>OY748310.1:2862680-2906337 GCA_963556515.1 Nudaria mundana
AGTGCATCGCTCAAGTATATAGCGTATAACAAGCCCTTAGTATAATATAGTATAACGTTATGTGAACGTGTTCATAGTAAATGTATGGCGTGCGATATTGTTGTGCTATAATACTATATGCTATGATGCGATAAAGTATAGCGTACTATCAAACGATGCTTGCGTGCTACGGAAAAAAAGAGTTAAAATATAAAACGTCAAACACAACGCAACATTTTTAATGATAGGTATTGCTTTTGCTATGGAAGTTGCGTCGTAAGAAACGTTAACGACGTACCAGCTGAGCCGATCGATTTGACAATGTCAACGTCAACGTGACGACGAACGAACCTCATGCAATCCGCGGAATTCCGTTTGTGGGTGGTCATTGCTTGCTGAATATTTTTCTATAAAATTTAAATTTCGAACAAAATTGTGCGATTTATCAAATAACTTGTTAATTATAAAATATTCTAACAAAGGAAAAACATCTTCTTTCATTTATAGGATTGCCATCTAGTTGGTAAGTACTTCAATTGCATAGTTCTATTTGTATTTTTGAAGCTGCAAAATGCGCTCGCGGGAAAGGAATACATCTAACATTATTTTCAGTTCAATGTATGTCAGTCAATATCCGAGTGTTTATTTTGTATTGTGTATTATATTTATGTCACATGCTCTAAGGCTGGTAGTGAACGAAAATAGATATCAATATCAATGCTTTGACCTAGGTTGGACATCAATTCGTAGTGTTCGTAGTTCGGAAATGAACACTCAGCTGTTTGTGAGTGCTAAAAAATGAACAAAATAAAACAGATTAAGTGCTATTTATGTGTCTTCTGTGAAATATTTTTGTGCATGTGTAATGTTACCTACAGAATTAAATTTTGAATATGGAGTACCATAGCAAAACAGGAACAGGAATAGATATTTTTATTCTAAATTTAAAAGGCTCAGTTTTTTCAGTTATGCCACACATTACAATGTACCTACTTATTTAAAAATAAATCATCATGTCATAAAAAATCTATTAACAAATTTGGAATAATAATTATATTAAGGCAAACATTGAATGCCCTTGACTTGTTATGTACTGAGCCTATGTTTATAAATAGATGTGACAAATATTTGACTATCTTGACTGATGAGAGACTTTTATAGATTCACTAGTGACACACACGGTTTCACCTGTGACAAACTATATGCTTCCTTGAAAACCAATCTATCCATAGAAAAAATTGCATCAGAATATATTGCGTAGTTTTAAAAACCTAAGCATACATAGATACAGATAAACAAATGTCTTTGTTTTATACGACCAGACTTCTTAGAAGAATATTATATTTGATTAATTCAGTAACCTTTTTATTTATTTTACTTAAAACTTTTATTTCAGGCAACTTAGACTAGTTACATATCTTATAAACTAATCTATGGCCCATAGATATATACCTTAAAACTTAGAATACATTATAATATAAATATTGCTTAGGCATCAAGGCTCATATTAATAAATACCTAAACCTAAAATACTTATCTATATAATGTATATAAAACTTAACTTATCTGTGGTCACGACGGCCACATTGACATAAGTGACACGGTCGTGTCACAATAACTGACAGTGTGGTTTGGTTTAACACTTATGAGTGATGTATGTGTGGCCGGCAGGAAATACGTGGCAAGTACGTGCCGCGTTTTTACCACATATTAGGTATTTTATTTAATCCACTCACACATACCCACGTACAGTACCTAATGTGTAAAAATTGCGACGCACAATATGGGATGACACTCAGCATATTGTACTGAGATGAGCACATTGCATACCTCAGTACATCTGGTTTTTTAGTGTCACCCCATACTCTCTACCTAGTCCTTTAAATCTTAATTAAAAAAGGGCTCTAGTAACGTTTTTTAATAATGTTTAGTTAAAAAAATGTCTTTCAACCTTCGATCATATGTTGTAAAATATAATATGAATGACAAATTATTGTTGAATTTGCAAGTAATTATTAAACGGCGAAAAATGTTGCCTGTTACTTTTTACTATGAAAACAGCTTTATTTTAGTATGTATAAAACCTCTGGGCGCCACTGGACATACCCTCTGCTAGTAACCAGAGACGCCCGGCAACGGACGTTAGAGCAGCCGCGGCCTTGGCCCGCGGAATTAAAAAAAAAAAGTATGTATAACAATAAAATATATTGGTTCAAGAGATGCATGAATGTTGTACGTAGGTCACACTATAAGTTTTGCGTAACTTAAAAAAACAACATGTTAAAACCAAAATATTATGTTTATTGCTTTTCAAAATACTCTCCTTTACATTTTAAACATTTTTTCATGCGATCGAACCAATTTTTAATACAGGAGGACCACAGATCTGAAGGCATGTTTTCTACGTGCTGATTGAACGCTATCACTGCCTCTTCGGAGTTGGTAAAAGTGAAACCTTTCATCAAATCTTTGATTTTGGGGAAAATACAGAAATCACCGGGTGCTAGGTCGGGGCTATGCGCAGGATGGGTGACGAGTTGTACTTTTTCGGAAGCTAAAAATTACTTTGTTTTGTTGGCCGTGTGTGAAGAAGCGTCGTCATGATGTAGGAGAACGCGGCTTTTGGGTCGTCTTTCGGGAACTTTTTCTAACACCCTGGGTAAACAAATGGTAGAATACCACTCGGCATTAACACTCTTTTGATCTTCAAGTGGAATTGTACAGATGGGACCCGTAGCTGAGAAAAAAAACGCGATCATTTTTTTACCAACGTTTCTCGCCTGCCTCACTTTTGTTGGCTTGTTCTCATTTTCAAACACCCATTCACAAGATTGCTGTTTTTTTTCGGGTTCAAAACAATAAATCCACGTTTCGTCTCCTGTGACAATGTCATAAACAGCATTAAAATGTCCGTGGTTGGTCGTACTTCAGTAGCATCTGTGAACACCATTCCACGTGAGCCCGCTTCTGCTCCGCTGTTAGTTCATGAGGGATCCAATTACAACAAAGTTTCCGAACTTTCAATTCTTCGTGTAAAATTTTCTGGATTTGACTCATACCAATCCCCAATAGTCCTCGAATTGACTCATAGGTAATCCGCGGGTTTTCTTCAATTAACCGCTTAACAGTAGCCACATTATTTTCGTTGACGGCAGTTGAAGGCCGCCCTTCACGAAATTCGTCATGTAAAGAAACTCGACTTCTCTCAAATTCAGTAAACCATCGCCTCACGGTGCTTCTCTCCCAAAAGCATTTTGAAGACATACACATAAAAAATCATCGCTCTAAAATCTTTTCGACTTAATTCAATTTTCGTTGCATACGTAGAACTTTGATGTGTGGTGTGATAAAAAACAATTGACAAATGATTTCCCGCCAATTGTTTTTTTTTATTACTAAGAAAGTTGCAACGTTTAAAAAAATATAACATTCGAAATTCAAATAGTTCCTATTAGCTAGAAGTGCAAAAGTTTTAGTGTGCCCCATGTATAACACTAAGCACATTCGCAAATGAAAGTGAGAAGGCAGAAAAGAGAGAATACTGACATAAGAACAGTACGGCCTTATCGCTTACATTTTATTCATTAGGTATACCTAAATATTTTCCATCCGGAAGCTTCTATTTCAAACGACAAATTTATCAAGCCATGCATTGCCCTGTTTTATCTGGACACTTGTTTATCTTTGTTTACTAAATATTAATGTACAATACTATCAACTAAAATAATTAGGTCTAAATTAACTGTTGCTGTGAGCAAATATCTGATACGTATGTAGACATACCCACGTAGGTATATCTAGCCGTCGCTCGGTCTAGGTTGTCGGTCTATGACCGTCTGCAGGCCCCTCTTTACCATTGAGCACTATTGGCACGTGCCCAGGGCCCCGCGACCGATAGGGGCCCCCTACTTCCTGCAAGGTCACCAAATGCTAACCGATATTTATAAAGGAAAAACATGACTACAATACCTATTAGGTTTTACATGCGCGAAGCTACTCTACTCTTTGTCGAAAACATGCCTGAAAGGGGCCAGTTTCCCTAGATGTGGAGGACGGGCAAGCTGGGTCATGTGGACTCACCGTCCGATTACAGGCCGATCGAGTTGCTCGTCGAGGTTTTAAGCTCTTTGAACGGTAATTGCGGAACGCCTCGTCGAGCATCTCACGAGCGTGGGACCAGACTTGGCGGACAACCAGTAGGTACGGTTTCAGTAGTGGACATTCCACCGTGAACGCGATCGCGTGAGGAACCTGGCGGAGAAAGCAGTCTCGCAGGACAAGGTGGTGGTGGCGGCAGTTTCTTTTGACAGCGCCAATGCTCGCTTTTAATACCTTGCCCTGGAGCTGTGTTAGGCAGGCGCTCGTGTATCACAGAGTGCCTCTCTACCTTCGTCGTACTGTCAGGGCTTATTTATTGGCAATACTGTGAGAGCTTCGGCGAAGAAACTGCACCCCAAACATTGGTGGAGTGCACAGCGTGGGCTAGTCAGTGTCGGAACCTAGACTCTAGGCGTGGATACGCTCTCGCTGGAGATCATAATCTGAGTTCTGAAGTCTGCGGCGAGGGTGCCGCAGACTCACCTATGCGTAGGACCACCAACCTCTATGATCTTTGTCTGAGGACGGTGGGCTAGCAACCCACTGTCCTTACAGAAACAGGCCATAAGGGTTGCGTCCTGTGGGCTTTTATGTGTGTATTGGGGTTTTATTGGAGAGCAATCTGTCAAACTTACAAATTGCCCCAAACATCTTCCCTAAAATGTCTACCAGCTCTCGCTCTATTGAAACTCATTAAATAAATAAAAATATTCGGCGCAATATTTGAGACGTCATTCATCGAAATCCATCCATTCGTTATAGGCATGTAGAGGGAAACAAAGAAAGCTACATACATAGATAGATAAGCGTGTAAAACATAACCCTCGTTGACGCATTCGGGTAAATAGTGGTCTTTTAAACTTAAGAAAAAGGAAATAGTGGTCTGTCAAGATCATAGGGGCCCCATTATCCTACTATGCCCAGGGCTACAAATAGTTTAAAGACGGCCCTGACCGTCTGTGACAGTATTTACGGGTAGTTGGAGCCCCAAAAAATCCGACTAGACTAACAACAGAACTTCGATATTGCTAATGTGTTGTTGAGGTCAGATTAGCCCCTTCACGGAAAATATCGAAGCTTAGCCTGAGAGTCTTGAAAGCCAACCCCAACTAGGTTGGAATAAGGTTCCGTGGGTGAACATTTCGCCCATAAAATATAATCATCAAAAACAAAACTATGTTTCAGAATTATTTTTCTAAGCACGAAGTTTGCAAGTTCTTCTCAAATAATATTATAATATACATCGCAATAACAATAGTCTTAGGTCCATCTTGAACCAGCAGCTGTTCCCTTTCCAGGAACAACCTTCAACCAACTGACCAAGAATCCACAAGCCTCAGATAATTTCGCAAATTTCAACTTCCGGGGCTATTGTAGTTTTGGTCAGTTAATAGTAGGGTTGATAAGGATTCCTCTACCGCTTCCTCATAAAGCAGAAGTTCCTCATATTTTGAAGATCCTCAAACATTTACGAATATTTCAAGACAAAAATGAGCCCAATCGGTGCAACCGTCCCCGAGTTTTAGCGAGACAAACGAACGGCGATTAATTTTTACCTTTAAAATAATGTCACTCTCGTCTGCTCTTCGTTTTGTTCTTCCACTTGCTTCCTCATCCTCACAAAATATCCTCAGCCACCAACTGTTTGATTTGTTCTTCCTCTTCCAACTCCCGCGGGCAGCCGCGGGCTCGAGTTCGGCCCAAGACTATCGTTTTCGCGATGCACATTATAAAGTTACTATATAGCGGTCTCCCGCGACTTCGTCCGCGTGGTAATTTGGATTTTTTCCCGTTCCCGTCGCGCCGCGTCATATTTTGAACAATTCACACAATATATTTATAAATTGTAGCCTATGTATTATTCTGATGTATGTATAAGCTATATTATTGTAAAGTTTCATTAAAATCCATTCTGTAGTTTTTACGTGAAAGAGTAACAAACATCCATACATACATACTTACATACTCACAAGTATGTAAGTATGTTTAAGTTAAGTTAGACGTAAAAAATGCTTTTAATTCGGTCAACAGGGACATCCTCCTGAATGAAATTAAATTATACGTTCCGGAGATCTACAATTTTATGTTACAGTGTTATCACTGTCCTTCTAAATTATTACACAAAAATAATGAAATTATTTCGGCTGTGGGATGTCAGCAGGGTGATCCCCTCGGTCCAGCAATCTTCAGTTTGGCCATTAATTCGATAATCCACAAAGTAAATTCAAAGTTGAATATATGGTACCTAGATGACGGTACCATAGCCGGGGACGCTCAGACTGTTCTAACTGACTTAGTAATGATAAAACAAAATTTTGATCTCATTGGCTTACATTTAAATTTTAATAAGTCTGAACTCTTCATTAACGACAAAATAAACACAACCTCTGCTCAATCCATAGTTAATAATTTTAATAGCGTAGCCCCAAATATCAATAAAGTAACAAAGAACAGTCTAAGCCTCCTTGGTTTACCTATTTTTGATGAGGCCATTCCACCACTTCTAACAAATTCGGTTTCTAAATTTAATGAATTTTCGGACCGCCTCCTTAAAATTAGCAGCCATTCCGCTCTTTTCATCATTAAGTTTTGTCTATTTGTTCCTAAATTTACGTACCTGCTCCGCTGCTGCCCAGTGTGGAAATTTCCCCATCTAACCCAAGACTTGGACAATACAATAAAATTCCAAATTGAAGCTATCATAAATATCAGACTAAGCGAGCAGGCATGGACCCAAGCCTCCCTACCAATTAGGTATGGTGGCCTGGGAACCCGAAAAATCTCTACTGTAGCACTGCCAGCATTTCTGTCCTCAATCCATAGCTCGTCTGACCTCGCAGGAAAAATCCTTAAAGCCCCCGCGGCTACAAACTGTGAGATCGCGAGCTTCGTCGAGGCTGCAACTGCCTGGTTAGCTGGACCGAGTCCAAATTTCCCTCCCACTCTCAAAAATCAGAAGGCCTGGGATAACATTTCATGCCAACATATTTTACAAACCCTCATTGATACCTCGTCATCTTTAAAAAATCGCGCCAGGCTGGAAGCAGTGTCAAGACAGGAATCCGGACACTGGCTCCATGCCTACCCATCCCCCAACACTGGTACTTTCATTGAACACAACACTCTCCGACTCGCCATCGGTCTCCGGCTGGGGGCCGAGGTTTGTGTAGAACATAGTTGTGCTTCTTGTGGAGCGAGTGTGGATCGCCTAGGTCACCATGGGCTTGCCTGCTCTTCGAGTGCTGGCCGCCTATACCGCCATGCCGCGATCAACGATATCCTGCGACGGTGTCTCGTCAGTGTAAACGTCCCTGCGATTCTGGAGCCCCAGCACATTGCACGGGACGATGGTAAGAGACCTGACGGGATGTCAATGATACCATGGAGGATGGGTCGCCCACTAGTGTGGGACGCCACGTGTGCCGACACACTAGCTGCGTCCTATCTTCCGGCAACTGCCAAACGTGCCGGCGCGGCGGCCGAGGTACGTGAGCGCTCGAAGGTGGGCAAGTACAGTTGTCTCGGCACTCAATACGACTTTGTCGCATTTGGTGTCGAGACACTGGGCCCGTGGGGCCCGGGCGCCCACTCGCTTTTCAAGGAGCTCAGCAAACGGCTCAGGGAGGTAACGGGAGACTTACGAGCCGGCGGATTTCTCGCGCAGCGGATAAGCATCGCCATACAGCGCGGGAATGCCGCCGCCATGATGGGCACCCTACCGCGGGGCCCAAACTTTTTACATTTTTTTTAAAATAGTAATAATTAAATTTAATATTAATTTCATTTTCTATTGTACCTAGTATATAATAATGTATATTTTTATAAATAAATGTATATGCACTGAAAAAAAAAAATACATACTCACAAACTTTCGCGTTTATAATATTAGTAGGATTTAAAATCTATAATATTGTAAGTACTTATTAAACACATTTAACTATTAAAAAGAACATTAGAGCTAATGTTGTCGTTTGTTTAGTAGATACCTACATTATATATTTAATATACTTTATCGGTACAGACTAGTTACAGTGCCTTACGTTGTATAATGTTTTACATTCAAAGTTTTTTTTAATAGTGTAAAAAATGTGACTTTATAAAAAAGTGCTACGATGATTGTAGTGAGATTACGTGCGATGGCGTCGTTTGCGGCGCAGGCAGCGCTGCGTTCAAAATGGAGTTCCCTAATCGAATCTACAAGCGTCGACGTCCCCGGCGAGGTGACCGACAGCGTCAGATCCGTCGTCGGATGGTTGAAACAGGCACGATATTTTATTTCGTCTGGATGTCGCATGATTAGATGCTTAATGTTCATACAGCCACACTTAATACGGTTAAATTTTACTTAAATTGGCACTTCATTAACATTTATACTCAATTTATGGTCAGTGTCAAGAGTCAGATACACATAAGTCTTACCTACTAAAATTGACACGTCAGAGACATATTTAAGTCTTACTTAAATTGAAACGGTACGTCATTGACATTAATCTTCAAGAGACGACATCCCCGTCGAGGTGACCGACAGCTTCAGACCCATTGTCGAATGGTTGAAACAGGCACGATATTTTATTTTGTATAGATGTCGCATGATTAGATGCTTAATGTTCTATATCCGCACTTATATATATTTAAGTTTTACTTAAATTGTCACGTCATGTCAGACATATTTAAGTAAAACTAAAATTTACACGACACGTCAGAGACATATTTAAGTCTCACTTAAATTACGCGTCAGTGATATGCATCTACAAGCGTCGACGTCTCCGGCGAGGTGACCGACAGCGTCAGACCCACGATAATTCATTTTGTCTGGATGTCGCATGATTCGATGCTTAATGTTCTCTATCCGCACTTCAATATTTTTAAGTTGTACTTAAATTGACGTCAAATCAAACACGTTAGAGACATTTAAGTCTTACTTAAATTGACACATCAATAAAATGAATCTGCAAGCGACGCATCGACGTCCCCGGGCGAGTAGATAGACAGCGTCAGATTCATCGTAGGATGGTTGAAAGAGGCCCGATATAATTTAAGTTCGTCGCTATGTCGTTTGATTAGATGCTCATTAGATGTTCATAATGCCACACTTAAATAAGGTAAAATTTTACTTAAATTTAGACTAGATTTCGTTTACGAAATTTATATGTCAACAGAGACATTTAAGTCTTCCTTAAATTGACGTTTCAACACTTGGAGATGTTTCAGTCTGTTTTTTTGTCCGCGCGTCCAGACTTGTGAAAAAACGCTGACAGAGACGCCCCTACGTCCATACTTTTCCACCAGTTTGCGGTTCTGCCCCCCTATGCTCGTCAATGTCAATATCAAATTTCATACAATAATGACATGCGTTTCATGTCGTGCGGGCGCATGCTGTTTGCTATGGTAACGGGGCTAGTCGCCAACTGATTTGACATTGACGCGCATTGCGGGCCAGATCCGCACACTGCTAGAAAAAACGCATGATAGCCATCCGGAATGTCAATAAATTCATACTTATATTTAATTTCATCAAATAGGTCCAGCCTTTAGTTGAGCATGAAGGAGAACAACAACACGGTTACACTCACAAACCTTCACCTTTATTTATATTAGAAAGGATACGAAAAACTAATTTCAACGAACTTTTGCCAGGATATTTTAACGGCATAGGTTTTATAAAGTAGATTATAAGAGTACCTACATCCTCGGAATAGGTTCTGCTAGAAAACGGGAGTATTATTTAGGTATATTTAAATAAAATGTGCTCTGGTAAATCCACATACCGACAGTATACTCGCCCCCTATGACTTAGGACCAACAAAGTTCAGGCTCGGGGTCTTAGACTAAAAGTTGGCAGAAGGTCCCTTTATAATATGTATTAAAACATGCCCCTGCTTCCTCCTTCAGGGAAACAGGCGTCATTATAATGTATGTTAATATTGCGTTACGGCATTCAATATTGTAAATTCAGGCTGTAAATGGGAACATTTAGGCCAGTTCATGACCTCGGAACATTTCCTCAAAGGTCAAGGTAAAATACAGAGGAAATTAGGCCTAAGGTTATACATAACATAAAGGCGACTGACGAAACTTCCATTACTCCAAATGGTGTGAACGTCTTCTAAAGATGACAGACATGTCTTCCATTCGGATGGACGTCTTCCAATTGTGACTTTGAAATGTATAGATTGTAGGTATTCAGGTTTAACATCAACTTTAACCACACAATACTGGTGTCCGTTATGCTAGCGTACACAAGAGCTATATCGAGTTGGTTACTATGCCATTAAACTCTGCGTAAATACTGCCTAATTAGTGTAAAAATAAAAAAACTCTTCCTCTTTAGACTAGGAAATAAACACCAATTTCACTGTGTACGCTGGCGTCACGATCAAGCTAGCGTACACATGGCCGTACTCGAAAATGGCTAATTGTAAAGCAACAGAGTTTACACACAAAAATATTGCTCTAATACTTCTCCCGCTATGCAAAATTTCATAACGATTGCTCTTGTAGGAACAGAGATATTGAACAAGACTTTTCAATGACATTCGGAGCTGGCGTTATGGCAGCGTATCTACACATAATAGTTCTTATAGAAAGGAACTGTTCTTTTAATAAATGCTATATGTATAAATAGTGCGTGAAATTCTGACTCTATTAGTGTAAATGCTTTATGCGAATTCGCAGTGGAATAATCAAAAAATCTATGTTAAATTCCAAGAACAAATGTATTGATGTACAGTCGCGAACAAAATGAATTATTAGTGAAATTATAACCAGAGATATAGCGTTATTTTCTAATATAAGTTAGCATGATGTGTTTTGACATAAATAAAATTAAAATGATTACCTACCTATTTATGTGCTTGACTGTAAAAAGTTTGTTTGCGTGGAATGGAACATTTTCAAATGCTATTGTGAAATAGACTATAATACTTTCTCCCTCGCGCTTGCACGTCTTATGGCAGCTCTGTTATTTTGTATTACATTATATATACACAACAAAAACTAGTTTTAATGTAAATTGTCATTATTATAACAAAACGGTAATATATGGTTATACTGTGATAAAACATAATTGTTTTAGGCAAAATAAATGTTATTTTTCTGATAAAGCTATTTATTTATATTTTTCCAATTATTTCATTATCACTCAGAACTATATCTCCAAAATAATGAAGTGAATATCCTCCTAGTTCAGTATTTCATCACGTTTCAGTTTTAGTTCTGTATTTTAAAAAACTTGACAAGTCACTTTTGAGAATATCTGTACCTGTACTATGGACAGAAATTCTAAAGACTTAGGTAATTTGATGTTTATTTTGGTCCCATTTCAATTTTGAAATGGGACCAAAATAAACATACAGTCGAATTGAGAACCTCCTCCTTTTTTAAAAGTCGGTTAAAAAAGAAATTGTTTATGGGTCTATGGAACCTACATTTGCAATTTTCGGCGTTATCATGGGTTATCGATTTATGTCGACGATAGCTATGCTTTGAATTTAGTCTATCCTATGAAAACCGCCATAAAGTCCTTTTCGTAATGTAGAGATTTCAGTTGCTATGGTAATATCGTTAATTAAAATCTAATCGATTCTCGAATAAACATACGTGTGGTGTGTTTTTTTTAATCTGTTTTGTTTAAACTTGCTAAGTCATCAACGTCTACCTGCCCTTATCCTATTTGGCTCAACTTGTATTCCTCCTCCACATTCGTATCAGACATCTTCTCCTTTTCCTCAGTCACTTCTTTCCTTGTCATATTTTCACGCATTTCATCCATCTTTTCTTGGGCCTACTTCTATCTACCTTGGTAAATATGACAAACCTTAGATCAAAAATACTATAGATATTGGATTCAGTACAAATACAACACGGAATCTTGGCACTCGAATACTATATAGGTAATTATTACAAATACCATCTATAAAATAAACAAGATTGTACATTGATGGTTGACATAGAAATAATTAGTAATAATTAATACAAAAGCATCAATGTACAGCGCCGTTGTTGCATCCCTCGAGAGTCAGCAAGCGGAATAGGAACTTAGCACTGAAGCAGCTGAAACGCCCAAGTGTGCAATTTTCTATAGTGGACCGAGGTGAAGTGGGGCCGTTTTTAAAGCATTGATCGGTAATCTAGGTATTTTTGATCTAAGTGACAAACATTTATTATAATTAGATTCGCGCAATATCCTTGTAAGTGCAGAAGTTCTTTAGATACCCACATTTTTTCAGTTATTTTCTTGGTCCCACTTATCTAATAGGTCATAATAATATAAACAATTACCTATAGATATGTTTATATTCCTCAATAGTGGTGCAACAGTCTTTAAATCGATAACTATCGGCTCATAACTGTATTTCACTTGCACCCTGTGTTCATAATTTTAGTGGAGCTCTAACACTGTGTCGTTATGTTACAAGGCTATACTTGACTCAGACTTGGCCCAGAAAGTACTTATGTAGGTCGATTCTACCTTTCTTTATGGTAATATCCAACTCAGATCAGATAAGTAGGTGACCCACACGAAGACCTTTACACTTATTTGGCATTGGTTCAAACCTGTTATCATTTATCGTAACCTTTCTTATAACATTATCATTGTTCCTTTTTACTGTTAATTAGTTATTAGAATAAAGATGTAATATATCAATTATCGCCAACACATCTTCGCCGGAGTCAGACACTCGTTTTGTGTTCCAAGCGTCTAACGGTTAGACTTTGTACCCATCGTTACTGTATTTATTGTATTTCTATTTTATTTATGGGAGCTAAAGGTACCTAGGGGCCCTAGCAACATCCCCAGGACAATCCTTCTCACCTGCAAGCAATGTATCTAGATCCCGTATGTATGACAAGCTTATTTCTTATTTATTGTAATAATGGTCTGTATTTTCGGCGAGTATAAATTCTGTCCAGGTAGTAGGTGACTGTAGATCTGTAACACAGGTTCACCTAAATCAGTCTCCAGTTTCAGTTTCTCACAGCTTTTGAGCTAGATTGCGCTTTATATGTCCTAATTGCGATTATTACCTACAACAACGTACGCGTCTAAAACAATGTAGAAGAACTATTCAGGTGAAAGGAATGAAATCTATAAATACGAAAATTACCTGCCAATTATTGTGTGTCTGATAACATTGAAACTGTCGCGGTCATGATATCGTTTGAGGTAACCTTCACCTTGCGTGTCCGCACTTCATTCTGGCTTCCCGTTTAGTTTATTGGCGCTCAATTAATGTGGGATATTTTTGATTCGTTACGGAACATTTTGTGAATCAGACGGATCTAGAAACTGTCTAGTACCGATTATAGGAGGGGGGTATATGGTGTTCGCACTGCTGCCATCATTATTAAATTATTTTCGTTGCGAAAATAACAGATATATGTACAGTTTCTCTAATTGATATTGGCAGAAGATTATTATGTGTTTCTTGTTAAGTATCTAAGTGTAGTCTGTATCAATAGCAATCTGTCAGTACCTACTGGTACCTACAATAAGATTACATTCTTCTTTTAAAAGTGTGGCTCTATCATGATTCGATGATGTTGCCAATGTCAAGATAATGCTTGATGCTTGATAGTCACAGAAGAACTAGTTGCTCCGAACTAGCTCCAGGTGTGTGACAAGATAAGAAATGTTGTTCGGTATTGCAAGTGAGCGTCTGGAACCCGTTTTTGCGGAGCGCCAGATGTAACCTAAAAAGCCACCAGTCACGCGCTCAGCAAAAACCGAACTCCATAAGATTACCTGATTCTGAATGAAGTATTGTTGGTCGATGTCAAACTCTAACTTATCTTACTAGGTAGGTGATATCCACTTAAAGAAACGTTTGTAAAAACTGAACTACAAGCTCTGTGAGGTCTTGATATTGTTTGAAATTCTTATTTGACAGGAATTATTGTAATTGAAACGCTACAGTCAACATAATGCATGAATTCTTTATATGATCATAATCATTGTAATGCGTCCTCACAAATTCTTATTGAGCGGAGCGAAGCGGAGCTCAATCTTAGGCGACAGGTGTAAATTGTTTGTGTGCCAACTCCTCCGAAACGGCTCGACTGATTTTTACCAAATTTGGCATGCTGGTCGACATCATACCCGGGAGTGCATATCTCTGAAATCATGAAAATAGAGCTGACCACGGAGGAATAGTCACTGAAAATGTCCTGGACATCACCGAAAAACCAGATTATTAAATGGTTTCCATGGAAACACGTGCGTCAACAATGAAAATAGATTTTTTTTTCATTCGTTTAATTAATTTAAGTGTTCGATTCTGATTCTGATATGTAATAAAAATATTTGCTCCGCTCAACGTTTGCAATTAGAAGCATGCATTGCATACCTAGTTTATCTACATGTCATAAGAGTGCTATTCCATTATGCAAGTTTGACGTCACAAGTTGCACGCAATTTGCATATGTATATAAGGAGGTTTGCGCAAGTTTTAGATGTGACATCATTCTTGCATCCAAGACTTACTAGAAGACACCAAAAGGATGACATAATAAAATAGCTCCTTAAGTGTATTTTTTTCTTTTTCTTTAAGTCCTTGGAACTGCACGTACACCAACTGCATGATTTTAGTTCGTCTGTCTACAACCTAAAGCTGCCTCTATTTAATGGACGATTATTGGCCACCACAATCCCATGATCGGCTACGGTGTTACAACAATGGCGTCGGCAATCATGGCCCATTCTGCAATTGTATAGAAGCACCATAACATGTACAAATTTTACATTGACAGGCATCACTTGAAGTTCGACAAGTTGGCAGACGAGCAGTCAGCCAGTTGGCTGGCCGAGGGATGGACAACGATGTCTTCATAATACATTTCAATGATGTCTATAACATTGAACAGACTACAAGTAAGTGTTCAACTTTGTGAGATTGACAATTGACTTTCGAACGCTACTGTAGGTACGTACTTACCTGTAGGTATCCTAAGGGGTAATCAGAAGCATATTATACGGAGACAGATGCTTTTATCTACACCCAGTTTACGCCAAGATTTTGTTGCCTTTCATCAACATTTCATCGCAAGGCAATTTTTTTTTAAATTACAATATAGCTGCTACTTTTATTAAATTCATTCGGCCATTTTGGATATAACCCATTATATGTGTGCCCGGTGACGGCAATAGGCTTGCCCCCTATTACATGGGATTAAAAATACTGGCAAATTGTGGGTGTATAATTCACCCCTTCGGGGATATAGGCGTGATATGTGTGTGTATGCAGTTTACGCCAGTAATTTTAGTAATTAGTCCCAGAAAAAGCCTAACTCTACTCTCGATACTCGAAGACTTTAGTTTCTCAAAGCTTCGTCCGTTCTTGGACTAGGGCTTCTAAGATCACGGTAGGCTACTTGGTATCCAAACTGTATTTAAGTACACAATGGTAACCGAAGAGTATATCTATCTACTTTTTAAATAGATGCCATTGAATAGACGTCTCATGGAGGTTGAATATTGGCTGTGAACTGCGGAAAGAGTGATATAAGTGTCAAGTCCCTCTGTCTCTCTCTCTGGGGGGAAATTCGCCCCCTATCAAATGGAACCAATACGAGATATGGACGTATAGAACGAGTTGTCTTCGAGATTACCGAGTAACCATATTATGTAACTTCATTTTCTCTTCCCACGTATTTTAAGTTCAATGAACTTACTAGTTTATTTTTCTATGTTGGCAATTTGCCAATTCGCGAAAGAAAATGTTATTAGATTTCCAGTATTGCTAGGGAACTATTAATGGAGTGATATTTTTTATTTTTAAACATGCTTTAAGTAATATAGGCCAGTAAAGTTAGCGAAAATGTCGAAATTCTTCAGCCTGGCTGGAAACTTGCATATACTTTTTTTTTGGACATTCTCACAAGACGTCATTAAGAAGTGACGACCTTTTAAACATACATATATATTTCTAAATACATACATATTATACATAGAAAATATCAAAACTCCGAAAAAACTTTTGTGGATCACACAAATAATTTGATTTGACCCGAATTCGACTCATACCACTGCGCCATCGAGGCAGAACTTATATTTGGGCATCCTAAAAGTTGTGTCAAACCCTACATAATGGTAGGTAAGGTGTCCGCACATATTAATATTTAAGGTCAAAAGGTCACAAAAATCGTTTTAGCGTAGTTTTCTATGAGTTTCTCTCTATTTGTATGTATGACACAACATTTAGGATGTATAAATAATATAAATATAGGTACTTTTTCCCACCAGGTTGGAGAAATTCCGCGATTTTCGCTAACTTTACTGGCCTTATAGTGAAGTGTGTTTGTAGTCATGTGTGTGTTTTTAGAATGAGGTTTCTGGAAGGATGTTTGTTAGTCACGTCATACGGAGTCGTTTTTGGGTTCCGTAGCCAAAGGGTAAAACGGGAACCCTATTACTGAGACTTCGCTGTCCGTCTCTAGTCTGTATTCTCTAGTCTGTCTCTAGACTGTATCTCATGAACCGTGAATGTTCTGTTTTCGCTATAACAAGAAATACTAAAAACAAAATAAAATCAATATTTAGGGGGGCTCCCTACAACAACAACAACTTTTTATTTATAGATCCCTACAACAACTTTTTATTTATAGATAATGGAAATGAAATGAAATCAAATGATTTATTTATTTGTATAGGTCACTAAATGGCTCTTACAAACGTCAGTAAGTACTTAAAATAAAAAATGTCATTGCTTCTATATTTACATCTACTGCCAGATTCGCAAAGCAATAACTAGAACCGAGAGAAAGAACCTGGCAATAAAACTCTCGGTCACTCTTTTCAAATAATTGACTCATTTACACATTTTCTTAAGACTAAATGTGGACGAATGTATATTGGTCTCGTGTCAAAATCAAAAAGAGTGTATAATACAATAAAAAAAAAATATTATAGTCGCCTAAGTACAAAATATGCTACAATTACGGCATTTTAGGAGGCGCCTGCACCATGCTCAAGCCAGACACTTTTATCATTAAGGTAATCAACTGTCTTAGTTCAAGACATATGTTTGAAGTTAAATTTAGATGAAGAACCAATGTTACTTTCGAGAAGGGCCACAGCACTGTGGGCACATGAATCAACAAAAGAAGTGACTTTAAATGGAATGTTGGTAAAATAATCTTCAAATGCATTTACAATAAATACCTTTCGGAGAGGTTATATTCTTGTTTTCTAATTTAATTTTAGTAACAGTATCCCTCACTTTACATTTACCTGACTCTTTGTTTATAACTTTCCATGTTTCTTTTATTTTGTTAGGAGCCTCAATTATTTTCCTTTTGATGTGAATGGATTTAGTCTACATACTTTTTTGAATACTTTGGAGTAATTCCTAACATATTCAATGAAACTTTTATCAAATCTGTATCGTTTTTGTGCATATAGATCAAACAGCGTTCGTCTACTTTTATAAATGCCTACTGTTGCCCATTCACAAAATTTCGTTTTAACACTACGATTTTGGCATTTTTGTTTGAATGTGTCTGAAAAAGCATCAGATAATGTACCAAATAAACTATAATAATGGACCTCAGGATTATTACCTATATAAATGGTTCTGAACTGCTATGGCCAAGGGCCTATCGTCCATTGCCGGACTCCCTGGCTAAGCCCTCGTAAGAATCTCAGCCTCTGTCAAGAAGTTGGGTCGGGTGTTATCCCGCATCTTTCGGGGTCAGGTTTTATCCCGCGTCAGCGAGTAAAGCCGTTCGTGGGCGCAGACGCCACAGCATGCAACCCTTCTGGCCAGCTTCTGTAAGCCGTCGTCAGACACCGATCATAGAGGTCGGAAGTCCTGCTCATTCTTTTCTTCCTTAACGTAAGCCTTTTTATCAGTCATTTCTGGGTGTGTCTAATAAAAAATTGTATAATATTAGCCACGGAGCCAGTGGGAGGTGCACTAAGGTTCAGTACTGCAGTTAAAGGGTTACAACATCTGAATCCGTTGGTGTTGTTCAGCGGAGATGTCTTCTCGCCCAGTATGTGTAAGTACCTATTACTAAAAAGTGACATACTTACCTAATATGTTTTTTTTAATTTTATGGAACTACCTACCTGTTCGTGCCTACAATAAATGTTTTTTTTTGACATTATAACACGACGTCATCTTTTTTTTTTTTTTTTGGTGCCGCGACTCTGGTTACAAGCAGAACGTATTTCCAGTGGCGCCCGGCGGACTTTGACCAGCTTTGTGGTCTCTGCGGGGGTTGGGTCGGGATGAGAATCCCGCGTCGTTGGGGTAGGGTTTTATCCCGCGTCAGTGAGTGAATCTGGTTGCGTGCTATGGGGCAAAGGCCCCGCAGCACGCAACCCTTCTAGCCTGCTTCTGTAAGGACGACGGGTGGCGATCCCGCCGTCCTCAGGCCCCGATCATGGAGGTCGATGGCCTTGGGCGTAGATGAGTCTGCGGCGCCCTCGCCGCTGACTACGGAACTCGGCGGGGAGGGTACGCTCCCTCTCCCTCTCGGCCGCCTCCCTCGCGAGCACGACTTGCTCGCAGAAGGACACGGCCGCGTTCCACCTACTCCCGCTGGAGACCATGGCTTGAAGCATGGTCTCCAGCGAGAGGGTATCCACGCCCAGACCCACTACGAGGTCCCGGCGCTGACTCGCCCACGCTGAGCACTCCACCAACGTGTGGAGTGCGGTGTCGTCGTCGGAAACCTCGCAGTGTTGACACCGGGGTGTGACCTCACGACGGATGCGAAACAGATAGCTACCGAAGCATCCATGCCCGGTAACGTTCTGCGTCGCACGATACGTGAGGTCACCATGCTGCCTCTGCAGCCAATCGTCCATGATCGGTCTCACCGCCGCGATGATGGTGGCACCCCACTTGGGTTGCTCAAGTCGCACCCTCCATGACTCCATGAGATCCTGTCGGAGTTGGGACCGCCGGTCATCGTTTTCTCGAGACACACGACGTCATCTAGCCTAAATTAAGCAACTTTTGCTAAGCTTGTGCTATAGGATCTAGACGACAGATAAATATACTTATATATGTATTTTCAAATACGAGGTATTTATTTTCTTGGTTAGGCCGATTACTTTTCAATCCACCCTCGTACATAGATATTATACTTAAAAAATATCCAAACTCCGAATCAAACATTTGTGGATTGCATAAATAATTTGATTCGACCCGGCATCAGACCTGGGATCTCAGGGACGGTTGTCGCATACTCATACCACTGCGCCAGTAGGTATATGGACAGGAAAATCGTAGGTGTATGTTAGTACACACCACATCTGCGGGGAATTTGTTTTCCTCTCAGCTTATGTTGTCGTGGGCAGAACCACTATTGCCAGCACTGGATTTCAGACAAGACCAGTGACACTGAAAATGGCGCCCCCATGGAAAATCTCACCCAGTACAAAGAATCATAATAACATGTATACGATACGTATAATAAACTATCTAATACTGTAATAATAATTCTTTTCCAGTGAGCACATTCACGAAAGGCGAACAAATGGTTCCGGTACTGAACGAAATAGGAACACAGTGCGCTGTATTTGGAAATCACGATTTCGGTAAGTATGTGAAAGTTCATTAGAATTCAACAAATGTACAAGCGATGCAACAGCAGCTAATACCCAGTCGAAGGATATGATGCAAACATATAAACTAGGTATGCATGCTGCTGTTGCAAAAAACTGAGCGAAGTGAGAGATTATTCCTCGATGGTAGGTATGTCCGATTTTCAATTTTTTTTGTTTGTTCTAAACCACCCTCACGCCACACGTTATCACTGTGATAAGTTTGAAGGAGATCGGTTCAGACGTTTAGGAGGAGTATGCGGACAAACGAAATACATGAGTCGCCTAAGATTGAGATGCACTTCGCTCAAAAACAGTAATGTTGAGAATCTCCTCCTTTTCAAACGACTTTCAAAAAAGAAGGAGGCTCTCAATTGAACTGTATGTTTTTTTATGTTTGTTACCTCATATCTTTGGACCGACTTTGAATTTTTTTTTTAAATGAAAGCAACTACAAGTGGTCCATTTCAACTTGGTCCCATTCCGACAATTATTTAGCCCCATTTTGGTAATTTGAAGTAAGTTGTTGTGTAATTTTTTTTTTAAATCGGGTGAAACCCATCGTCTTGAACTATCTATATATTTAATACGACAATTTGTATGTCTGTGTCTGTCCGTCCATCGCGTTTTTCAATTTACATACATTTGCGTGAAATATTAAAATATTCTTTTTTTTTTATATTCAAGGCGATACAAACTTCGCCGTGATAACTAGTTCTATTTATTGCGGAAAACTGCATTAAAATCCGTTGAGTATTAGGTAGTTTAAAATATCTAAGCGAACGTACACCGGAACTATGTTTTTTTTTTTAACTCCTTGAATCCTGCAATCTGCCTTGTCGGACTTTTAGCTGATGGTTAGAATATTAGTATTTGGCATGGATGGTATACGCCCAGTGGCGTATCCATATGTATATGAGGTCTTCTGAGACCCTGTTCTACAATTGGAGTAGGTCTTGCGGAAGTCTCCTTTTTATACGTCTAAATATTCTAGTAGGCTTCAACAGTTCGCCTGCAAGCTTGTTAGGATGCATCTCTATAAGACGAGACTAAGCCTTCTTGTGTAATTTCCTCTTTTACTGTTGGCATCTTTAAATCTCAGTGCAGCTGAGAGTTAGTGATGAACCATGGCGCGTTTGTTATAAATATAAACTATGTAAATATGAACCTATGTTTAAATGATTTGTTTAAACTGTAGATATTATTTCTGACTAAATTGTTTCTTTTCTTTAATCGTTCTTTAAAATACCTAAATTGTTACAGATCTTTTTTTTAATTTAAATGTGGAAGTAACTAAGTCTCATAAAAATGTCGATAAACAGTAAGATAAGAGTGAGATAAGACCGTAGACATTACAAGTGGGTGCCTTAATGATAAAATATGGTCAAAATGCCGGTCTCACACGCAGAACAATAGTTCAAGGTCTAATTATCACGCTATTCTAAGTTCGATACATTTACGTACTTATGTACTCGATGCCCGTATACCAAGGCCTACAACAACCGACTTCAAATTACCGAAATTCGACCAAATAATTGTCGGATTGGGACCAAATTGAAATGGCACATACACATCACGCCTATATCCTCGAAGGGGTATAGATATAATAGGGAGCAAGCCTATTGCCGTCACACATTTATAATGACGTAATGAATTTAAGAAAAAGTAGCAGCTACACTTAGATCAAAAATACCTAGATGACCGATCAGTGCTTTAAAAACGGCCCCACTTCACCTCGGTCATTGCACACCTGCGCGCTTCAACCGCGCGCCGTACTAAGTTCCTATTGCGCTTGCTGACTCTCGAGGGATGCGACAACGGCGCTGTACATTGCACACCTGCGCGCTTCAACCGCGCGCCGTACTAAGTTCCTATTGCGCTTGCTGACTCTCGAGGGATGCGACAACGGCGCTGTATATTGCACACCTGCGCGCTTCAACTGCGCGCCGTACTAAGTTCCTATTGCGCTTGCTGACTCTCGAGGGATGCGACAACGGCGCTGTACATTGCACACCTGCGCGCTTCAACTGCGCGCCGTACTAAGTTCCTATTGCGCTTGCTGACTCTCGAGGGATGCGACAACGGCGCTGTACATTGCACACCTGCGCGCTTCAACCGCGCGCCGTACTAAGTTCCTATTGCGCTTGCTGACTCTCGAGGGATGCGACAACGGCGCTGTACATTGCACACCTGCGCGCTTCAACCGCGCGCCGTACTAAGTTCCTATTGCGCTTGCTGACTCTCGAGGGATGCGACAACGGCGCTGTACATTGCACACCTGCGCGCTTCAACCGCGCGCCGTACTAAGTTCCTATTGCGCTTGCTGACTCTCGAGGGATGCGACAACGGCGCTGTACATTGCACACCTGCGCGCTTCAACCGCGCGCCGTACTAAGTTCCTATTGCGCTTGCTGACTCTCGAGGGATGCGACAACGGCGCTGTACATTGCACACCTGCGCGCTTCAACCGCGCGCCGTACTAAGTTCCTATTGCGCTTGCTGACTCTCGAGGGATGCGACAACGGCGCTGTACATTGCACACCTGCGCGCTTCAACCGCGCGCCGTACTAAGTTCCTATTGCGCTTGCTGACTCTCGAGGGATGCGACAACGGCGCTGTACATTGCACACCTGCGCGCTTCAACCGCGCGCCGTACTAAGTTCCTATTGCGCTTGCTGACTCTCGAGGGATGCGACAACGGCGCTGTACATTGCACACCTGCGCGCTTCAACCGCGCGCCGTACTAAGTTCCTATTGCGCTTGCTGACTCTCGAGGGATGCGACAACGGCGCTGTACATTGCACACCTGCGCGCTTCAACCGCGCGCCGTACTAAGTTCCTATTGCGCTTGCTGACTCTCGAGGGATGCGACAACGGCGCTGTACATTGCACACCTGCGCGCTTCAACCGCGCGCCGTTCTAAGTTCCTATTGCGCTTGCTGACTCTCGAGGGATGCGACAACGGCGCTGTACATTGCACACCTGCGCGCTTCAACCGCGCGCCGTTCTAAGTTCCTATTGCGCTTGCTGACTCTCGAGGGATGCGACAACGGCGCTGTACATTGGTGCGCCTGTATTCATTATAACAAATTATTTCTATGTCAACCATCAATGTACAATCTTGTTTATTTTATAGATGGTATTTGTAATAATTAGGTACCTAAATAGTATTCAAGTGCCAAGATTCCACGTTGTATTTGTACTGAATCCATTATCTATAGTATTTTTGATCTAAGCAGCTATAGAAGTAATTTAAAAAAAAATTATACCGCCTTGCGATGAAATGTTGATGAAATGCATCAAAATCTTACGTGCCAGTTTAGTTTAGAACAAAAAATATTGAAAATCGGACATACCATCGAGGAATAATCACCGAAAAAAAACAATGGTTTTCGTTCGAAAATTTAACACTTCGCTCAGTTTTTTGCAACAGCAGCATGCATTGCATACCTAGTTTATTTTAGTAGGAGGTGTACATACTATTTATTAATATGTAGTTTTTTGTTAACAGATTTTGGTCTAGAAGTCCTATCAGGGTTAGTGGCCCAGTGCAACTTTCCCTGGCTGATGTCCAACGTCATAAACAACGAGACTGGTCGACCACTTGGCGATGGGAAGATCACTCATGCGTTACTATGTAATGGACATAAGATTGGCTTTATTGGATTGGTGGAACAGGTATGAGTCTATATAAGCCGCGTTCGATGTGAGTGGGATAGAGCCTTGTCACAATAACCGCTCCGTGACGTCATCAATTGCTGAACAGTACGGTTAACAAAACAGTATTGTAGGTTCATCTATGTCACTGTGACGTCAAATATGTATAGTATCTAAGGTATATTATATTTATATTTGTTTTTATGTTATGTAATATAAATAAATAAATAAATATTTTTGTACATTCTCACAAAATGTCATCTAGCCCAAATTAAGCTAATATAAGCTTATGTTATTGGATCTAGACGACTGATACACATACTTATATATTTCTAAATACATACATTATACATAGAAGACACCCAAACTCCGAAACAAATATTTGTGGATCACACAAATATTTGATTCGACCCGGAATCGTTTGATTGAATGATTCGTTTCGTATATATTGCAATTCAACGTTACTTGTATTTATGTATGCTAAGTAAGTACTTAGTACATTTTTCCCAAGAAACTGTTTTATTTAGATTTATTATTTCTTCACCGATGCCTCTTTCTTAAATTTTGTTCCTTCTCCTTTATCCATCCAAAGGTTGCCAGTAAGAAATCACTATTCGTTGATAAGGCTGCCATTTGTACATATTAAAACCTGTTTATGTTTGTTATGCATTTTATATTGGTGTATATTCTTTTTATTCTTTGTATAAAATACACCAATTTTTCTATAAGTGATAAAAAAATATACATACATACATACATACATACATAACATCACGCCTCTCTCCCAGTGGGGTAGGCAGAGACCACGGATTTCCACCTGCTACGATCCTGGCATACTTCTTTCGCTTCCTCAACTTTCATTAATGTCTTCATGCATGCTCGCCGGTTACTGTTACTTTTAACCTGGCCTTTATTTAGGATATCTGCGATTTGGTCGCAGTATGTTCGCCTTGGTCGACCCTTAATAGCTTGTCCATTCACACTCGCTTCATGTATCTGTTTTGTCAATCTACTGTCATCCATCCTCTCTACATGTCCGAACCATCTAAGCATCCCTTTTTCCACCTTGGTTACTACATCTTCTGACATACCACAACGTTCTCTTATCACACTGTTTCGCATTTTGTCCATCAGAGTCACACCAACTATACTTCTCAAACTTCTCATTTCGACCGCATTTATTCTACTCTGATGCTTCTCCTGCCACACCCAACATTCACTACCATACATTAGTGTAGGGATAAGCACTCCTCGATGCACAGCCATCCTTGCCTTATGAGACACGTTCTGGCTGTTCATAAAGCTATATAGTGCCCCATTCACCTGATTACCTGCCACAACTCTTCGCTCAATATCACTGTCATGCCTTCCATCTCTTGAAAACTTACATCCTAAGTATACAAACTCTTCCACTTGTTCCACTCTTTCTCCTTCAATCACAATCGAACAGTTCGACGTACTTTCTTCCCTTTCAAAAATCATTACTTTCGTCTTACTTACATTCACTTTCATTCCTTTCTTTTTCAAAGACTCGTTTAGCATACCAACCATCATCTGCAACTCCACCGCCGATGATGCAAGTATTACCTGGTCATCAGCATATAGAAGGCATTTGACGGTCAGTTCATTCATTCTCAACCCATACACACTTTCTTTCAACTCTTTCAAGCAGTTGTCAATGAATAGATTGAACAGCACAGGAGACGCCACA
Source organism: Nudaria mundana (assembly GCA_963556515.1). Taxonomy (NCBI): domain Eukaryota; kingdom Metazoa; phylum Arthropoda; class Insecta; order Lepidoptera; family Erebidae; genus Nudaria; species Nudaria mundana. The sequence continues at coordinate 2,887,679 of OY748310.1, forward strand.
CAACCCTGTCTAACACCTCTTTCAATGTTAAACCATTCTGTGTAAGCGCCGTTAATTCGGACACAGGCACTGGAATTCTCGTAGAGTGATTTCAGTGCCCGTATCAGTTTGCTGCTCACTCCATACAATGCCAATGTTAGCCACAGTTCACTCCTCACCACTCTATCATAGGCCTTCTCTAGGTCTACAAAAGCACAGTAGACTTTTTGGCTTTTCGCCAAGAACTTCTCCGTGATGCAGCGTAAAGAGAAGACCTGATCCATGCATCCTCTTCCTTTCCTGAATCCTGCCTGAACATCCCACATCTTTTCCTCAGTTTCATTCGTCACCCTTGTAACCAACACCCTTGCATACAATTTGCCGACGATGCTGAGCAAGCTAATTCCGCGGTAGTTTTTGCAATCACGCTGTGACCCTTTCCCTTTGTACAATGGCACAATGACGGCATTGCACCAATCTCTTGGTACAGTGCCGTTCCTCCAGCAAAGGTTAAAAAGGCAGTACAGCTGATTTACTACGACGCCTTGTCCCGCTTTTAGCATCTCGGCTGAAATCCTATCACACCCAGCTGCTTTTCCTACTTTCATACTTTTTAATGCGTTCATAATTTCTGTCACGCTGATTTCATTGTCATCTTCACTGTCATCCATACCCTCAATAGGGTTTATCACTTGCGAATTCTCTTTCTCAAATAAACTTTCAAAATATTCTTTCCACCTCTTTAACACACTTCCCTCCCCATCCAAAGAACTTCCATCCTGGTTTCTGACTTTGTCCAGTTGCGAAGACGTATTAGTACCTCTGGCAGTTCGTACAGACTTCCAGAAGAGTTTTATATTTTGTTGAAAATCGTCAGATAACCTCCTGTCAAATTCATCTCGCTCTTTCTCTTTCTCTCTTTTAATAACTTCTTTTGCCACCCTTTTACACCTCTTGTATTCATTCTTAGCTGTATTTACATCCTCATTCGTTGCCTGATTCATTCGCTGATTGGCTTTTGTTGCCAACCAATCCTGCCATGCTTTCTTTTTTTCAAATATCACCGATCGGGCTTCTCCGCTCATTCTTTTGGCCTTGCGTCCTTTTGTCCTTTTACTCACTCCACACACTTCTACAGCTGCTTCCACTAATCCTTCCTTAAATGGTTTCCATACCCTTTCAACTTCATTTATATCATCTATACTAACAAACTTCTCTCTCAGTCTACTAACAAAATCCTCTCTCTTTCTCATATCTTGCAAATTTTCTACTTTTATACGCTCAAGATCAGTCACCGGCTCTCGGACACGATGCCGCCACCTATTGAAGAGACCTCTAAACCGGGTCATAACCAGGTAGTGGTCTGTGTCGACACCTGTTCCACGATACGCCCGAGTATCTAGTACTTTAAATCTCAGTCTTTCATCAACGATAACAAAATCTATCATACTTCTCTGACTTCCTTCTTGTCTCGTATACATATGGATATCCTTATGGTCAAACAATGTATTTGTGACCATTAGGTTCCTCTCCAAACATACTTCCAGCAAACTTTCCCCATTCTCATTTACTCTATCAAAACCAAACTTTCCCAATACCCTTTAATACCCATCACGCTGAATTCCCACCCATCCATTAAAATCTCCTAACATTATAATTCTTTCATTGGGCTTGCAACTACTCAAGATATCTTTCATATTATCCCAAAACTCCTGCTTCTCCCTCTGGCCTTGGCTGGACCGGCCCCACTAAAACTAAAAAAATATAAAAAGTGAAAACGACTGACAAAACGTCACATAGGTAGTGTGCGACAGAGATAACGCTCTACGAAGCCGAAATTAGCCGATTGTCTCTTTCCGAAGGTCGATCTGCAATATTTATCGCCGGGTACTGTAAAACCGTTTGATGGTCAACATGCAACAAGTTACATACTGTTAAAATAAACGCTGTAGTTAGTATCAAGCGACATTTATTTCTCACTTCTAAGTTATAATCTACTTTAATACACATGAACACAAAATATACGACCGTAGCCATTACCATCGAATACAAGAGAGAAAGAGGGCAGTGTTGCCATATATAAAGTACTTATTTCTAACACGCCTCCTTACTTTTATACTGCAACACTTTACAACTTAACATAGCATAATTAAACAACAAAATTTTTAGAACTTATAGTTATAGAACAAACTAGGTATTCTATATACCGACCTAATGTAACACTATATTTTTATATTTAACATCTCTCTAAATTTAAGAAATTTTATATTACCTAATGCTTTAGTAAAAATATCTGAAACATTATTTTCCGACTCTATTTTGATAACTTCAATCAATTTCTGTAAGACACTTTCATGTATGAATACTCAATACTCAATTCAAATGAAGTGATAATGTACCTCTATATGCTTGGAGTTTTTTGTAAAATTTCCATACTTAGCTATGGCTACTGCACCTGAATTATCTTCAAATATTTTAACTGGTTCACAATTCCTCTTAAATACATCATTAATTAAACACAATAAAAATTTAATTTCTGATACTGCCTCAGATAGGGCAATATACTCAGCAAATGTAGAAGACTTTGTAATACAGTTCTGTTTCTTAGATTTCCACATAATAACATTTCCAAACAATCTAATAACATATCCAGTGGTTGATTTTCTGTCAGTAACGTCTCCTGCCCAATCAGAATCAACAAAGCAATCTAGAATGTCTGCTTTAACATTTTTACAATATTTTAATTTTAAATCTTTTGTCAAAAATAAGTATTTTAAGACTTTTAAAGTATATCTAAAATGTGTCTCATTGCTACAATTTTGAAATCGACTTAAGAAATTTACAGAAAATGAGATATCTGGTCTAGTTCCAGAGCTAATATATAATAATGCGCCTATCAAATTTCTATACTTTATGTCTTCATTCAATACAGATTTTTCCAATTTTAAGTTCATTTCCATTGGTGTGTTACACGGTTTAGCATTTTCAATATTATATCTTTTTGCTAAAGACTCAATATAATATTCTTGACTCATAGTTAAAACATTATTTTGTTCATAGTTGTACTCAATATCTATACCTATGTACTTAGTTACTTTCCCAAGTCTTTCATTTTGAATCTATGAGATAATATAATTTTAATATCTTTAATTACAATGTTGTCACTAGAACATATCAACAGATCATCAACGAATAATAAAATGTAAATATCTGAGCACTTTTCCCTTTAAAATACCAACAATAATCATATTTAGATCTTTGAAAATCTAGTTCAGTCAAGAATTTATTGAAACACTCGTACCAAGCACGAGGACTTTCTTTTAAACCATATAATGATTTATTTTATAATGTAATGATTATATAATGATTTATTTTATAATATAATGATTATATAATGATTTATTTTATAATATAATGATTATATAATGATTTATTTTATAATATAATGATTATATAATGATTTATTTTATAATATAATGATTATATAATGATTTATTTAACATATAAACTCTATCTGTATCATCATTATAGCCCATAGGCTGTTTTACATAAACTTTAGACATAATTTTACCATTAAGAAACGCTGTTTCAACATCCATTTGATGAATTTCTAATGAATTTTGACAACAGTATGACAACATCAGTTTTAAAGTAGGCATTTTCGCTACAGGAGAATAAATATCATCAATGCAATCTTTCTGCTGAAAACCTCGTACAACGAATCTGGCTTAAAGGCCTGGGCAAACCAAAAGCAGGACAGGTGCAGCGCCTGAGTGGGGCAGGTCAGTTGCGTCGCGGTTGATGTCACACCAGAAACATGAGCAGTCAGAAAGCAGTTTGAAGGCGGTCCTGCTTTATAACCGCGTTATGTGTGTCGTATCGATCGCTTGTATTGAATTACAACCGCTTGTAACTGCGCTGCGTCTGTCCCGCTCAACTGCTCTAGTGTGACCACTCAAAATGGCGGAAGTAGTAATACAACGTGTGCTAACTGCGCCTGCGCTGCCACCGCCCCGCGTCTGCGCTGCTCCCGTCCAAATGTTTTGTCGAAAAGCAGTGCGTGCGCGGCGCAGTGGCGGAGCAGGTATCGTTCAGCGGGCCCGCGTTTGTTCAGTGTGTCATCCCTCATATAACTACATTATTTACTAACGTAGACGCACTGCTGCCGCACTGCTACCGCGCTGCAACTGCTTTTGGTTTGCCCAGGCCTTTATACTCACAGTTTGATTTCTGCTTGTATACATTTGACATCTATAACCTTTTGATTGACTGGCTTATTTACTAAAGACCATGTATTGTTTTCAACTAAGCTGTACATCTCTCTGTCCATTGCCTCTATCCATTGCTCGCTATCTTCACATGTTGTCGCCTCCTGAAAGTTTTCTGGAATAATAGCATTACAAAAGTTAACAAAAACACAATAGCCAAATTCTTCTGCAAATTTAACTGGTTTCTTGATTGTTCTTTTTGGTGTCTCATTTTGAGTATTTTCACTTGAACTACTGTTTTCATCTGACTTATTTTCTTGTTTATTCATTTCTTCTTTATATTTTGAGGTTAACTCCTTCAGTCTGGGACTGGGACGATCATCTTTCTGTATTATACTTTCTTTGAATTCATCACCAAAACCAATACATTTCATATCTTCTTCAATAATATCACAATGTCTTGCTACAATAACTTTGTTTCTTATTAGTACTCGGTGTCCAACTTGTCCAACGGTGTCCAACGCAGAATCTGGAATTTTACTTGGTTACACTGTAACCAAGTAAAATTCCAGATTCTGCTTTCTTATCAAATTTAGACTGTCTTTTCACTTCAGGGATTTTCACAAAGACTTTACTGCCATAAATACGCAAGTTATTATAAGAAGGTTTTTGTTTAAAAATATTTCATATGGTGTTTTTATTTCTGTGGTATTTGTTAATGTTCTGTTCTTCAAGTATGCCGCAGCCTTTACAACTTCAGGCCAATAGTGACGTTCTACTTTAGCTTCTGACAGGAGACATCTTGCCAGTTCCGTTCAACTCATGAACGTAGGCTGGACATGGTTTAATTATTATTCCTTTTTCTTTAGCAAATGTCATAACTTTATTATTTATATATTCCGTTCCGTTATCACAAATTATTTGTTTAATCATTTTTCCAGTCAGGTTGTGACATTCATTTACATACTGCATCAAACATTCATAAACTTGATCCTTTGATTTTATGCAATATACTTTACTTAACTTGCTGTAGTCGTCTATAAAACTCACAAAATATTTTTCACTTTGGTTTCCCACAGTATTGTGAGGACCATTTAAGTCTGTATGGATGATTTCCAATATATCATTAGCTCGTCTTCTATTGTTCTTGAAAGGTAGGTTATGCATTTTATTCTGTATACAAATAGCACATTTCATATATTCATCTTCAATTTGTTTAGGTAATCCTTCTAATAATTGTTATTCACACATTGTTTTCAACTTCTTAAAATTTATATGACCAAGTGTTCGGTGTATCTTCTCTTTGACGCTGATAGAAACCACTTCACTTGCCTTGAAGCCTCATACATAAAACTTTTCATAACATACAGCATATTCTGTTTCATAGCGAGTGCGACAATCTGTCTTTTCCTGCTGTAAATTGTAGATATGCGACCTTTAGATACAATACAATGATTATCTGTTATCTTTGAATAGCTCAGTAAGTTAGCTTTCATTTCTTTTACATAAAATACTTTATTTAATGTCACTTCAGACCTTTTGCCATATACCTTGAAGTATGTATTAATTGTGCCCACTTTGGTCGCTTCTAAAATCCTTCCATCGCCAACTTTTACCTTAACAGGAGTGTCTAACAATTCATAATTTTCAAAATATAAATCACTATTTATAATGTGGTCGGTACAGCCACTGTCCAATAACCAGTTTATTTCATTATTTTGTGTCTTTTCGTATTCACATGATATGTTGTTGTTAATAATTGTATGGAAACTATTTCCAGATTGCCCATAATTCGGCTTGGAGTAAAGACCCCTATGACTGGCTGTGCCCCGACCACGACTAAAGTTATTTCTTCTAAAGCGACAATTTTTACTAATGTGATTTGGTTTACCACAGGTATAACAAGTTTTACTTTGTGTTGGGACTGACCTGGCTTTAAATACATTGCTTGACTTGGTATTTGATGGATTGTCTGGGCTTTCTGACTTTTCTGAGTCATCTTTAACTGCTCTCAACTTAATTTTGCTCTTCAAGTAGTCTACTGTTCGTGATTCTTCTGGTAGGACGTCAATCAGGTCTCCAATATGGCTGTAGTCTGGTGGCAAAGCCTTCAACATATAGTTGAGCTTTTCTTGTTCAGTAACGGTCGCACCAGCCTGCTTTAATTCGTTCACAGCTTTTTCGAAATCATTAAAAAATAAATTTACCTCAGAGTAATTTTTCAACTTGACATTTTCTAGGTTATGCCTGCACACAATTTGCAATGCTGTAGATTTCTTTAAGTACATCTCGTCAAACTTTTGGATGATTTCATAAGAGCTATTTAGATTGCAAATATATTCCAGCTGTGTGTTGCTAATGGAACTGTAAATGTAATTTGTAGCCTGGCAGTCACGTGTATGCCATATTTCTTTATCTCCGCTCGTTTTTGATCTCGTCACCACCTCTTTGCATCCCTTGAATTCTAAGAATTTCAGTATTCTTATTTTCCAGTTGCAATAATCGACACCGTCGAAAATTGGAATATTAATATCGCATTTCGCCGCCATTTCGATGCTACTTGTGGTGATTTTGTAAATCGGAAATAATCGTTCGCAAAATATATTTCTTTAACCACGATCCGCAACCATGTTATAATAAACGCTGTAGTTTGTATCAAGCGACATTTATTTCTCACTTCTAAGTTATAATCTACTTTAATACACATGAACACAAAATATACGACCGTAGCCATTACCATCGAATACAAGAGAGAAAGAGGGCAGTGTTGCCATATATAAAGTACTTATTTCTAACACATACACACATGAACTTTTACCTTTATAATTTTTTTTTATAGGAATGGTTAGAGACACTAGCAACGATAAATCCAGACGAAGTGACTTTTATAGACTTTGTACAAGCTGGTTCTAAACTTGCATCACAGTTAAAACAAGAGGTAAGTTAAAACAACCCATCATCCACCGAGCCTTTTCCCAACTCAGTTTTCGGCTGAATTCGGCTGAACTTCGATATTTTCCGTGAAGCGACTGCCATCTGACCTCCACAACCCATGGGCGATATCGAAGCTCTATAGTTAGACCACGAGGATTTTGTATTAGGGCTCCAAATACCCGTAACACTGCCATAAATGTTTGTATGACAACCGGGTATGACGCGACAACGTACTCTCGGAGAAAAGGGTCTCAATCTATATATCGAAATGGTGAATGAAATTTTTGTCCCCTCTTAGCTCTCGAGAACTGCTTATGCTGCAATGATGGTTGACCCTTCTATGGATAGCCCTCGATCTGGAGGCAAGCCAAAAAATCAAAAAATTGACCTAGCCCTAAGGGGTCAAAAGTTATAGGTCAAAACCTATGGCGTGGTGCGGCGCGAAGAACAAGCAAGACACCGTACTAGTGTCTTAAGAATTGATCACCCATCCTAAGACCGACCTGACTAGATGTTACTTAACCTTTGAAATGTCTTTGTTGATGACCTTTGAAATGTAAAGTTGAAACAACTGTTTACCAAACTTGTCAAGTGAATTTTGACGCTTGACGCCGTACGTCGCGATATTAACACAATGTGATCACAAAATGAGATGTCTTGATCAGTTGCTAGAACGTTCTTCCTGAAAAGGGATCATATTGATTCATATTGTAAAATTATATGAGAAAAGTTAGCATCCTTCACTGCTTGTAAAATAAAATCCTTGTCAATGTAATGTAAATGTTGTTGTCATACGAACATCTATGGTAGTCGTTAGGGGTAGTTGGAGCCCTTAATCAAAAATCCGACAGGTCTAACTACAGAACTTCGATATCGCCCATGGATTGTGAAGGTCAGATGGCAGTCGCTTCACGGAAAATATCGAAGTTCATCCGAATCACAGTTAGATTGGAAAGCCGACCCCAACTGAGTTGGGAAAAAGGCTCGGTGAATGATGAAAATCCTTATATACCTACGTTATTTGACTACTTGGCATTGAAATTTCTTTTTAATTTCAGGGTTGTGAATTTGTGATAGCCCTAACTCATATGAGGACACCGAATGACATCAAATTGGCTGAAGGTTGTACGGAAATAGATCTAATATTGGGCGGACACGACCATGTATATGAAGTATTAGAAGTAAGTAACATTTACAGGGTTATTTTAAAAGTAAGTAAGACTTTCCGTGAGCGAAATCCTGACATACATATTAAACACCTATATGTATCACACTTTTTACGAAACGTTATAGTAATACCAAAACAAGTAAGTAAAGAATCACTAGTGATTCTGAGAATAGACTTCTGATGTCGAATATTAAAAAACCGGAAGTTGAGCTAGTTTCTAAGCCGGAAGTGGTAGAGCTCCAATTTTTTTGCATGGTTCCAGTTATCGCCATGCCAACCGAAATAGCAAATTTATCTGTCAATAAATTTAAAAAACTAATAAAAAGTAAATTGTGCCATAAAGCTTATTATAGTATTAATGATTTCTTAGATGACAAGGCGGCCTGGTTGTAACAACGTAACGAATTGCTCCTTTCTAAATAACTCTGTATTAGATTTAAGATGAAATATTTTGAAAAAAGCCGAGCTGAGTTTCTTGAGGGCTCTTCTCAGTCTCGTTGCATTTTGGAACCCTCGGTAGAGTCACACCAACTTCTGACGAATCTAAATAATTTTCTGAAAATTTCAAAGATAATAAACGTTATTTTATTTTTATTTTTATTTTCGTATGTTCTGAGTCGATATACGTAGTTGGTTTTTCTAAATCGTTTACCGTTTGACCGCTAGAGGGTGTTAACAGACGGACAGGGTCAAATTATAAGACTTCTTTTTTTTTTGCTTAAGCAAAGTATAGAAGTCTAAAAGCCATTTCTGTAATGTACTGTGTTCCGTAGTAATATCGTGTATAGACAAGCCAATGTCGATTTATTAATTTTTGTATGAAAAAACTAAATTCAAAATTTTGCAAACTCGTAAAACAAAACTTGCTTCATATGACCTTCAGAAATGGTACTTAAAAGGTCTGTGGTACTTTTAAAATAACCCTGTATACATGTATACAAAGAAAAAAAGTTGACCCTTTCTTGCGGAGCAGTTAATACACACCTTTTTAAGGACAGATCCTCCCATCGCGAACATTAAAAACATGATCTGGGCTGTTTTTCCTCCGTTCAATAAAACACATGATGAAAAAATTTGTTTAAATTAAGTAATGAGTCAAGTTTTGTGGAGATCAGATAAATAATGTGGCTGCTAGCCCGGAACACACATACAAAACAGACACATGAAAGTAAAATTTTCGCTTCGCTCGCTCGGGAAATTAGTAAAGATACTCCACTCCGGCGTCGCCCGCTTGACACATTAAATACACCAAAAATCTTCCTCGAGAACCACTCTATCCATTGGTGAAAACCGCATCGAAATCCGTTGCGTAGGTTTATAGGTAGCTAGAAGCGGTACAGTAGTTATGAATAACACATTTTTGTAAAACTCACTTGTACACTATTCCACAAATACTTTTATTTTTGGTAAACCCTAACCGGTTTAGCCTTATGGCATCATCAGAGTAGTTTACTCATACCCAGTCACTCACACAATTCACTTTTGTAACACATTTGACTAATATCTGTGGCGCGTACTTAACGAATCTCTAACTCAAATGTAAGAAACGTCCAGATAATACAGGAAGGTGGGTTGAGAATCTTCGACAACCTTCGATAATATTCTATTCTACCAATGTCTAGTTACGCATACGCCACACCTCCTTATAATTAAACTAGCCAATTAGAAATAAACAATAAATTATAAGTAGAACAAAAGTATAGGTATTTATACTCGTTCTATTGTTTAAAGCCACGCCTACCTAAACCTGTTTGTGTTCGCCGGGAATATTATGCTTGTAACATATAAATACGAATACATTTCGATAATAAACAACATTAATTCACATACTGTTACTACAAGCGTTTCAATATACCTGCCAACAACCACTACATATCTTTTACTTTTATGAAAAAGTAAAATATATGCCGAAACCGGTCAGGGTTTACCGAAAATAAAAATATTTGTGGAATAGTGTACAAGTGAGTTTTTTTTAAATGTATTACTATAAGTTCTACCAAGTGCCGACAATCGAAAGCATAAATTACATGAATATCACAGTATACATTATAAACTTAAGACAAACGGGTCTTTTACGCGATTATTGAGATATATACATACCTCTTTATTACTCGACGTTTCGACTCTGTTACAAGAGCCGTGGTCACACAGTCTAACTCTGTAATATACTTCCCTCCACAGATCAACAACAAATACATAGTAAAATCCGGTACAGACTTCCGTCACTTCAGCAAAATCAGAATCACTTTCAACGGAGACAGCAGCCAAATTGACATCACAGAAGTGCCCGTCAACAGCTCGTACGCAGAAGATTTGATATTGAAGGGGAAAGTTGATAAATATTCTTGTAAGTATTGTATTTTAGGGTTCCGTATGAAAAGGGTTAAACTAACCCTATTACTGAGACTTCCCTGTCCGTCTGTTCATCCGTCTGTCTTGGGCTGTATTTCAGGAACCGTGATTGTTATGAAGTTGAAATTTTCACAGCTGATGTATTTCTGTTGCGTCAATAACAAATACTAAAAACCGGCCACGTGCCAGTCGGACTCGCGCACAAGGGGTTCCGTACCGAGCCTCCTATACCTACCATTAGAATAGGCGTGACGACAGTGTCAAATAATCAAAAATTCAATGATTTTAGGAAATAAATACATAACTGAGGATTTAAAACACTGATTTACATTTAATTAAAAAAATTGATTATTGAAAAATTTTCAATAAAGCAAATGATTAAAATATTGCAATCCGCCATTTTGATTGAAACAGCAATTACGAGTACAACGCATGACGTCACTGTGTTTTGTTCTCACTGACACATTATTTTTTCTTCAAAATTACAGTATACTTGCTACTTTTTAATAACTTCATTCGGCCATTTTGGACATAACCCATTATATGTGTGCCCAGTGACGGCAATAGGCTTTCGAAGTTCGAAGTTCGTTTTCGAAAATCTCTTATACGACAGTAATATCCGTCCGTCCGTGAACAATTTTCACCTCGAGAACGGTAAGAGCTAGACCCTCAGTGTATAATATATAATAATATAATATTTTATTGCCAGAACGTAGTAATACAGCGTAGATGTTAATGATACAGCTTAGATGGTAATAGGTTGTAGTAATAGTTCCATACATTCTACCATAACTATGGTGTGCAAAATTGAGTCAAGTGCAATTATTTTTGTGTTACAGATATCACATAAATTATAATAGTAAAAGAAAAAAAAAAAGTCAATCAATCAATAGAATATAAAAATACAATCATAGCAATATAATGTCAACTTAAGGAATACAATCGGGAATGTCACAATAGTTGAATGCCGGTTTAATCAGTACAATGTCAATTTCAATAACAGATTCTATTAAAACATTACATTTATTTTGATTCGTCTTTTTATTAATTCCAAAAATATATTATATTAATTATTCATTAAAAGTCATATATTCATTTAAATTATAAAAACAATGTTCTAAGAGCCATTTTGATAATTTTGTCTTAAATAATCTGTTGGGTAGATCTTTAAATCTATTTGGTAACTTATTGTATACCTTTATTGAGTTAATATACGAATTCTTTTAAATAATTCCAGTTTACATGAAGGTTGATATAGCTTATACCTATTTATAGATCTCACATTTCGTTTTATTACCTCTGATTGAAGATCAAAGTACTCAGGATGCTCTTTTACAAATACACAAACCTCCTTTATGTACATGCAAGCTAGTGGAAGAATACGAAACCGTTTAAATATGGGCTTACAGCTATCCATAAACCATGCCCCACATATTGCTCTCACACACCTTTTTTGGGCCCTAAAAATAGTATCGAATTCAACTGAATTTCCCCAAAGCAAAATTCCATAGGACAACACAGAGGATACATATCCATGGTACGCGCTAAGTGCTGCCTCAGTCGAAACCGTAGCTCGTAGTCTTTTTATGGCATACACAAATTTATGAAGTCTATCACTTACATTCTCCACGTGAGCTTTCCAATTACAATGCCTATCCACAATTATTCCAAGAAATTTTGTAGAGCTAACCTCTTCCAGTTTTTGATTATTATGATAAACATTTAAATCAATTTCCTGACGTTTATTAGTTTGGAATTGAATAAGTTTTGTCTTATTGACGTTTATATTAAGATTATTTATATTGAGCCAATTAATGATTTTATTTAAAGCGCAATGGATCTCATCCTCGTATGTAAGTTTATTTTTGCATTTGACGTGTGTGTGTGCGAAGTGTTGTGTCATCCGCAAACAGTACAGTTTTGTGGTCAGTAACGTTGGGGAGGTCATTGATGTATAACAAGAACAGAAAAGGACCCACTACACTACCCTGAGGAACGCCGAACATATTTTTTTGATAATTGGATCTGTAATTCAATCTGAGGTTTTTACTTTGATCGATTTTTGTTATTTCCACACATTGACTTCTATCCGAAAGGTAACTTTTGATCCAGTCATTAGCTTTACCTCGAATTCCGTACTTAGTCAACTTGTGTAGCAGAATTTCGTGATTAACAAAATCAAAGGCTTTGCTCATATCGAGAAAAATGCCAGTAACAGGCATGTTAGCATTAATTGCTTCAGTAACTTCTTTAATAAGTTCAAAGCAAGCCAATGATGTTGTACTGTTTTTCCTAAAGCCGAATTGTTCTTTTTTAAGAATACCCATGTCAGAGACATATGAATAAAGTCTGTTTAGCATGACTTTTTCAAATATTTTAGATAATACTGGAATTAGAGTTATAGGCCGATAATTACCCAGTTCCTTTTCATCTCCTTTTTTATATAAAGGTCTTACGATTGATTGTTTTAGAACACTTGGGAACATGCCCTCTTCAAAAGAAATGTTGATGACTGCACTCAAGGGTGCGCTGATATACTTTGCACAGACTTTAAGTATCTTTGTGCAAATGCCATCAACCCCCACTGATGCTGTGTTATTAAGACCATTAATAATTTTAAATATTTCCATAGTATCTGTTGGCTTTAGAAAAATCGTATTGGAGTTGTCAAAGTTAATGTTCTTATTTATGTCATGATAATTAAAATTAAATTTATTAGAATGTGTCAAGTTAATAAAGTAATTGTTAAATAATTCGCTAATTTTTTTTGGATCATTATAAATAACATTTTCACTTATGATTGTATTTATTTCTGTTGTAGTATAATTCTGTCCTACGTTTTCATTGATGATATCCCATACCGCCTTACATTTATTTTTCTTCTTATCTATGAACTTTTTACTTTGTATTTGTTGTGACTTATGGATGCATGCTTTTAATATGGTACTATAACTTTTATATTTATTTTTATTTTGTCTTTTATTTGATCGAGAATGTTTATATTTTAAATAAAGGTACCTCTTTTTACACTGGATTTCTTAATTCCTTGCGATATCCATGAAGTTCATTTTCGCTTGTCATACCTTTTTATTTTAATTATTGGAAAATGCAAGTTATAAAATAGTGACAATAAATCGTGAAACTCTTTAAACGAATCATTTAGATTTGGTTTATCACATCTAGCTTTAAGGTTAAGAGAGGAGATATTGTTACAGAATTTAACTATGTTTTCTTGACTATAATCTCTTACCTGCTCATACCAGTAACCTAATTTCCTATTGATACAGGATTTTGTAGTAAAAGTTAAGGTTTGGCCTGTCTCATGATCTGATAGCGCGAGATAATGGACTTCACCTCGGATATTTTGTTTGATGTTACTAGCAAATTGGTCAATGCACGTTAATTGCCGCGTCGGTGATTTTATATGCATGTCCATGTTAAAGTTTTTTAGGAGATCAATAAGATGTAAACAGCTTTTTGAGGGAATAATGATATTAAGATTCCAGTCTCCGCAAATGATAACTTTTTTATATCGATATGTTATCCTCAATAGTAATTTTTCCAGATTTTCAAGAAATATATGCGGATTGCTGTTCGGGGTCCTAAATACAAATTATTACAAGTTTTTGTGAAACTAATTCTATACCTGTACACTCAAAGTGATTGTCACAAGCCAAATCCCTAATGTTTGATAGCGATTTATATTCTATACATTTTTCCAACATAATACATACGCCTCCTCTATTATACCGACGACTATATGACGAAACTAACGTATATCCCGGTAGTTTAAATAAATGTTCAGTGCCCTTCTCTATAAATGACTCAGTCAAACAAATGATATTGATTTTTTTGTAGTTACGAGATAATTCTTTTAACGCTAGTATTATTTTTTCTGTTTTGTTAATGGCACCTGCAATATGTAAACGCCAATCGACTTAGTATAGTCGAAAACCCCCCATAATGAACTTGACCTTTGACCTCTGATCTCAAGGTCGAAGTCAAATCGAGAACGGTAATAGTTAGAGACTCAAGACCAGCTGCAAACAACTCAGCTTGGCCAAAGACCTCTAAAATGAACTTGACCTTTGACCTCTGGTCTCAAGGTCAAAACCAGGTCAAATCGAGAACGGTGATAGAGACTCAAGACCAGCTGCTATCAACTCAGCATGGTCAAAGACCTCTAAAACGATGTTGAACTTCATTTCATGTGACATTTTTTAGATTTTATCAAAAAAAAATCGAAAACTCTAAAATATATGGCAATTTTTTGCCATATTTTTAACTTTTTATATGAACACCAGTATAACAGTGACTCTTATTCCCAGCAATGATAGAAGGCAAGATGGATGAAATACTGGGCAAGATCTGCGTACCTTTAGAAGGAAGGTTTTCCTGCATCAGAAGACAAGAATGCAATCTTGGAAATTGGGTGTGTGATGTCCTATTGGCGGCAACTGGAGCTGATTTGGTGTTGGTCAATTCTGGTACTTTTAGATCTGATCAGGTACGTCTGGGTTTTTTTCACTTTCACTTTTAATCATAGAAAATTCATGTTAAAATTTTCCTCTAAATCAAAAATCTTGTCTTAGAATTTCTGGAAAATGTTTTTTTATGAACATAAGTGTATATTTATTTAAGGAGAGCGAACTCTAGTAACTGACACTGCAAACGTTGTTTTGCTATAGGGTGGGCCACCCTTATTACTTAGGGGTTTACGACCGATTCTCAGACCTACTAAATATACACAAAACTTGTCTGTCTGTCTATTTGTTTGTTCCGACTATTCTCTAAACGGTTGAACCAATTTAAACGGAACTTTAACTGGCAATTTGTTCTTGCGGGAATTTTGTGGACCTTAAACCTATTTCACGTGGGCAAAACCGCTGGCATCTGCTAGTAGTAGATAAATAGCACTCTATACTATACTAAAGGGCCCCATCAATATCTCCAAGGTCCAAGTTACTTCACTTGCACGCGGTGGCAAACAAATGTTAGTCTCACGTCACTATGACGTCACCAACATGGCCGCCAATCCCTTTGTCATCTTGCGCGGCTTATACCTATAGTTTATTTTCCCCATAGGTACATGCAGCGGGTGATTTCACTCTACGGGATCTATCCACCATCATCCCCATGAGAGATCCCCTGGTGGTGTTGGAAGCGACCGGTGATGTGATATTGCAAGTGTTGGAGAATGCCGTCAGCAAATATCCTAGTTTAGAGGGGAGGTTCCCGCAGGTAATATACATAAAGAAATTGATGTGTCTGTTTGTAATTCCAAATTAACAGCTGTTCACTGAATGCATGAAAGTAAGTTAGAAGCGTCCGTAGCTTGGTGGCTATAGGGTTGGACTTGCGGTTAGACGACACAAGTTTGATCCCCGGTCATCACACTACTGACTCCTAGTACAAGCACTTTAGATGGAAGGGTTAACGGGAATGCTAGTAGATCGTATTTGCGATTACTAGTAAAAAATAAAAGTACAATAGGTACTTATACAGTAAAAAATCTGGCTGTATGTGTGTTTGCTTCGGGTAATTATTGAAATTGACAGATTTGACATTGAGACAGATTTCTTTC
The DNA here is from genome assembly GCA_963556515.1 of Nudaria mundana. NCBI lineage: Eukaryota > Metazoa > Arthropoda > Insecta > Lepidoptera > Erebidae > Nudaria > Nudaria mundana. The sequence goes on from OY748310.1 coordinate 2,903,904, forward strand.
ACTTATAAATCAAAGCATTTATTTGCTGATCAAAAGTAGTCGGGTATTACATCTATATATATATTACAACACTGTGTACACAACTCCTAAACTATAGAAGCTACAGCCATGAGTAATATATCATTGGAAAAGTCATGGTCTGAATATGTGCAAAGTGCTTTTAGATTTTTAAATTTCGTTGACCTTTGACCTCAAAATCAAAAAAATCGATTTGCGCTTAGTTAGACCGCGAGGATTTTTGATTTAGGGCTCCAACTACCCCTAACGACTGCCATAGATGTTTGTATGACAACCGGGACCGACGGCTTAACGTGCTCTCCGAGGCACGGAGGGGTCTGAATGTCTTAAGAAATGGTCACCCATCCTAAGACCGGCCTGACTCGATGTTGCTTAACCTTTGCAATGTGATAACATTGTCGGTTACCACTAGACCACGAGCCCCGAGTCCTTAAACTAGATATAATAGTCAAAAATAAATTGAATGTTATGTCAAGTACAATTAAGTACCACTCAATCAATCAATCACCTCGCTACTCTATATGTAACTACATTATCACTTAATGCTATAGACTATCGTGAATCTGTGAATGCAGTTTTAATTTTTACCAAAATCGATGACATGGTTCCTAAGAATACATCTTCGTATATAATTTTACAATATGAATCACAAAAACTATAGTCTTGGGCTGGACTTGTTAGTCAATACCATACTAGTTGGTTCCCTCAACTACCGGTAGATGGCGCTCTTTCGACGTCCTAAGTCGCGATATTAACACAATGTGATCACAAAATTAGATGCCTTGGACTAGTGGTGTCTTGCTCAGTTGGTAGAACGTTCCTCCTGGAAGGGATCAGTCGCTGGTTCGAGTCCAGCCCCAAGACTATAGTTTCTGTGATTCTTATTGTAAAATTACATAAGAAAAAGTTAGCATACTTCACTGCTTATAAAATACTAGCTGATAACCGCAGCTCCGCCCGCGTGATTTAGTTTACTCGTTCCCGGTTCCCGTGGGAACACATTACCGAGATAAAAACTAGCCTATATTACTCAGGGTGAACGAAGCTTTCCAATGGTGAAAGAATTTTGGAAATCGGGCACAGTAGTTTTTGAGTTTATTCATTACAAACATACACACAAAAATACAAATCTTTCCTCTTTATAATAGTAGTATAGATATTAACATCTTCGTATGTCTTATAGTTTCAAATTTCCCCATACCACAGATATAAGAATACTATACTAGTTCAGATGATCCATCTCATGGAAGGATTTGGGGACGTTTTAAAGGCGTTATTATCCCCCATGAATGAACAGTTTCTATTGTCCCGATTATTTCCTAATAGATGGCAGTATTTTAACTTCTTATCAGAGTTCATTGGAGAGGAGATTATTATTAGTTATTACTACATTTGGACTTTTCATTTGTCTTGATAAAATAAAATGGTAATAAGTACCTACTTACATAATAGAAGGTGGAGGAGATTCAATAATTTTATGATAAACCCATCGTGTTTGGGCTTGTTGATTTTCTTATTTAAACATATAAGTAGGTACTTACCTATAGGTACTTACCTGTAAATATGATGTAAGTAGGTAGGTATACTACGGTTGTGTATTCCCGTATCAGTATTTGCTTAGCATAATAATATCATCTTCATTCACTAAAATCTTATTTAGTAACTAGCTGTTGCCCGCAGCTCCGCCTGCGTGTTATAGCTTTCTTGACCACCAGTTACTGATTTATTATGTATAGCTGTTGAGCGATATTGTATCTTAAGATAAAATATTATTGAGCGAAGTGAGCGAAGCTTAATCTTAGGCGACTCATGTATTTCGTATGCGGAGATATGATCTGGGCAACTATCGACCCATAGCTGTCACCTCAGTCATGTTTGAGCTCCTCATCAACAAGCAGCTCATGCGATACCTCGAAGATCACTCGCTACTAAATGATCGGCAATACGGCTTCAGGCCAAAACGATCAACGGGTGATCTTCTGGCATTCGTAACGCATGTCTGGGGTGAGGCTATGGAAAGGCACGGCGAGTCCTTGGCGATTAGCCTGGACATCGCCAAAGCCTTCGATAGAGTCTGGCATGCCTCGCTCCTTTCCAAGCTTCCGGCATATGGTCTACCTCCTCAACTGTGCAGCTGGATGGCCAGCTTTCTGAACGAACGCCGAATGCGGGTCCTCTGCGATGGCCAGGCTTCTCGCTTTTTGCAAGTGAATGCCGGGGTACCGCAGGGGTCCGTGCTGTCACCAACTCTCTTCCTTCTGCATATCAATGATATGCTATCCCTCGGGAGCATTCATTGCTATGCAGATGACAGCACATTGCACGGGAGCTACTGGGCTCGTCCGGCGGCAGGGTGGTTGGAGATTGAGGAGGATCGACTACAACTCGTGGCTGATCTCGACAGGAACCTGTATCT
>OY748310.1:2906537-3417574 GCA_963556515.1 Nudaria mundana
CTGGTCGAGTTCAATGCCCGCAAAACACATGCGTGTGCATTTACAGCGAAGAAATCCCCTTTCCTTCCCCTACCCTCTCTTCAGAATGCATTATTACCAATGAAGGACAACCTTGACATCCATCGACGTTCGTCGAGAGCTCAATAATAAAAACTACATCAAAAGATGTATAGGGCTAGCTTCGCGGAAACTAGGAATACTGAATAAGGTAAAGAGATTCTTTACACCGGACCAGAGGTGTCTGCTGTACAAGACGCAGATTAGACCCTGCGTCGAATACTGCTCTCACCTCTGGGACGGCTCCGCGAAGTATCTGCTGGACGCTCTCGACGCTATGCAGCGACGAGCTATCCGTATTATAGATTATCCGGAGGTAACGGGAAGCCTTGAGCCGCTAGCTCAGCGTCGAACAATAGCTTCCTTGGCCGCATTCTACCGTATTTACCACGGCGAGTGTTCTGAAGAGCTCTTCAATCTGATCCCACCCTCTTCCTTCCGATCCCGAACAACGCGTGCCGGGCAGAGATGCCACTCCCATACAGTGTATAGAATGTTCGCGAGAACCGAGCGTTTTAAACGTTCGTTTTTCTGCCGAACGATAGTGGCCTGGAACGCCCTGCCTGTGCACGTGTTTCCTGCCACATATAATCCTGGGTTCTTTAAGCGGAGCGTGAAGAGGCACATTAGTAGGTCGTCAAGTTGAGGGCCACTCTCGTATTGTGTGCTGTGAGAGTGGCCCACAATCCCTAGACGTTGACACGACTTACCACCAGGCGGGCGGCGTCAATTTGGCGAACCCAATATAAAAAAAAAGATACTCCTCCTAAACGCCTGAACCGATCTCCTTCAAAGTTACCACAGTGATAACGTGTGGCGTGATGATGGTTTAGAACATAAAAAAATGAAAATCGGACATAACAAAAAAATATCTCATAAATCGTTGTCGTTCGAAAATTTAACACTTCGCTCAGTTTTTTGCAACAGCAGCATGCATTGCATTCCTAGTAGTATCTTAGCCGTGTGCAGCGCCCCTTAGTGAACTCCACTGCGGGTGACGTAACCTACGATAAACTTATTACAGTAATCGGGTCTAGGGAACGAACCGCAATTTTTGTTGTATATACTTTTCCGGGATAAAAAGTACCCAGCGTGGTGCCCAGGATATTAAAGAATAATTATACCAAGTTTCATCGTAATCGAACCTGTAGTTTTTGCGTGATGCCTGAACAAACAGACAGACAGACAGACAAAAATCATACGCAAAAACTATATACAATAAAAAACAAACTTAATTTTGCGGTTCGGTCCCTAGACCCGATTACTGTACCAACCGCAAATAATAAATTTGTCGTAGGGTGCACACGGCTAAGATACTATAATATTTTATCTTAAGATACAATATCACTCAACAGTTATACTTAATAAATCAGTAACTGGTGATCAAGAAAGCTATAGCGATATATAGGCGGAGCTGCGGGCAACAGCTAGTACATAATAAATCAGTAACTGATGATCAAGAAAGCTATAACACGCAGGCGGAGCTGCGGGCAACAGCTAGTTATAATAATATAGCAGTCACACTGGAGCTATGAAAGAGCTAAAAGAGGCTTTTTAGGGTTAACTCAAGAAATATTCACAGTGTAGTACAGTATTTCACCAACAAATTAAAGTCCAGGTTAGCGTAGGTGCATGTCACTGGATAGATGCAAACGTCAAAGGTGATCCAAGTTCAAATCCTAGGAAAGTATTTTTGTTTTTGTTCACAAATTCTTTATTTTCTCAACTGACTTCTAAAAAGGAGGAGGTTCTTATCAAAATCAAAATCAAAATATCTTTATTCATGTAGGTCACAAATTAACACTTATGAACGTCAAAAAAAAAAAACATTTACCCAGATTCGCAAGGCAATAGGTAGAGCCTGTGAGGAAAGAACATGGCAAGAAAAACTCACGGCCACTCTTTTTATTCGCCAGTAAATACAATGATTCTGTTACAACAATAAAAAGAGGGCAAGGGCAGTACGTGACCATGTGTGGACCAAGTGAAGTTACAAATTTTGAATCTCTGTTATTCACAAAAAAACGTCAATACTAGTTAAAGGTGCCACATAATCTCAAAGTACCCATACCTTACAATATCATAATAATAATAATTTAACAATAATAAGTGAGTTTCAGCAATAAAACAACATTTCAAACAGAAGTAGCCCCTATGTAGCTCGAGTGATGAGCAAGCAACTCATTGCCATTTCTCTGTATCGTTTAGATAATCTTTAATAGTATAATATGCCTTTTTTAGGAGGTGTGTCTTAACAGCCACTTTGAATTTATTCAAAGGAAGGTTCATAATGTTTAGAGGAATTTTGTTATAAAAACGCACACCAAATCCTGCAAAGGAGTCATGAACCTTCTGTAAACGATAATACGTCCCAACCAATTTATGCTTATTTCTAGTATTTATTGCATGTATGTCACTGTTCACACTGTATAAATGTATATTCTGTTTAACGAATATAATATTCGCATATATATATTGTGATGCAACTGTTAAAATGCCTATTTCTTTAAATCTTTCTCTAAGAGAAACTCGTGCATTCAGTTTATAAATCGCACGTATAGCTCGTTTTTGGAGTATAAAAATGATCTCTATATCAGCTGCCTTGCCCCACAGTAAAATTCCATACGACATTCTAAATTTGACTGTTTTTTTTGGCCAGTTTTTTCTTGTTATTTTTCTTATTCAAAACAAGTAGGTAAGTATTTCATTATTGTTTTTATATTAAGTTGCTTCAAAATAAATATAAATATGTATCAATAGGTGAAAATGTGTATCTATATTATTCTAATATCTTAATTATTATATTATTATAAAAATTACGTAACCATAGAGCTTATTCAATATTAATATCAGCGACATCTATCTGTGCTTTAGCAAGAGTTATTGATGAAAAACAGACGCCATCCAAATTTATAGCAGTACTTATTCTAACCGACTCGTATACCGTGGCGCTGTGCTGACATTTTATTATGGTAAAAAGGTTAAATTAAAGTTTTAAAGACCCGAAAACTACTTATCTAATCGTAGAAAAACTTTTTTAATATAGATATATTTTCCTAGACTGGATTTCCTGACTAAAACGAAAGATATTGACTTAAATATTATGAACCATTACCCGTAACGCCACCTAGTTTAAAATAATTCAACTAACACGACAGGCCCGGAAATTATGTTCCTGATAGACTACCAGTGGTATTACTTACCTACCTACTTAGATCAAAAATACTATAGATATTAGATTCAGTACAAATACAACGCGGAATCTTGGAACTAATACTATATAGATAATTATTACAAACACCATCTATAAAATAAACAAGATTGTACATTGATGGTTGACATAGAAATAATTCGTAATAATTAATACAAAAGCATCTTTGTACAGCGTCGTTGTCGCATCCCTCGAGAGTCAGCAAGCGGAATAGGAACTTAGTACGGCGCGCGGTTGAAGCGCGCAGGTGTGCAATGTACAGCGCCGTTGTCGCATCCCTCGAGAGTCAGCAAGCGCAATAGGAACTTAGTACGGCGCGCGGTTGAAGCGCGCAGGTGTGCAATGTACAGCGCCGTTGTCGCATCCCTCGAGAGTCAGCAAGCGCAATAGGAACTTATTACGGCGCGCGGTTGAAGCGCGCAGATGTGCAATGTACAGCGCCGTTGTCGCATCCCTCGAGAGTCAGCAAGCGCAATAGGAACTTAGTACGGCGCGCGGTTGAAGCGCGCAGGTGTGCAATGTACAGCGCCGTTGTCGCATCCCTCGAGAGTCAGCAAGCGCAATAGTAACTTAGTACGGCGCGCGGTTGAAGCGCGCAGGTGTGCAATGTACAGCGCCGTTGTCGCATCCCTCGAGAGTCAGCAAGCGCAATAGGAACTTAGTACGGCGCGCGGTTGAAGCGCGCAGGTGTGCAATGTACATCGCCGTTGTCGCATCCCTCGAGAGTCAGCAAGCGCAATAGGAACTTAGTACGGCGCGCGGTTGAAGCGCGCAGGTGTGCAATGTACAGCGCCGTTGTCGCATCCCTCGAGAGTCAGCAAGCGCAATAGGAACTTAGTACGGCGCGCGGTTGAAGCGCGCAGGTGTGCAATGTACAGCGTCGTTGTCGCATCCCTCGAGAGTCAGCAAGCGGAATAGGAACTTAGTACGGCGCGCGGTTGAAGCGCGCAGGTGTGCAATGTACATCGCCGTTGTCGCATCCCTCGAGAGTCAGCAAGCGCAATAGGAACTTAGTACGGCGCGCGGTTGAAGCGCGCAGGTGTGCAATGTACAGCGCCGTTGTCGCATCCCTCGAGAGTCAGCAAGCGGAATAGGAACTTAGTACGGCGCGCGGTTGAAGCGCGCAGGTGTGCAATGTACAGCGCCGTTGTCGCATCCCTCGAGAGTCAGCAAGCGGAATAGGAACTTAGTACGGCGCGCAGGTGTGCAATGACCGAGGTGAAGTGGTGCCGTTTCTAACACTGATCGGTAATCTAGGTAGTTTTGATCTAAGCCTATGTACCTACATCAGAAAATATTTTTTTACAATACACCGGGAAAGTACCACTGGTTATATAAAAAATATTTTATACTCAGTTTCGATAACAGAACCAAATGGAAGTATCACTTTGAAAAACAAACACATTTTTATGTAAAATTCTTAAAATTGATGTACCGTAAACTTATTGTTGGCACTCCCTAAATATATATAAGTATTTATATTAGTTTATCTAGAACTTCTCTGTATCAAGCTCTGCTTAGTTTGAGACTAGATGGCGTTGTGTGAATTGTCCTAACATTATTATATTAATTTTGAGATAATTTTAGTTTTCGAACTTGTGAAACAAAATAAAGAGAGCCAGTCACTAACAAAAGATCTTCGTTAGACATTTTCGTCAATAACTTCTCTAAACAATCCTGCCATATCGGAACGACTAGTGTATTCTCATCTTCATATTGTTTCAATTGTGTTAACTCCACAGCTTTTGGGTAATCAAAAGTTGTAAGATACAACTTGACCCTATGAACATTTTTTAACATCCTAATCATTCCATCGATGTCTTTCGTTGACAAAGCAGAAAATAATATGTGTTTAGTCCTCAATGGAAACATGTTCTCCATATTTTCTGCTAATCGTTTTACTGCATGGTCATTATGAGCCCCATCTAACATAATCAAAGGTTCAGTAGAAATCTTCTCCATTCGCGCCGGCCATTGAGCTTTATCCAAACCCTGATAAAAAGCTTTCGCCGATAAATTGATTCCTTGAAGTTCACAAAAAAGCAAATACAATTGAATAGCTACAGCAGCGTTTTCACATTGATGACGACCGGCTAACGAGACTTCAATATTATGGAATTTATATCCATAAAAATTAAACACCTCACCGCAATCTTCATCTGGGCGCAAATTTTCAATTTTAAACTCTTGCCCGAAGCAAAATGTCTCACAATTATTTTTCGCTGCAATTTTTTTGATAACACCAATCGCGTTTGCTTCAACATTACCAATCACAACTGGTATATTTTGCTTAATTATTCCTGCTTTATGAAACGCTATTTCTTCTATGGTATCACCTAAGAAATCTGTATGATCTTTGCCTATAGTTGTGATAGCAGTTAATATTGCGTGTACAACATTCGTACTGTCTAATAACCCACCCATACCCACTTCAATAATAGCCACGTTTACTCGCTTGTCAAAAAAGAATTCCAAAGCCATCGCAGTGATAATTTCGAATTCAGTAATGCCGGCAATCTGTGGTATCTCATCCATTTCTACAATAATTTTTTGATACTTTTCAACATATTTAACAATATATTCATTGGATATGTATTGTCCGTTGATTGAAATTTGTTCATTATAACTTATTACGTAAGGTGAAATGAATGTGCCTACTTTTAAACCTACTTCTTCAAGTAAGTAACGTAAATATGTAACAGTAGATCCTTTAGTGCCAGCTATATGAATTGTACATACATTTGTTTGTGGGTTTCCAATCCGTTCGAGAAGTCCTTTTACTCGTTCTAAACACAGTTTAGATCCAGATAATGAACGACTGCGAATCCATGCTATGGATTCTTCTATTTTTGAAGCCATTTTAGCAAATTGACATTGAACTTACTGCACGCTCAGTAGTTTGACAATTCTACCGCTGGCAGTTATATGTTACGATAACGATAAGATATCCACAAGATTATTGGTCTATAAATTATAATAAACTTTGTAATCAGAACATAGTATAAAACAAAGTCGATCGTTCCTTATGATTGCAGTTTCAAATATTGCATACCTATTTTTATTAATCTTGGATTTTTTTTCAAAAATGTCTTGTATTCAACAAGACATTTTTGAAAAAAAATCTCTTTAAGAATATACTAGACACAGGAATTTGCAATTTTTTGAGATGTATGCTTATTTGAAGTTTATTTTATTACCAAGAAGTAACCAAACTTTGAAGTATTGTTAAAAGTCGCCACTTTAGACAATACTTCAAAGTTTTTCTGGGTCTTACGGCCCCCCTTTAGGCCTGCAGCGCCCACAAGGGGGCGTTATCGCCCACTTTGGGAAACGCTGCTATAGAGGATAGATTTGGTTGTTTCTATTCAATAGGAGGCTCCGTAACTACTGAACCGATTTTGAAAATCCGCTACCTACCTAGTATGACATAAATTCCTAAATTTAGGCTTCATAAAGTGAGTAATTCTTTTGCGGGGAACTTTATTCGAATGTACAATACATTGCCAACCGAAATAGCAAATTTATCTGTCAATAAATTTAAAAAACTAATAAAAAGTAAATTGTGCCATAAAGCTTATTATAGTATTAATGATTTCTTAGATGACAAGGCGGCCTGGTTGTAACAACGTAACGAATTGCTCATTTCTAAATAACTCTGTATTAGATTTAAGATGAAATATTTTGAAAAAAGCCGAGCTGAGTTTCTTGAGGGCTCTTCTCAGTCTCGTTGCATTTTGGAACCCTCGGTAGAGTCACACCAACTTCTGACGAATCTAAATAATTTTCTGAAAATTTCAAAGATAATAAACGTTATTTTATTTTATTTTATTTTATTTTATTTTAAATCATAGAAACCATCCACTGTCCAACAGTAACGCAGTAATAATTTAACACTATGCAAGTTTTACGTCACAGGTTGCATACAAGTTGTTGCAAATTGCACTTGTGTGTGTAACGTCATACTTGATGCACGACTTACTAGTACTTGCTACCTACATGGTCGCGGTCATCAAGTCTCAAGGGATTATGGAATAGCGCCCTTTATGCCCGGACTTACCTACATGATACGTTCATTCGCTATGTCAAGAAAGCTCTTGTTAAGTTTATCAAAATGCTTGTTAAAATTCAAGTGAATTTTACTACTTGTCCTAATATTATACCGTCCTTCACCGGGTTTGAATTACATCGGCAATAGTCATAAAATATGCTTTTTATAATACGAATGGCTTACATGCTTCAAAATCTTCTGTAGCCTTGACATTATGGTACGGTTAGACATGTCATGGCTATTTAAAAAGCATGCTACTAAGTAGCATGCTTATGAACTGTTTACATTTGCCAGCAATAAGCATGCTTATTCAGTAGCATGCTCAAAGCAAACACTACAACACACATGCCATTTTGTAGCATGCTTCTGTCAGTTCAAATAAAACTAGCGAACGCCTACGGTTTCACCCGCGCGAATAGTTATGTGTTTAAAAATTTCGATCGTTCGAATCGATTCATTGGTTCGAGTTTTAAAATTGGACATCATCTCATTATTAAATTATTATTATCGAATATTTTAATGAAAATTGTAAAGTATTAGGTATTATTGTTGTAGTATAATTGTAAAGTATTAGGTAGGTCATAGGCACAGATATAAGAATACTATACTAGTACAGATGATCCATCTCATAGAAGGATTTTTAAAGGCGTCTATAGGACTGGCGAAATAATGTTAAATAAATTTCTAATAGATGGCAGTGTATTGTGTGCGAAAAATACGTAATAGATGGCGGTATATTATGTGTGCGAAAAATACATAATAGATGGCAGTATTTTACGTTATTATCCCCCATGAATGAACAGTTTCTATTGTCCCGTTTATTTCCTAATAGATGGCAGTATTTTAACTTCTTATCAGAGTTCATTGGACGGATGAAAGACAACTGCATGTAGCGGAGATGCGAATGTTAAGATGGATGTGTGGTGTGACAAGAACGGATAGGGTAAGGAACGAGTATATTAAAGGAAGTTTGAAAGTTGCACCAGTGAACGAAAAATTGAGAAGCGAGCGGCTGTCATGGTATGGACATGTTATGAGAAGAGAGGAAAGCAATGTCGTAAGAAAGGTGCAAATTATGACTGTAGTGGGTTTAAGAAGTAGAGGTAGGCCAAAGAAAAGATGGATGGAATGTGTGAAAGAGGACATGACAAGGAGAGGAGTGACTGAGGAGATGACGTCTGACAGGGATGTGTGGAGGAGAAAGACTTGTTGCGCTGACCCCAAATAATTGGGATAAGGGCAGGTAGATGATGATCAGAGTTCATTGGAGAGGAGATTATTATTAGTTATTACCCACATTTGGACTTTTCATTTGTCTTGATAATATAAAATGGTAATAAGTACCTACTTACATAATAGAAGGTGGAGGAGATTCAATAATTTTATGATATACCCATCGTGTTTGGGCTTGTTGATTTTCTTATTTAAACATATAAGTAGGTACTTGCCTATAAATATGATGTAAGTACCTACTTACATCATATTTATAGGCAAGTATATAGGCGGGAATACACAACCGTAGTATACCTACCTAGGTATACTACGGTTGTGTATTCCCGTATCAGTATTCGCTTAGCATAATAATATCATCATCATTCATTAAAATCTTATTTAATAACTAGCTGTTGCCCGCAGCTCCGCCTGCGTGTTATAGCTTTCTTGATCACCAGTTACTGATTTATTATGAATAGCTGTTGAGCGATATTGTATCTTAAGATAAAATATTATTGAGCGAAGTGAGCGAAGCTTAATCTTAGGCCATGTATTTCGTATACTCCTCCTAAACGCCTGAACCGATTTCCTTCAAACTTACCACAGTGATAACGTGTGGCGTGATGGTGGTTTAGAACATGAAAAATTGAAAATCGGACAACAAAAAAAAATCTCATAAATCGTTGTCGTTCGAAAATTTAACACTTCGTTCAGTTTTTTGCAAAAGCAGCATGCATTGCATACCTAGTAGTATCTTAGCCGTGTGCAGCGCCCCAGTGAACTCCAATGCGGGTGACGTAACCTACGATAAACTTATTACAGTAATCGGGTCTAGGGATCGAACCTCAAAATTAAGTTTGTTTTTTATTGTATATACTTTTCCGGGATAACACACACACATCAAAGTAACGTATGCAACGAAAATGGAATTAAGTCGAAAAGATTTTAGAGCGATGATTTTTTATGATTTTAAAAGTTCTCTCTCTCCGCAAGACTGTGCTGCTCGTCTTCAAAATGCTTTTGGGAGAGAAGCACCTTGTTTGAGCACCGTGAGGCGATGGTTTGCTGAATTTGAGAGAGGTCGAGTTTCTTTACATGTCGAATTTCGTGAAGGGCGGCCTTCAACTGCCGTCAACGAAAATAATGTGGCTACTGTTAAGCGGTAATTTGAAGAAAACCCGCGGATTACCTATGAGACAATTCGAGGACTATTAGGGATTGGTATGAGTCAAATCCAGAAAATTTTACACGAAGAATTGAGAGTTCGGAAACTTTGTTGTCGTTGGATCCCTCATGAACTGACAGCGGAGCAGAAGCGGACTCGCGTGGAATGGTGCTCACAGATGTTACTGAAGTACGGACATTCTAATGCTGTTTATGACATTGTCACAGGAGACGAAACGTGGATTTATTGTTTTGAATCCGAAAAAAAACAGCAATCTTGTGAATGGGTGTTTGAAAATGAGAACAAGCCAACAAAGGTGAGGCAGGCGAGAAACGTTGGTAAAAAAATGATAGCGTTTTTTTTCTCAGCTACAGGTCCCATCTGTACAATTCCACTTGAAGATTAAAAGAGTGTTAATGCCGAGTGGTATTCTACCATTCGTTTACCCAGGATGTTAGAAAAAGTTCGCGAAAGACGACCCAAAAGCCGCGTTCTCCTACATCATGACAACGCTTCTTCACACACGGCCAACAAAACAAAGTCATTTTTAGCTTCCGAAAAAGTACAACTCGTCACCTATCCTGCGCATAGCCCCGACCTAGCACCCCGTGATTTCTGTATTTTCCCCAAAATCAAAGATTTGATGAGAGGTTTCACTTTTACCAACTCCGAAGAGGCAGTGATAGCGTTCAATCAGCACGTAAAACATGCCTTAAGATCTGTGGTCCTCCTGTTTTAAAAAATGGTTCGATCGCATGAAAAAATGTTTAAAATGTAAAGGAGAGCATTTTGAAAAGCAATAAACATAATATTTTGGTTTTAACATGTTGTTTTTTTAAGTTACGCAAAACTTATAGTGTGACCTACGTATAAGTATAGAAGATAGCTGTTGAGCGATATTGTATCTTAAGATAAAATATTATAGTATCTTAGCCGTGTGCAGCGCCCCTTAGTGAACTTCACTGCGGGTGACGTAACCTACAACAAACTTATTACAGTAATCGGGTCTAGGGACCGAACCGCAAAATTAAGTTTGTTTTTTATTGTATATACTTTTCCGGGATTATAAGTACCCAGCGTGATGCCCAGTATATTAAAGAATAATTATACCAAGTTTCATCGTAATCGAACCGGTAGTTTTTGCGTGATGTCTGTACAAACAGACAGACAGACAGACAAAAATCACACGCAAAAACTATATACAATAAAAAACAAACTTAATTTTGCGGTTCGGTCCCTAGACCCGATTACTGTACCAACCGCAAATAATAAGTTTGTCGTAGGTTGCACACGGCTAAGATACTATAATATTTTATCTTAAGATACAATATCACTCAACAGTTATACTTAATAAATCAGTAACTGGTGATCAAGAAAGCTATAGCGATATATAGGCGGAGCTGCGGGCAACAGCTAGTATAATATAGCAGTCACACTGGAGCGATGAAAGAGCTAAAAGAGGCCTTTTTAGGGTTAACTCAAGAAATATTAACTATAAAATTTTATATTATTACCGAATCATTTCCACGTTTGTGGGTTGTAGTACAGTATTTCACCAACAAATTAAAGTCCAGGTTAGCGTAGGTGCATGTCACTGGATAGATGCAAACGTCAAAGATGATCCAAGTTCAAATCCTAGGAAAGTATTTATTGTTTTTGTTCACAAATTCTTTATTTTCTCAACTGACTTCTAAAAAGGAGGAGGTTCTCAATTTGACTGCTTTTTTTGGCCAGTTTTTCTTGTTATTTTTTTTATTCAAAACAAGTAGGTAAGTATTTCATTATTGTTTTTATATTAAGTTGCTTCAAAATAAATATAAATATGTATCAATAGGTAAAAATGTGTATCTATATTATTTTAATATCCTATTGTGCAAAAATTACGTAACCATAGGGCTTATTCAATATTAATATCAGCGACATCTATCTGTGCTTTACCAAGAGTTATTGATGAAAATCAAACGCCATCCAAATTTATAGCAGTACTTATTCTAGCCGACACGTATACCGTGGCGCTGTGCTGACATTTTATTAAAAAAGGTTAAATTAAAGTTTTAAAGACCCTAAAACTATTTATCTAATCGTAGAAAAACTTTTATAATATAGATATATTTTCCTAGACTGGAATTCCTGACTAAAACGAAAGATATTGACTTAAATATTATGAACCATTACCCGTAACGCCACCTAGTTTAAAATAATTCAACTAACACGACAGGCCCGAAAATTATGTTCCTGATAGACTACCAGTGCCCATACTGATCTATACGAATGTTACACCCTGATGTTTGTTCCAGGTGGCAGGTGTATCGTTTGCCTTCGACCCCTCACAACCCCCCGGACTGAGGGTGGCGGAGCAAGTCGTCAAGATAGGGGACGAGTACATACAGAGGGAACAGAAGTACCGGCTGGCGGTCAAACAGTACCTGCACAGTGGGAACGATGGGTTTAACATGTTACCTAAGTGTAAAGTACTTGTAAGTATTGATAGACGGCAATAGGCTTGCCCCCTATTACGTGGGACTAAAATACTGGCAAATTGTGGGTGTGTAATGCACCTCTGCCTACCCCTTCTGGGATACGTGGGGCACTAAAAGTTTTGCACTTCTAGCTAATCGGAACTATTTGAATTTCGAATGTTATATTTTTTTTAAACGTTGCAACCCTCTTAGTAATAAAAAAAAACAATTGGCTGGAAATCATTTGTCAATTGTTTTTTATCACACATCAAAGTTCTACGTATGCAACGAAAATGGAATTAAGTCGAAAAGATTGTAGAGCGATGATTTTTTATGATTTTAAAAGTTCTCTCTCTCCGTAAAACTGTGCCGCTCGTCTTCAAAATGCTTTTGGGAGAGAAGCACCTTGTTTGAGCACCGTGAGGCGATAGTTTGCTGAATTTGAGAGAGGTCGAGTTTCTTTACATGACGAATTTCGTGAAGGGCGGCCTTCAACTGCCGTCAACCAAAATAATGTGGCTACTGTTAAGCGGTTAATTGAAGAAAACCCGCGGATTACCTATGAGACAATTTGAGGACTATTAGGGATTGGTATGAGTCAAATCCAGAAAATTTTACACGAAGAATTGAAAGTTCGGAAACTTTGTTGTCGTTGGATCCCTCATGAACTGACAGCGGAGCAGAAGCGGGCTCGCGTGGAATGGTGCTCACAGATGCTACTGAAGTACGACTACGGACATTCTAATGCTGTTTATGACATTGTCACAGGAGACGAAACGTGGATTTATTGTTTTGAACCCGAAAAAAAACAGCAATCTTGTGAATGGGGGTTTGAAAATGAGAACAAGCCAACAAAAGTGAGGCAGGCGAGAAACGTTGGTAAAAAAATGATCGCGTTTTTTTTCTCAGCTACGGGTCCCATCTGTACAATTCCACTTGAAGATCAAAAGAGTGCTAATGCCGAGTGGTATTCTACCATTTGTTTACCCAGGATGTTAGAAAAAGTTCGCGAAAGAAGACCCCAAAGCCGCGTTCTCCTACATCATGACAACGCTTCTTCACACACGGCCAACAAAACAAAGTCATTTTAGCTTCCGAAAAAGTACAACTCGTCACCCATCCTGCGCATAGCCCCGACCTAGCACCCTGTGATTACTGTATTTTCCCTAAAATCAAAGATTTGATGAGAGGTTTAATTTTTACCAACTCCGAAGATGCAGTGATAGCGTTCAATCAGCACGTAGCCATGCCTTCAGATCGGTGATCCTCCTGTTTTAAAAAATGGTTAGATGCATGAAAAAATGTTTAAAATGTAAAGGAGAGTATTTTGAAAAGCAATAAACATAATATTTTGGTTTTAACATGTTTTTTAAGTTACGCAAAACTTATAGTGTGACCTACGTAATACGTAGGTCACACTATTAGTAATAATACGTAGTACGTAGGCGTGATATATGTGTGTGTCTGTGTCTGTGTGGGTGTGTGTGGTGTGTGCGTGTGTGTGTAAGTATTGATTTACATACGTTAAGTATGCCTATTAATATGATCATGGGGGTAGGCAGAGGTGCATTCCATGATAAGATTCGTTAATTTGTAAAACATGTGTTAGCATGAATATCGCAACATATTTTACATTAGTACATAAGATATTTTTATTAACATTAGTAGATCACACAAATATTTGATTCGACTCGGGAATCGAACCTGAGACTCCGGAGTCAAAAGCCGATTGACTACCGACCACGCCACGAAGCAGTTTTCTTTATTTACTAGTACGGTGTCTGGCTTGAGCTTCGCGCCGCACCACGCCATAAGTTTTGGCCTATAACTTTTGACCCCTTAGGGCTAGGTCAAATTTTCGATTTTTTGGCTTGCCTCCAGATCGAGGGCTACCCATAGAGGGGTCAACCATCATTGTAGCATAAGCAGTTCTCGAGAGCTAAGGGGGACATTCCCCATTCCTATATATAGATTATTTCTAAGCTAAATTATCCCAGAGTGTTATAGACTACTTTTTATCCCAGCAATGTGTTCCCGTGGGAAATGGGAACAAACTATATGAAAGTAATATGGACTGCTTCGGTGGCGTGGTCGGTAGTGCATCCGCTTTCGACGCCGGAGTCTCGGGTTCGATTCCCGGTCGGGACATACTTTCTGTGATGACAGATGCGTTCTGGATGTTTCCTATGTACGAGTATAATATGTATGTATTTACAAAAAATATGTTAATAAGTATTTATATCAGTTTATCTAGTACTCATATCACAAGCTCTGCTTAGTTTGAGACTAGATGGCGTTGTGTAAATTGTCCTAATATATTTATTATTTATTTATTTATTATTATAATAAACTTTTCAGATCTCAGAAGACATGTGCCCAGAGATAGGCATGGCTATACAGAACCACTTCGCGGCGATCAACGTACGGACAGGAAGGTCCAAGCCGAGCAAACATAGGCAGTCGCTCGTTACTTTAAGTAGAAGGTAATTTAAGATAAGATAAGATACTCTTTATTGTACACAAAAAGAGACAGATATGTCACACATGCCTTAAGAATAATGTACAATAGGCGGCCTTATAAGCAATCTCTTTCAGGCAACCTTAGGATGGAAAGAAAATGAAGATGATAGGAAATTTTACAGACTTGGACCCTAATTTGGTTCCCGTCGCCCGTAATTATTTTTCCCGTTCCTGTCGCTATTTTATATTATAGTGAGTTAACCTTAAAAGATAGATATATGCTACCGCGGACTATTTTTTTTAACTTTTAAAGAGGAACAATTCTTTAGTACATTATTTTAACATAACATTAACCGTTTGAACCGCGCACGCAACGGAAGATCTCAAAAGAAAAAAAATCCCCGTTTTTTGAAACATATTTCACTGCTGCTCCTATTCATCGTAGCGTGATGTTATATAGCCTTTAGCCTTCCTCGATAAATGCACTACTAAAA
The DNA here is from genome assembly GCA_963556515.1 of Nudaria mundana. Taxonomy (NCBI): domain Eukaryota; kingdom Metazoa; phylum Arthropoda; class Insecta; order Lepidoptera; family Erebidae; genus Nudaria; species Nudaria mundana. Next base: position 2,921,644 of record OY748310.1, read on the forward strand.
ACATATTTTTTCACATCGAACCAGTACTTCCTGAGCTTTATAATATTAGTTTAGATAGATACATAAAATGGAAGTTTCTGTTTTTTTATCTATATGAACAGCTTTACCCTAAATGTATAATTGTTATGAAAGTATTTAAAATGATTCCCGTTCTCAACGTTTGTAACATTATAAAAAAAATTAGAAATTGTAATTTAAACAGCAACTGTACACTTTTAATTTTGGTGGGAGATAGGGGAAATGCAGACAGAAATGCAATTATAAATTGTTTAGAATTACTGAGCTTATTAGATGTTAAAAACATTATTTTATTCACATTTCCTTATAGCCGTGGCTTGTCACAGGCCGAAAACAATCTTAGATATAAGCTAAATCAAACAATACATACATTGACATTTCATAATCCAAATATTGACATGATTGATGATGATTGACATTAACATTTTTTTTTAAGAGTTATTATTTATTTATTTACAATAAGAATTACAATATACATAATACGCATTTACAATTAATATTTACATTCATAAAAATCTTAAAACTAAATTAAAAACTAGGTATAATAGAATATGAAATAATACTATTTATTTTTCTATTTAAAAAAAAAAGTGTAAAAAGTTTGGGCCCCCGGGGTAGGGTGCCCATCATGGCGGCGGCATTCCCGCGCTGTGTGGCGATGCTTATCCGCTGCGCGAGAAAGCCGCCGGCACGTAAGTCTCCCGTTACCTCCCTGAGCCGTTTTCTGAGCTCCTTGAAAAGCGAATGCACACCCGGGCCCCACGGGCCCAGTGTCTCGACACCAAATGCGACAGTCGTATTGAGTACCGAGCCAACTGTACTTGCTCACCTTCGAGCGCTCACGTACTTCGGCTGCCGCACCGGCACGTTTGGCGGTTGCCGGAAGATAGGTCGCAGCTAGTGTGTCGGCACACGTGGTGTCCCACACTAAGGGGCGACCCATCCTCCATGGTATCATCGACATCCCGTCAGGTCTCTTACCATCGTCCCGTGCAATGTGCTGGGGCTCCAGAATCGCAGGGACTTTTACACTGACGAGACACCGTCGCAGGATGTCGTTGATCGCGGCATGGCGGGACAGGCGGCCATTACATTAACATGTATTTAGAAAATAAATTGTTATTGACGGAAGATATATTCTATTTGAATAGATATTTTAGGAGACAGATAGCATCTTCGCTATCATATTTTATTAGTTATTCAGCCTAAAACTTGGCTAAACAATCTGCTTTTATTGAGCAGAAAAGTGACAATGTTTGTCTTGTGACCTTGGAATCTGTTCAAAAAAAGGGTGACAATAATTTAAACTTAGTTGTAGGACAATAGAGGAAATCCCTAGCAAATTAAATTTAGGGACAAAGGAAAAGTCTATGTTCATGAATATTATTCATCAAAATGAAGGCTTTTCTGGCAAAGAGTTAGAACAAGAATTATTTTTAAATGAAAAACGTATCCATGTACTTTGTTTAACTGAACACTGGTTAAAAAAACATGAACTCTTAGTTAATATTGATAATTATAAAATCATTAGTGTGTTTACTAGAGATTCCGCTATAAGAGGTGGGTCTCTCATTTTAATTAATGACAAATTAAAATCAAAAGACCTAAAAGACGTAGTAGCACTCACAAGTGAGCGAAATATTGAACTGTCATGTGTAGAGCTAGAACAATATATTATTATTAGCGTCTATAGACCTCCTTCTGGAGATTACTACCTGTTTGAGTCCATTATGGAGGAAGCCTTTAAAAAGGTATGTAAATGTAAGAAGACTAGTTGTATGTGGCGATTTTAATATTAATATTTTAGAAAACTCTCAGAACGCGCTAAGGTTCCTCAACCTTTTTAAATCTTTTAACTTACAAAATCTTTTTTGTGAACCCACTCGCACCACAGCCACATCAGCTACCTGCTTAGATAACATTTTTTCAAACAGTGATGTAGATGAGAAATCTATAATACATTTTATAAATTCAGATCATGCAGGTCAGTTAGCTAGATTTAAGTAGCAACATGTTCCATTATCAAAAAATATTGTTTGTAGACCAATCACAACTTATAGATTAGAAAAAATTAAAGAAAACATTAAGAATAAAGTACCTCTTTTGGAGTTGAATAATGATAAAAACCCGAATGATCATTACGGAGATTTATTCGGAGTAATCAAATACGAATGTGATAACATTTTCACTAAAAAACAATAAATGTAAATCAATTCAAAATAATTAAATTTAGTGATTGGGCTACGCCTGGAGTCTATAAAAATAGAAGGAAATTATATGAATTATACGATACAAAGGCATCTACTACCAAACTATTCAAAAAAGTATGTTCAACAGCTAAATCTAATTATATACGGGCTAAAATTGAAAAGTCTGATAATAAAACGAAGGCAATATGGAATGTTATTAACAAAGAAACTTGTAAAGCAAGGTCACGTGATCGATCCTTCGAGTTAAAAATAGATGATAAACATATTAAAACTGATTCTGAAGTGGCCCATGCATTTGAATCTTTTTTCACAAATGTTCCTATCACCACTACAAATAAGTTAAATTCGTCAAAAAATGTAGCCAATTCTCTTCTTAAATCTAGTGTTGATAAATGTAGAATTAACTTTGATTTTCAGTATATTGACTCTGTCACTATACTTAAAACTTTTAAACAACTAAATATAAAAAATACCGAGGATCTTTGGGGCATTTCAACTAATATAATAAAATCAATAGTGCCCGCTATAGCGCCTCAGAACATAGACCTCTTCAAAAAAATTTCCGATAACCATAATTTTAATACAAGAAATAAAAATAAACTGGCAATGACAAAAATTAGACTTCATAAAGTTGGTAATTCGTTTGTAGGCAAATGTATAAAAAATTATAATAAAATTCCTCAGGATTTGGTTGACATGCCTCTTAATAAGTTTAAAATAGTAGTTAAAAAATGTTTGATGATGAAAGGCTACTATAATGTAGACGAATATCTTAATGATAAAAATGCATGGTCACCCTAATCTTCTGTTGTTGGCCACTCGTATAATACAATAGAAACTAATTGTAACAATGTAAACAAAACAATATTAAAAAAGAAAATGGATAATCTACCTGAGTATCTTGCTGGTCTCTTCTCAGGAGAACCAACTTACCGAACCAGCGAAAGAATCATTTTCTAATAGTTTTTTTATGTATTTACTTAATTTAGTATTTTTATAATATTACTTGACAAAATTGTTAAATTTTGACATTCATATGTGCTCTTTATGTGCCTCAACTGAATAAATGAAATTGATTCTTTGATTCAACAGAAAGACAGTCCCGGCATAAAAAAGTAGCCTTTTTATGCCTTATAACATCAGCTATTTGCTCGTGAAAGTCCCGTTAAAAAGAGGTCCAGCAGTTCCAGAGATTAACGGCAACAAACAGATAGACAAAAAAAATTGTAATGCTGGTAATTTGAAATTTCACAGAGACACTTCTATTTTATTTATCTGTATTATTGATGTATTTATTTACATATTACACACATTTATATACACAAAAGCCTTCTTCGATAACCACTCTATCTATTGGTGAAAACCGCACCAAAATCCGTTGCGTAGTTTAAAAGATATACGTATTCATAATCATTAATTTGTGAACATGGGTAATACATATATGTAGGTCACATGATAGAATTGAGCACAGCGACATTCTACCTTACGGCAGGCAAATAGTTAGAACCACACCATAGAATTAAAAATCAGACTAACATTGAATTAAAATCATAATCTATATATTTAATACGACAATTTGTCTGTCTGTCTGTCTGTCTGTCCGTCCGTCGCGTTTTTCAATTTACATACATTTGCATGAAATATTAAAATATATATATTTTTTTTTTTGAGGCGATACAAAGTTCTTCGGGTTAACTAGTAATATTAAGTATGTCAAAAATGTCATAATATTTTAATCATACATACATACGGAACGGGCAACTTTGTTTTAGGACTTGGATTTTTGCGGAGCGCGTGGCTGGTTGCCTTTTAGGTTATCTCTGGCGCTGGGCAAAAATCCAGGCCCAAACGCTCAATTGCAATACTGAACAACGTTTCCTTGTCCCGCACCGCGAACTAGTTCAGAGTAACTAGTTCTTCTGTGCGGGAAATCAAGCATTACCTTGACATTGGCGATATCAGCGAAGAACATCGATGGAGCCACGTTTTTTAAAAAAGAAGAAGACTGTTTTATAATAATATTATGTAGATAGTCATAGTGATGATAATATGTAGATAGTCATAGTGATAATAATGTGGAGATAGTCATAGTGATGATAATATGGAGATAGTCATAGTGATAATAATGTGGAGATAGTCATAGTGATGATAATATGGAGATAGTCATAGTGATAATATATGGAGATAGTCATAGTGATAATAATATGGAGATAGTCATAGTGATGATAATATGTAGATAGTCATAGTGATGATAATATGGGGATAGTCATAGTGATGATAATATGGAGATAGTCATAGTGATGATAATATGGAGATAGTCATAGTGATGATAATATGGAGATAGTCATAGTGATAATAATATGGAGATAGTCATAGTGATAATAATATGGAGATAGTCATAGTGATGATAATATGGAGATAGTCATAGTGATAATAATATGGAGATACTCATAGTGATAATAATATGGAGATAGTCATAGTGATGATAATATGTAGATAGTTATAGTGATGATAATATGGAGATAGTCATAGTGATAATAATATGGAGATAGTCATAGTGATAATAATATGGAGATAGTCATAGTGATAATAATATGGAGATAGTCATAGTGATAATAATATGGAGATAGTCATAGTGATGATAATATGGAGATAGTCATAGTGATGATAATATGGAGATAGTCATAGTGATAATAATATGGAGATAGTCATAGTGATAATAATATGGAGATACTCATAGTGATGATAATATGGAGATAGTCATAGTGATAATAATATGGAGATAGTCATAGTGATGATAATTTATTCCAGACACAGTCTAGTAAAGATGTTAGACGGCAGCGAGTTGGATGGACCCCCGCCTCTACGTAGAGCTTCTTCAGCTGCTGTGGAACCTTCCTCTCATGCTGGACATCATAGGTATGGAGAATGTATAGTTTATACTTTCGATTGTTGGCACTAGGTGGCACCTATAGTATAATACATGATGAACAAATACGCTTCTACACTATTCCACAACTTTATTTGATTTATTTTCATCGACCGGTTTCGCTTTTCAGTATTATCAAAGGTGTTTTACTTCACTGTCTAACATATTCAAGCTATTTAAAAAAATAAAATAATGACAGCATGAAATTCAATTGACTTTCAAAATGGTCAAAATTAACTGACTTTCCAAATGGTAAAAATTATGTGATGAACCTCAATTAAACCGTATTCAGTTATGTTTGTTATCAGTTGTCAGTAGTGTGTATGCTGCCACACACAGTTAACATATTAATATTTGTGTGAAAATGAAATAAAGTTTATTAAATTGGGTTATAACGTAACACTTATAAAAGTAAATATTAATATTTAACACATTTTCAGGTTAACCCGCCGAGCGTCTCTTGATGATCTAGAACAACAGTCTTGTGAACTAGCACCTAAGGTTGATAATCGAATCATTATTCTGAATAAACCAGAGGTATGTATGGCAACACTTAAAGACACACACACACAACATCACGTGTTTATCTAAAAAGGGATCTTCTTTACTCCACATTAAGCCAATTCCATTTAATAGTGGGGCGAGCGTATTACCGATTTCGGGCACCTGGGTATCCGCATATTACACACACACACACACACATATCACGCCTATATCCCCGAAAGGGTAGGCAGAGGCGCATTACATACCCACAATTTATAATTTTGAAAACTAAATTTGAAAACCGTTGCCTTGCGATGAAATGTTGATGAAAGGCAACAAAATCTTACTTGCCAGCCGCTATGGGACAGACTATTCTCATGTCTTTCAGCAGGTCTACCTCGTGTATGTGAGAATGACTTGGGAACCAGAGACCTTTAGTACCCTGACATACATACAATCACACCTATATCTCGACTGGGTAGACAGAGGTAAATTACACACCCACATTTTGACAATTATTTTGTTGGTCCCATGATAACAATAACGATTCCCCGAACCTAAATTCTAACAACCAGGACTGATGTTACATACCTATCATCTTTGCAGTCCGAGCTAGCCCTTAGATGTAACTTAGTACCCTTAGATGTGACTAATACCTCATATTTTATAATAGGACAATCAAATTGCTAAAATGCTGGAAATTTCGTTAGCAACAGATATGGGACGTAACGGCAAAGATTACTAGTATTGTAATGTAGTAAGTACACAATAAAATTTGCATGTCACTATGGGCGCATTTTTATTCGTCGTTAGCGGGCGATACGTCGCATGTGAGCTATCGACCAAGCTATGAACCTGCGAATTACACTAGTAATTACTGCATTTGACTGCCTAGGTGGCGCAGTACACTGTTAAAAATTCTGTAATTTTACATGCAAAAAAATTACATAAACCTGTAAAATTCCCTTAAAATCTGGGAAACTTACGGAAAAATATGAAATTTTACGTAATTTTCGTGAATTTCCTTAAAATCGCCAATCGCAATTTTCATGAAGTTTTACATAAAATTTATGTAATAATCATGTAAATTTATGTAATAGTCATGTAATTTTATGTAATAGTCATGTAAATTTATGTAATAGTCATGTAATTTATGTTAGTTGCGTATGTGAAGGTTCTAAAAAACTGACCGTACCGCTTGCTCAATATATAGCAGTAGCATGATTGGTTAACTTTGGAAATCTATATATATATCGTCTTATTATTAGCATGTTTGAATGGATCGAACTACAATATATATTAAACTATAAAAAAAGCGGTTAAAATCATTACCATCTTGGTTTTCATAAATTTTAAAGCGTCTCGGTAGCTTTATGGCTGAGTCTTGCGTTTTGACGACGTGAGTTTGATCCCCGGTCACCATACTCCTGACGTGTACCAACTCCTAACACAAGGACTTTTAGCTTAGCTGGATGGGTTAACGGGAATGCTAAAATACGGTAGCGGACGAAAAATTTCGTACAGTGACCTGTCACTACCTATCTCTGTCACTTTCGCGCAAAAATTCTTATTCTGTCTCGCTTACACAGAGGCGACATCATAGAGAGACGGAAACATAATTTTGCGCGCTTGACGAACTTCTTTCTTCTCCGCGACCGTTAGTAACTCTTATTTACGTTTAGCATTCTTTTAACAAAAAAGAACTTGTAAAATTACGTCAAGTGTCATGTTATATATAACAGGGATATACCATCATCATGGTGCATCTTGGTGCATCCGTGCAGTATCATCATCTCATACAAAAATTGGTTAGGCAAAAAATTACTACTTTCTTACTGTCAGGCAGCATGTTTAAAGCCTGACGTCTGACGTCGCGACTTATATTTATCCTTATTTAGAATTCATAATTCCGCAGCACGTAGAACGTGCCGTGTCATACCGCGGTATAATTTATCGAAATAAAGTTATATGAATTGTAAAGTAGATGAAAATAAGTACCAAAATAACATCATCAATACAACAACTTTTGGCCTGCTATAAACCATTTTCTTAAAAGTGCCATAGGTATACAGGGTTTCCTCCATACCGTTAGCCATAGGAAAATGTGGGGTTGGCGGATTTGTATGCTACCTACTCAGCCGCAAACGTTTGACCTAAGTTCAGCGGTAAACTTTTTTATTTTTTTGAAAATTTTAATAAAATATAAAATCTGTTTATAAAAATTAAAAGGGTTTAAGGTACAAAAATGACATTAAATAACCACTACACCTAGGTTAAAAAATTAGGGCTGAGTAGGTAGACAACCCCGCCTTTTCCTATGGCTAACGATCTGCCAGACACCCTGTAATATCCTACTAATATTATAAACGCGAAAGTTTATGAGTATGTATGTATGGATGGATGGATGTTTGTTACTCTTTCACGTAAAAACTACTGAATGGATTTTAATGAAACTTTACAATAATATAGCTTATACATCAGAATAACACATAGGCTACAATTTATAAAGATATTGTGTGAATTGTTCAAAATATGACGCGGCGCGACGGGAACGGGAAAAAATCCAAATTACCACGCGGACGAAGTCGCGGGCGACCACTAGTCTACGAATATAATAGAATGATGAAACCCATCGATTGACTTAAGGCTGGATGGTGTTGTGTTCAAACTGTCTTAAGTCATAATTATTCTGTTCCCAGGAACTACAGACCCTGATCGCAGACCGCATCAGATGGGAAACTGACACAGTTATCAAAGAAGTGGACGACGAATCATCACCCTAAGATCTGCCTACCCTATTTGGGTGTTTTCTATGGTACCGACATTTTGCACCCTAGATTGTACACATTTATATGAGCACCTAGCTTCTCAATATTATGAGTTTGCAATATGGTACATAGTTGATTGTCAAAACATAATATCTTTGAATTCGTATGAAATGCTAAAGTGTCACGTATGTACTGTGGATTCAGTAACTATTAGTGATTAAAATTAATAAGAATTTTCTTCATTATTACAATTATTATTAACAACGCTAGGTGCCTTGGGTACATATTTATTTTGCTGTCGGTACCTTAACAATATAAGAAACAATTTGTAATATATTATTTAGAAACGCTTATTTGTCTTCTCTAAGTTAGAAGTTGATCTAGATTATAAAAGACCTACACGATAATTTAAAAAAACTATTTTATGCTATATGATAAATGTTCTAGTGAAACTAAAAAAAATAATATGTCCAATTTTTGTAAATATATTTAAATCTAGTAAACGCACGCGGATTCGCCCGCGTGCATTCTATTACCTGCACAAAAAGAAGTCTAATATTTGTTTTAGATAGCAATACGAGATAATTACCGCAATAAAAATAAAATCTAAGTTAAATTAAATTACTTAGCATTATTTAAACAACATTTTTTTTATTACAATTAAACGTCTGAAAAAATCTGTTTATTCGAGTATTAAAAGATTTGACAAGATTTATATGGTGAATTAAGTTATATAATTTTACAATATTAATAAAAAAAAACTAGCCTTGGGCTGGACTCGAATCAGCGAGTGATCCCTTTCCAGGAGGAACGTTCTACCAACTGACCAACACACCACTAGCCCAAGACATCTAATATTGTGATCATATTGTGTTAATATCGCGACTTACGGCGTCGCCAGAGCGCCATCTACCGGTATTTGAGGAACTAACTACTATGGTAGGCTGTGATGTTGCAATTACGTTTAGACACAGCTAGAGGGCTCTGATGCCAATCAATTATTATATTTTATAAACAGTGAAGTATGCTAACTTTTTCTTATATATAATTTTACAATATGAATCACAAAACTTTTAGCATTATTAAACTATTAGCATCCTACAACTAGCACAGTGCTGCCACTGTGACTAGTGATTATGATTGTAATACGCGTCGCAATCACCGTCGCGTCGCCACAGTTAAGAAATAACAGTATCTGAAAATATTAATTTAGTCATATGATAGTTATTTTAGAATAGCAATCATTTCTATGCCTAATTGCTGGTACTAAGACTTTTTTTAATGATTTTAATCAGTCTATTTAGCACAGATTTTATTCATTTACCTCATAGATACTATATTTTTTTTGAATTGAAACAATTAATTACATAATATATATATAAAAATGAATCCCTATTTCCCTAATTTAGCTAAGTTGGGTCTTAAAATATTCGTGGAGGTTCAGGGAAGGTTCTTAAGCAAAATTTCAGGCGGTACGAAGTTCGCCGGGACCACTAGTAGCAAATATATTTACATTACAAAACATTGTTTAAAAAATCCTCCTTGTCATTGCCGACTGGGAAGGTTCCCAGAATGCTGGCTGTGTTGCCACGTTGGATGGCGATACTTATTCTTTGGGCCAGAAAATAGCCAGAACTTAGAATATTCTATTCTACATAAGAAATTAATTGAAATTCATCATCACAAATGTTAAGACATCTTTATTTAACTAATAAAAAGTTCTTCACCGCTTTAAATAAGGCCTAGTCTTCCTTAAAAGGTAGGTAATAATGGAAGTGTGAATATTTACTGCAATTCTCTCTAATCTATAATTAAAGTAACGAATTCGAAACGAAAGCTAATTTATATAGCAATATAACCCTAAAATAAGGCTTAAATCACATTAGAAAAGCTAAAATCCAGCGCACACTTGATAAGTATAAAACGCACTTTACGTAAATGACGTTATAGCTTGAAACACACTGGTCCTTCACATACGACGTATGCCACTCGACGTGGGAGACAGCGACACACTGGTCCTACGTCTTACGACGTCTGACGTTTACGTTATCTACGCGCTATGACACTTTAAACGTGTGTGACAGCGTCGTACGCGTGTGATAGCATGGGAACACGTGAGTCTGGCGCGGGGACGCGTGAGACAGGGTGGTGAATGACAAATGTGTTCGTTACCATACCAATTGTATAGGCCAGATTCTGTTCAGATGTCATAATGCGTGGTGTACGTCGCATGTGAAGGATGAGTTTGCCCGTACCTTAAGTGTAGTTACCAATTGTTCTATGTAAATAATTTATGTGACTATATGACTACCTCGGTGGCACAATGGTACTATGTACGGACTGCCACGCTCGAGGTATCGGGTTCGATTCCCGGGTCTGGTGGATAATGTATAATTCTCTTTAGAATTTTACCCAGATAATTATCCCAGAGTCTGGAACTTGTGCCCGGTAAATGGCAATAGGCTCGCCCCCTATTACATGGGACCTAACATAGCTGGCGAGATGTGGGTGTGTTTGCACACTTCTGCCTACCCCTTCGGGGAAAAAGGCGTGATGCTATGTCATGTCATGTCATGTCATGTCATGTAAAAATATACCTTTCTCTATTGTGTTTAAACGAAAACAATTAATCTGTATTATTCTTGTAAAGGTTGTAACTTTAATTTAAATTAAATTTAATACAATTTATGTACTTTTGTTATTTAAACTGAATATGAAAACTTCGACTTTCCATTATAGTCAACTAGCGGACGTCTGTGGCTTCTTCCACTTGACAAATTATCTACATAAAAAACTTCCTCGAGAACCACTCTTATCTATTGGTGAAAACCGCATGAAAATCGGTGCAGTAGTTTTTGAGTTTATCGCGAACATACGCGGCCGAGGACTTTGTTTTACAATATGTAGTGATAATATCCATTTGCCAACAAAAAAAAAACATCAAAAAGTTCTGAAATTTTTCATATTTTTTGGAAATTTACTAAACAATATACGAATTTGCTAGATGTGCCTCTTGTAATGTATAGTATTCGCGAGAGTTCGTTTTTAGGCTTCAATACATCGATGTTAACGTGTTATTCGAGATTAATAGGTTAAAGTTTGGTTCAAGCGTCCATAGTCTGGTGGCTAAGGGGTCGACGACGTGAGTTCGAATCCCCGGTCACCACACTACTGACGTGAACCCACTCCTAACAAAAGTACATTCAGCTTAGCTCGAGGGGATAATAGAAATGTTAGTACATCGTATTTGCGATTACTAGTATTAGACCGCTCATCCTGACAAGCGTTTTTCCACCACGGCGTACGCGCCCGTTGCTATAGTAACGGGGCTAGTCGCGAATTGATTTGACGTTGACAACGACACGCATTGCGGGCGAGATCCACAGGCTGGTGAAAAAAACGCTTGTTAGGAAAAGTGCTCTCAGAAGGGTAAGTTGATCCAGTATTGACCGAGATAAAAAATAATTTTACATTGCACGATAACGACACGATATCGTAAGGTAAGAATGTAAATTGTCGTGACGATATCGTGCAATGTGAAAACGCCCATTATGATAAGTATGTTTTTTGTCTAATTTATATTATAATTGATTGTGATTTGTTACATTCTTGTTCATACAATGCTCATATAATACTAATTTTATTGTTATACTCTTGAATTTTATTGTACCGTTAGCACATAAAAGAACTAAGTTCAAAATATTGTCATAATTATTGTATGTGATAGAAATAAAAAAATCTAAGTGTTGTGATCATAAAATTATATAGCATTAAAGATGCACGCCATTTTAGTTATTGCCCCGTTATTTATTTAAAAAAAAGTTGTTTTTCGTGAGCAAATCTTAACGTAATTTCCACTTAACAGAAAGAGACCTTGTCAACCGACTTCCCAAAAAGGGAGGAGGTTCTCAATTCGACTGTACGTTTTTTTTTAATTTATTTTATGTTTTATATCTCTAGACTGGGTGAATTTTGAATATATTTTTTTAAATGAAAGCTACTATTTCCCGAGTGGACCCATTTCAATTTTGTCCCATTCCGACAATTATTTGGTCCCATTTCGGTAATTTGAAGTCGGTTGTTGTGTCAATTTTTGACGTGTATTTTTTTACAAATAACGGGGTATGTAAAGCATAATACGAATAAAAGTTAAGTAAGTAGGTAAGTACTGTTTAAATATAATAGCGGACATTTTAACAAATCAATATTCAAAATATCTTGTGTAGGCTGAAATTTATGTTGTGATTTTTTTGCTAACCTTACCGGGCGGCTACACGACTCGACGAGTAGCGAGGGAAATAACGAGGAACATCGTGTGGACACTCACTAACCTCGCCACTCGTCGCACGCGGCGAGAGAAGTTCTACTCGTACGTGATAACATAAGACTTGCCCTCGAACCAATATCACAGCGCTCAGTGTGTCTAGTACCAGTTCCTTACGTTAATTTACTAGAAATAGGTTTTCATATTCCTCCATACATTTCACACAGTTCCCTGACGCTACCGCTAGGGGCGCTGGTGTGAAAGGTATGGGGAATACGAAAACGTATTTCGAGCAAATTAACGTAAGGAACTGGTACTAGACACTCAGATCTCAACTTATCACACACGAGTTATACTAGGGGAGCGAGTAGGGACGCGTGTGGCCACGAGGGAAATATTCGCGGCAACACGAGCGGATATCGTTTGGCTACAGCATAACGTATCTTCATAATTCATATTATAGCGAGATTATCATTATAGGATTGTTAAAATGTCCCTTATTGTATTTAAAGTTATTAATAGATATAAATGAGCACGCCATTGCAACTTATTTTATGAATCTATGCTGCTAGCCGTAAAACGTTTGTGATATATTTTATAAATTTTGTTGTGACACATAGTTATTGTTTTTTATAAATATATTATTAAAATTAGCGCGACTATGTATTACTGTGTTTTATTTCATTGGTCGTACTGTAGACAGAGATTTCCTACCCTATAGGAGGGGAGATGTAGAACATCGAACTTCACCCATCTGGTAACCATATTATCAAAAATTATTTATTAAGAAACGAATGAATTTAATAAAAAGTAGCAGTTATATTGTAATTTTGAAAAAAAAATGATTCCTAGCCTTGCGATGAAATGTTGATGAAAGACAACAAAATCTTACCTGCCAGCCGCTGTAGCATAGCCAATTAAAGTTCTGGGCGTCTCGGACTAGACCTATATTCTATACTAAAGGTAAACAATAAAAATGGCGCTGGACGTGTTTTTGATACTGTCTCGTATAACTGTACTAAAAAAAGTAATACGCTATGTTCACACTACGCGGATGTAGGTACTCCATAGATAGCAAACTTGCGATCTCTCATAGGCCGAGTGGACTTTCATTGGCTGATTTGAGAATCCGTCAATGAGAGCTCTCAAGTCTACGGTGTGTGATTCTAGGTAGCACGACCACGGATGATTATCTTAATTTTCATGTAGTACAAATTCATGAAAAAAAGCGTACTTTATTGTACCATAGAATAAAATATATGTACTCTGATATTTTCGCTGATATAACGTACATGCCTTGTAGTACCTTTCTGGCACGACCACTACACGTTTTAGGTATTTTTATCAACTTTATGGTGAAAAATACTATAAATGTAATTGTACTTAATTGTACTCAGTTTTACAGATAATTTTGAGCGGTGGTTTACCTGTTTCAAAGCGTTTTACTTTTTAAGTAACATCAATGTTACGCCATTACTATTAATTCTAAGTAGTGAAAAGTAAACAAAATTACGTTTGGTACTTATATTAAGTTTTATTTTAAAATAATATTCATTGGACGTAGACGTAGTACATAAGAAAGTAGGTAAAGTCTTTTATATAGAAGAAAAAAAAAATCACTATTATTTTGATACACGTATTATATAATTGTAATAATCATTAAATAGCGGCATACATTAATATTCCTATCACAATCAGATGCCAAGACTTTTTTTTCTAAGTCATCGTATAAAATATAAACCCTAAAATGGCCTGGAACGTTCTATAAGAACAAAAACTGCATATTTTTTTGTGTGTAGAATAATCTGAAAGGGAACATTTTTTAGCGCTATCATCATGTCTACTTTGAAAAAGATAATGTCGTTCAAGTCATAAACATTTGTTGTGATCTTATTATATTATACCGGGTGTTACGTAAGGGTTATATCAACCCGAAGTTAGCACCATCAGCTGGTCGACCAGAATCCGTTTCGATATGTGGCGACCGCCAGAGAAGAAAAAAAAAGTTCATAAAAAAAAACATTATTACCGAATAAAATACATACTTGTTTAAACAACACTAGCTAAAATCAGCTGCTTCGGTCATCGGCATCAAAATAGGTACAAATAATGCGCGCCTGTGAAAAGCCTTCCGTATCACTCCTGGTAGGAACATTTTGTCTCTGTTTCGCATCAAGCGATGCCGCCCACGAACACGAAGCGCTCGGTCGAGTCACGAAGTTTCCTAGAATTTTATTTAAAATCATTTAGCAAGGTCACAGGTTAGTTCAGTTGCATTCTTTGCTTTGTGCTGTGAGGTAGCTAAATAATTGTTTAGTGTGTTAATTTGTGAGTTGTGTCAAGTTGTGTGTGATAGTGATTGTGTTGTGTAGTAATGGCTCTGAGTAACGAAGAGTATTACGAGATGATGCTTTGTGTAGGAGCATCAGAAGGCAATTTGCCCAGGAGTTGGACCGTGAGTTTTGATACCTAAAAATACTGTGTACGCAGTCGAGTTACACAAGAAATTAACCTTTCCTATAAACAGGTAAGATATTTCTAAAATTGGGGACCGAGATTTTACTATGACTTGCATGTGGTGCACCTGTCGAACCACTGACGAGGATCTGGGGAAACATAACTATGTATTGGTCAAAATTGTATTTACATAAATAAAAATAATCCTTTAAGGACGCCCACACCGCCACGACACCCACGCCTCCGCCAAGGGCATTGTACATACGTACCACGCGCTCATTGTCTAGTTGTAGCTACGTCTAGCCGTAGCGTTGGGACACGTTTGTTTTGATTTGAAATATCTTTTTAAATTTTTTGATGATTTTTTTTTTCTTCTTTGGCGGTCGCCATATATCGAAACGGGTTATGGTCGACCAGCTGATGATGCTGGCTTCGGGTTGATATAACCCTTTCGTAACATCATGTATAATACTCGTAAATTAAAAATGTTCCCATTCAGATTATTCATCATTCACCGAGCCTTTTCCCATCTCAGCTGGGGTCGGCTTTCCAGTCTAACTGCGATGTGGCTAAACTTCGATATTTTACGTGAAGCGACTGCCATCTGACCTCCACAACCCATGGGCGATATCGAAGTTCTGTAGTTAGACCGCGAGGATTTTTGATTAAGGGCTCCAACTGCCCCTAACGACTGCCATAGATGTTCGTATGAAAACCGGGACCGACGGCTAAACGTGCTTTCCGAGGCACGGAGGGGTCTCAGGGTCTTAAGAAATGGTCACCCATCCTAAGACCGGCCTGACTAGATGTTGCTTTGCAATATGTTAACATTGTCGGTTACCACTAGACCACGAGCCACTATAAAACGTAACATAAATACAAAACGTAATTTTGTTTACTTTTCACTACTTAAAATTAATAGTAATGGCGTAACATTGATGTTATTTAAAAAGTAAAACGCTTTGAAACAGATGAACCACCGCTCAAAATTATCTGTAAAACTGAGTACAATTACATTTATAGTATTTTTCACCATAAAGTTGATAAAAATACCTAAAACGTGTAGTGGTCGTGCCAGAAAGGTACTACAGGGCATGTACGTTATATCAGCGAAAATATCAGAGTACATATATGTTATTCTATAGTAAAATAAAGTACACTTTTTTTCATGAATTTGTACTACATGAAAATTAAGATAATCATCCGTGGTCGTGCTACGTAGAATCACACGTCTACGGTCTATGCCCGGTCATCACACTACGCAGTATAGCTATAGCGCTCGATAGCCACGAACTAGAGATATATCTAGTCCTTCATTCAAGTCGATAGCTCAGCGGCACTTTTGACTTGACATTTCTCTTAGTCGAGTTTCCAAGTGTCATTCGTGACAGCATTAAAAGCATGTCAGCCACAATTTACGCCCATACCGCTCTTACGTCCATTGTCCATTGCCGGGCGTCTCTGGTATGCACCAGTAGATATTTCCAGTGGCGCCCGGCGGTCGTCAACTACCTAAAGAAAAGTATAAGTCACAATAACGTTTACATTTCGCTAGTCACTGTGGGTCCTACGCAATAGACATCATCACAGCCCACTCGACACCTACTGAGTATGGGCTTCTTCATAGAGGTGGGGAATTCAACCTACATATAGTACGGGGTTATGGGCACTTTCTCCCATTCGCACTTCGTCCTCCGTTCGCAAATGGTCCCATTGGCAGTTGGTCCCATTCGCGGTTAGTCCCATTCGCATTTGGTCGCATTCGCAGTTGTCGCTAGTGGCCCTATTGTACGCTGCTTTGAAGCGGCCCACGTTCGGGTCACGTGCCGCCCGAGCCCTGACCGAGGTGCGATATGCCGACTTTTTTTTCTGGACAGCTTCGCCACATTCACGCCCGAACCAGGGGCGGGCTTTGCGGATGCTGGCGACATCAGTGTATGGGATATAATATTCTATCCCTTGACTGATCTCGCCAGCAACGGCAGCAGCGCTATCCGAAGGCGCCTTCCCTACCATGCAGCGCTGGCTCCACAAGACGGACGCAAAGTAATCGCGGAGACCGTCCCAGTCTGCCGACGAGTAGTGCCATAATCGTCGAGTCATTTGCTCAGCACGAGCAGGAGGTGACACTTTCAAGCTGGCATGCACCACACAGTGGTCGGAAGTACCTAGTGGGGCGCGTACCAACACACTGTACTGGGCTGGGCGACTCGACAGCAGTAGATCCAGCAAGGCGGGCGTGTGGTCTGACCTGTCAGGTATCCGGGTGATCCCCTGTACCATCTGGGTCAGCCCGTGGGAGAGAGCGAATGCATGGGCGGTAGCCACTCAAAGTGATGACTGTTAAAGTCCCCCAGGAAAACCAGGTCAGCATTCGGGTACCGCACCTGCGCGTCGTCAGCCATCTCGCTAAGGTATTTGAAAAGCCTTGTTGTCCCAGTGTCCCCTGTGTGGGAGCGGTAGACGCACACGTAGATCTGGCTCATGGAGCCATGATCCACGTGCAGCCAAATGACGGAGCAGGAGGGGTTCGCCAGACAGCGCAACCGGCGGCAGCAAACATCCGCCCTAACGAACACGCACACTCCGGCTTTATCGCGGAATTGTTCCTCAATGATATAGCCCGGGTAACAGAGGTAAGACGTGTCAGGGCGGCGTATCTGTGTCTCCGTTAGGAACATCACAGAAGGCCGTGCCGTCTCCAGGTGATGGTGGACGGTATCGAGGTTCGCATGGAGGCCGCGGATATTCGCGAACTCCACCTCAAACGGAGTCAACTTTGTGGGGTTTCTAGGGGCCGTCTATTAAATTGTTGCACTGTCATGGTGAGATATGGGGAAGTGCAGAGGCTAGCTTCGTCTAGAACCGTGTGGTTAGGTCGGAGCCGATCCGCCGGACGGAAGGGCTCCCAAACCCCCCTGATGCAAGGCTGCCGCTACCCCACACCGGTTACCACCCGGAGCGGCGACCCCACAACAAGATAATGCGCAACATGTGGGGCAGCCTACTGGGGTGGTTGGTCCCAGGCGGGCCCCATGACTATGTTGCGGGCGGCCGCGGCAACGCCGTTGCTAAGGGTCTCCCTGGCCGGCGAATCGACCCACACCACCCACACTAGACTTCGCTTCGCCCCCACTGGACCCCTGCCTGCCGCACCATACACCGCCCCAGGCCCGGCAGTGCAGCTGCTGAACCCCTAACGCAACCCAGCCTGGACTGGGTTACTTGGGGGGCTTTAGCACAGCTGCACGATGGTACCCCCCGGACCAACACTGTTGTACCACCTGGTATCCACGTAGGGGCCGAAGTCACCACATGGGTACCGTAATTTACGAACCTCGTCCGTTAATCAGCAGGTGCGCCACTAGCAGGTGAGGTCGCTGGGGCCCGATAGATGTAAGAAGGGCCCCTTTGCACCCAAAATTCCGATTCCAACAAGTGCTCGGCAATCGCAGACTTGTTTATTTGGCGGTTTTTTAGAGGTATGGATATATATATCTCAATATTCGCGTAAAAGACCCGTTAGTCTTTAAGTTTATAATTGATGCTTTTGTATATTACGAATTATTGCTATGTCAACCATCAATGTACAATCTTGTTTATTTGATAGATGGTATTTGTAATAATTACCTGTATATAGTATTCGAGAGCCAAGATTCCGCGTTGTATTTGTACTGAATCCAATATCTATAGTATTTTTGACCTAAGATTAATTTGATATTTTGTTATTGATCCCACCCACTTCGGTCCTTAACCTGCCTCTCCCCTTACAAACTTCTTGCATGCGACGAACTGCGAATGGGACCAAATGCGAATGGGATTAACTGCGAATGGGACCAACCGCGAATGCCTTCACTACCCGCAGCACAACTAAGCTCTCAATGCTCAACTGGTTGTGCCGTGGGTACTTTCGATTCCCTTCTACTCAACTGATTGGTCTGTTGGGAAATAAAAGGTTACTGTGGCCCAACTGACGATAACTCGAATCCCTGGTTGTACCGTGGGTGCTTTTGAGACACAACTGATTGATCTCTTGATAAAAATAATGTACCTATGGCCCAACTGTTGAAAATTAGAATCACTAACTTAGATTCCCCTACAAGTAAAACTTTTGCCGGAGGCAGTGTTTGCCAGTCAAAACTTAAAACTATCCCGGCGCTGACTCGCCCACGCTGAGCACTCCACCAACGTGTGGAGTGCGGTGTCGTCGTCGGAAACCTCGCAGTGAAAGTGCACCACTTGAACAAAGAGGTTTACTATCAGTACCTACTTGATAGAATAAGAGGTAGGTAGTTGTGCTTTGGGGAATTAGTGTTTTTCGAGTTCCCTACCACTCAATCAGTTGGGCATAGTAGTTGTGTCGTGAGTCCGGGTTGACTTGTCGGCCCCAGTTGTTTGCCCCATAGCACGCAACCAGATTCACTCACTGACGCGGGATAAAACCCTTCCCCAACGACGCGGGATTCTCGTCCCGACCCAACACCCGAAGAGACCACAGAGGTGGTCAAAGTCCGCCGGGCGCCACTGGACATACCCTCTGCTAGTAACCAGAGACGCCCGGCAACGGACGTTAGAGCGGCCGCGGCATTAAAAAAAAAAAAAAAAAAAGGTACTATAGGTATTCTTGCAGTTTTTTTGTCAGTGTGTCGGCTGAGAAGCGAGCGGGATCAAATGGTATCAGTAGTGCTGACATTTCCATTAGTAGACATAATAACTCAGGAAATTAAAATGCAACCGTTAGATAAGTATTAATAATTATTTATTTACACTAATTACAAACAATAAATATTGGCATTAGCATCACAATAAATTATTTACAGATAATTAAAACATTTATTTTTGTCTATAACTAGAATTTAGGATAAAGCCCTGTTCACACTAGGTTATAGAAAAAAGTGACAGTGAGTTTTATTACCAGGTTGTTTCTCTCGGTTCTACTTATTGCTTTGCGAATCTGGCAGTACATGTAAATATAGACGCAATAATATTTTTATTTTAAGTACTTACTGACGTTTGTAAGAGCCATTTAATGACCTATACAAATGAATAAATCATATCATTTAGGAGGACTCCACACATAGACAATAATAGACTTGCTAACTGTCATTACAACATTCTTGCGACTGAGCGGTTCTTGTTGGCTGCTTAAGGAATCGCCAATGATAGTTCGTAAGTCAATGCGTGGATGTCCGTCTAATATGAACAGGGCTTAACACTTGGAACATTACATATCAAATTTAAAAAACCAGCTAAGTGCGAGTTGGACTCGCGCAGAGGGTTCCGTATCAAAAATAAAAACACGTTTGTTGTATGAGAGCCCCTTAAATATTTTTTTATATTCTTTTTTTATTTGTTGTTATAGAGGCAACAGAAATACATCATATGTGAAAATTTCAACTTCCTAACTATCACGGTTTATGAGATACAGTGCAAGACAGACGGACGGACAGCGAAGTCTCAGTAACAGGGTTCCCGTTTTAGGACGTTCTTAGAAGAGCGTATTTTTCACCTGACAACGGACCGTTGTTTTCACCGGATTCACCGGTAATGTACGGCTTACAATGAATGCTTTTACACCGACCGGACAGGTCCGTCGAACAAATGGCGCCGAATTTACCACGATCTTCCCGTTGTCCGATGAAAAAATCCCTTTGGGTACGGAACCCAATAAAAACATTCAATTTAAGGCAAGTTTCACTCAAAAAGTGTACGCGTACATGGAAACAGCCGTACGTACACTTTTCTCTATATTAAAATGCCCAGTAGTATAAGGTAAGTATATATTAATTCGCATAATTACTTGTATTTATACCTCGCGTCACGTAAATACGAGTAGATCGCTGACTTCACGCTGCGCAGTAGACATTTTATCGATCTATATGGTGGTAACATCGAGTTAGAGCGAGAGAACCGATGCGCAAACACACCCCTCTCACTCTAGCCCAGTGTTATTTATACGTAAACACCAGTATACCTATGTCACGTTAAGGGCACACCGACAGCTGGCCTGTAGTCTCAGATTGTTCAAACAGTAGATAACGTTGAAGTTGGCTATGGATGTTAAAGGTTGAAAATCGAAAAAAAACAGGTAGTCTGAACGATCAAGTCTGCAAGCCAACAGTCAGTGTATGGGTTGCTTTAAACTACTAACTAATTCGCAATAAAATTTCGAGATAATCGTTTTGAAATCCATACATTATACAAGTCCGTCTTTGGTGTGACCAAGTTTCATAAATCAACTTTAGCCCCAATATTGCTTAGCGGTATCGCTTGAAGTTCAGTCCGTAAACATAAGAACTCACCGGCGACACATGTTATACATCCACAAGCGAATGAGAGGGCCCACCATGAGAATGTTATGGGGAACGAGCCATTGTATAGCCAGCAAGCGATGAGATGTATCCCGTGGTATGTGCAGCTGGAACGTAGAAATTAAAAATCTAAGTATCTGACAACTAAACTGGTGATCTCTGCGCAGGCAGCTTTCTCGCACAAAGGCCATCCTTAGCAATCCAGCATAGGAATGCTACCTGTGTTATGGGCACTTTGCCTAGAGGACCCAAGTTTGGTAAACTATTGTAGTTTTATTTTGTGTTTCAATATTTATTTACAATAAGAATTACATATAATATACATAATTATATACTAAAAATATTGACATTACAAAATATTGTTTAAAAAATCCTCTGCATCATTGCCGACTGGGAAGGCCAGAAAATAGCTAGTCTTCTGGTCGTGAGAAGCATCGATTAAGCGTTTAGCCATGTCTCTATAAAGGCGGCGAGCACTCGGACCCCATGACCCCAGTGTCTCAACCCCAAACGGCTCACATATGTAATCACCTGCTAAGTTAGGATATTAACGCCGTTATATTTATACAATCACAAAATGGAAATGCTCATGTGACTAACATGAGCATGGCATTGGAAAAGTTAGTCGATAACCAATAATAACGCAGGAGAAGTCAGTCATGTGACTAAATTAGTACTTTTTTTTTATTCCCTGTAATATTTTTGATGATCGACAACTTATTTCGTGCGCTATAGTAGGGTACTAGTAAGACACGATAAGAAAATAAACTTACCTAAAGTCCAAGCACAGTTTGGTCCTACCAACTATGGTCCACAGAACAAATGATCCGATGACAGCATTCAACACAAAAGCGAAGATTACTGATCTACCTTCACTATTGCGTACATGTATCTCCTGCAAAGTGATAAAAAATTATTTGCAACTATTTAATTGTAGAAATATTTTTCTCGTTCCCAAATCTCACAGGAACAGATAACCGGGATAAAAAGTAGACCCGAGTGTGTGTAGCAAGCATTTTGAGACTGGACAATATTGCTTTCATCCATCTATCTGTCTGTAGGAGTGTTTTTGAGCCACATTTTTTATCCCATTGCCACGAAACTTGGCACAGGTGTTCCTTTATTTAAATCAACTTTTTTATTGTAAGTTCTTTTTGACTGACTCGGTGGCACCGTCGGTACGGCATCCACGTTTGACGCTGGAGTTTCAGGTTCGATTCCCAATCGAGACAAACTTTGTGTGATGATTACATTTGTACCGAAGTCTGGATGTTTCTTATGTATAATATGTATTTACAAAAAAAAATGTATTTAAGTATTTATATCAGTTTATCTAGTACTCATATCACAAGCTCTGCTTAGTTTGAGACTAGATGGCATTGTGTGAATTGTCCTTACATATTTATTTTAGATTTGGGAGGAATTGGGGGAATAGAGCTGTTCGACCATATGGGCGACCACTTGAATAGATGAAATAATTATTTGATTATGTAGGTAGTTTCAAAGATTACCACCACATACAAACTTACTAAAAATACTCCATTCTAGTTCTAGTAATATTTTATTATCTGTATCACATGCTCGGACTGCAGAGATTATATTTAGTGGTATGTAACAACCGTCCGACACGCCCAGGACTTTAATTGGCTGTGCCACAGCGGCTGGCATGTAAGATTTTGTTGCCTTTCATCAACATTGCATCGCAAGGCAACGGGTTTCAAATAATTCAAAATTTTCAATATAGCTGCTACTTTTTATTAAATTCACTCTGCCATTTGGACATAACCCATTATAAATGTGCCCAGTGATGACAATAGGCTTGCTCCCTATTACGTGGGACTAAAAATACTGGCAAATTGTGGGTGTGTAATGCACCTCTGCCTACCCCTTCGGGGATATAGGCGTGATATGTATGTGTAACAACTGTCCTGGCTGTTGGAGTTTTGTTTTGAATTACAGAGTGGTTATGGATTTTTCCTAGGCATTGCAATAAGCTTACTCTGTATAACGTGAGGCTAACAAAATTACTGGCAAAGTGTAGGTGTGTACACCTCTCCATACCAGTTCAGGTATATAGGCGTGATGTATAACTTTCTACACTTACATGATATTGAAAGATATGATCCAACGTTCGAGTCGATGCTGTCAAGTCCTGCATCACAGCGATAATCAAACACAAGCTACAGTATAATACAGACTGCATGGCCACTATCTGGGAGATGATCAAGCAAGGGTCCCATTGCGTATAGCGGAATGAGCCCGTCAATTTCTTAATCTTCGACATATTTACACTAGAATTCGAATCTACACTATTTTCGTTGTTGTTCGTAAAATTTATGTTGGTAACAGTTTATAGGGCTGCTGTCTTGTATTAATAAGTTTAATTATAAACATTTATTTAGTTATTTAAACAAAGCTTTTATTTGATAACAGACACTAGACAGATGCATGCATAACAAAATATTTCCAACTCATTAACGTCAAAATCAAAATATGTCATTTTTAGACCATCTTTGACAAGTGTCAAAAATGTCATGCTAATCATAAACACGTTGTGAAACAAACAACTCAAAAATCTCTTTTGTTAATTTTGCTCAATACACTGGTCAAAGCCATAATAAAGAGATGAACTTGACCTATGGCCTTTGAATTGGTACGGGTGGGTGCGTCCCGACATAAAAGTACCGGCAAAGGTTAATTTACTTGGACTACAGAGATATTATTTAGGCCGGATTCGACCAAACTCTAAATTATTAGTACTACTGGTGTTATAACATTTTGCCATTGCCGTTGGAATTATTTAGATTCGAATTACATAGTTATGGATTTTTTAAAGTGTCTAGTAACGGCAATATTAAATGTCGCAGGTTTATTGTAAATCAGGTATACCATAAACCTACGCCGGAGGATGGCAAAATGTAAACTTGATAAACTTAAGAAAATCCAGGTTTTTTATGAAAAACCTAAACTAGTTCAGGCTTATGATAAAATTTAAATTCTCAACCCGATCTAGGTACCCACTAGTAGATTTGCTTGACGGGTGTAAGAAATTATTTTATTTAGAGAAACGATCTTGGTTATGGCTATTTCCTAATTATGCAGGCTTGTCCCCTATTACGTAGGACTAAACCAAATTAGGTACTGGTTAAATGTGGGAACTGGAAATGCACCTCCGCCTGAGCAACCTTCGGGAAAATAGACATGCGGTAAAGATTAGTTACCTGACTATTTAAGAAAACTATATTCACCCGTGAGATACATGCTGATACCTATTTAAATGTTTTTTTTAAGAAGGTATCTCATTGAGTTTCTATATTAGTATAGAGAATAGAGATAGTTGCTCTGAGAGGTATAAAAACAAAAATAACAAGGCGTAGAATAGATATAGTATGTAGAAAGAAACACAAAGACATTTCAGAGGTGATCCCAAAATCAAAATGCAAATGTGTTTGGGTGTAATAGTGTTGTGTACACTATGGAATACGCAAAATATCGATAAAATATTGAGTGTTATTTCTAAGTAATACAATAGAATCTCACTATTCCGTTATACTTTTCGCTTACCTCTCCTTTTCGCACGGCATTAGTTAAAAAAACCAGCCAAGTGTGTGTCGGGTTACGCATAGAACAGGGATCATGGTCATGTTATAGTAGCCTATAACTCCTGAACTAACATAGTTATCTGATCAGTTATAGTTTTTCTTTAAAGTTTCATTACATAGACTACTCGTATCATCATGATTTCGTAAGATTTTTCGAGCCATTCGTTTAGCTTTTAGAAGAAACGCCCCTTTCTGTTTTAACGAAAATTTGGGTTTTAAAGTTGAATATCTCGAAAACGGATTCTCTCTAATCATACCCCACACTTTGGTAAGTCGGTAGAAAAACACAAAAAAAAATTGTAGCCATTGGCCACGGTTATAAATACATATTTATGCAGTTTAATATTCAAATTTCTAGCTTCAACCGTTTAAGAGGAAAGCCGAGAATGGAAAGACGGACATACGGACATGACAAAACTATGTTTCTTAAGTTAGTTTAGCATTTCGGATATTGAATATTCAAAAGTTTTTTTTTCATTGGTAGGTACATAACCATGAAACAGCTCAGCTTGGTGAAAACCGCATCAAAATCCATTGCGTAGTTTTAAAAATCTATGCATACATAGACAGACAGACTTTGTTTTTTTTACTATGTTATGATTTTATGAAATCAAATATTAATTTGTCTAGTCTAATCTAACATTGTGTTAGATTAGATTAGACAAATTAATACATTCCGATAAACAGACGTCTACGTAAAACATGAAGTATAATGTTTATTAAGTATAATATTGCCATGGGCGTATCGATACATCGATAATCGTGACGTCATCAGGTGGTCGAGCCCTATCGTAAAAGGACATTCACCTATTGTACGTTATTTAAGAACAATTCTTCTTTGTGAATAGGAAATATTACTGCACAATCTTAGAGCATTCAACTAACCGGAGACGCCACTAACACGCATACCCCGCTGCCAAAGGTATAAGACAGCGGGTCATACCCGTTATATAAAACTAGTTGCCGCGCCTTCCGCGCCATTCGTTCGCACCGCTCACTGAGTACACTTCTCCAATTAAAATACCGAGTTGCTGTGTATTTTGGTGTAATAAGCGATCAACGACATCAAATAAACAAAAGGATAACATAACCTTTCACCTGTAAGTATTATTTCGTTCGAATATTATCAATTAATTCATTAAATTATCAAAAATCCAAAAAAATATTGCTAATCGACAGTGTTACCATTTTATGAACTCTAATCTGGGGTAATTTTTAAGCTAAGTTTTATCGTTGTTTAAAACAATACCTAAGTCATATCTTCAATTAATATAAAGAAATATTTATTTTTAACTTACTACAACATAATCTAGTTATTCAAAACCCTATAAAGAGTACTAACATTCAGTTTATTGGCTGCCCTGTTTGCTGAGATAATTATGTACACATAAGACGTTAATAATATGTCAAAATCACATTTGCTGTCGTTATGTTGGAGCACTAAGATAGCCTTTCAACCGATAGTAGCAATGCACACAGACATAATTCAAAAAAGGAGAATTATCTTACATTCGATAATAAAATATTTCGAAAAAATAAGCGATTTATTTTGTAGGAAGTTGCCACACTTTGATAGAATTAGAGCTGGGACAGCATAATCACCAATATCGATATTAATATTTCAGAACCATATTAACAATTTTATAAATGTTAATTTTTAGATTCCCAAAAGAACTAGTACTTTGTACCGCTTGGGTTCAATTTTGTGGGAACCATGTTTCGTGGGTTCCTAAACGGACGAGTACAATTTGCTCACAGCATTTTAAAAGTTCCTGTTTTATAATACAATCAAAAAATAAGCGAAAATTGATTCAGGGCGCTGTACCAACGTTGATATTATCCAAGGTACATTTTATTATTTTACTAGTTCCTGATTTTCAGCTTAGTAGTTAACCCTACTAATATTAGGTATACATATGAAATTGGCGTTTTATATGGAGAAAGAAAAACATTTTTTTTACAGTTTCTTTATTTAATAAATCAAAGTTTGTACCGTTGTTATCTATGAACTTTGCCATTTTATAGGCAGTTCATTGATTCCTTTGCTGAGAAAGTTGCGGGAGCGAGAACCAACAAATATTTGTAGTCGTTTTATTTTGGACTGCCTGACTGACTGAAATACGTAAACAAAGTCATCACATAATTGATAATTATCTTCACGCATTTGAAACACCAAAACATCGATACATAATATCGACATAGTCAAGCTCTAGCTTGTTTACATTAATAAGATGTCACTGATAGAGGTCCCTGTGTGTGAATGTGAGTGTGTGCGTATAGTTTAAATTAGTGGTCAACATTTTTGTTGTGTGAGTGCATAGCGACGTGATTCAAAAATTCATTAGTAGTTAACAATTAAATTAGTGTGCGTCCCCCGTCCCCCGCTGAAAGTGGCAGACTTTTGTTCGTACAAAATAGCGCGTGTCTCTTCTCCGGTTGGTTGAATGCTCTAAGTGCACAATGCAAGGGTAATCAATGTGCTATGATTAGATCTTTTTACTTATTTGATAAACTATTCCTATCTTATCAAGGTAAATGCTATTTTTGCAATTTGGAAAACTACGGAATATTCTTGCCCACTGACAGTGACAGTGACACACATATATAAAAGTACGTCATCGTCTATCTATATTACTCATAGGCAATGTTCGAATGATGATGACTTCTCCGGACTTCTCTTTCCCACGCTGTGTTGGTTTATTAAGGGAGCGAAGCGAGCGGCATCCCAAATCTCTGGGTGCCATGCTCTATAAAGTGTGGACCGTAGGTCCTTCATCACGGTCGTCGTATACGCCACATCTGCCAAAGAGGCATCTGGCCCCCTGTCAACAACCACAATATTACAAGGAATGCCACACACAGTCTGTGGAACTACCAAATACCCACTTACCTCAGACACAGAATAGGGAATAGTACTTACATACAAAACTTGCACTCCGACGTTAAATGAAAGCACATTCTATTGTTTACAGAGAACGTTTTTCGAACGTTAGGGTTGCCAGGAAAGTACCAGCATAATTTGACCAATAATTATGACGTTAATGCAATGATTTTAAATACAATGGATTTCGGATCATCGCTCAAAAGTGTCCGAACTAAAAGAGAAACAAAACGCTAAAAGAGATACAATCGCGCGCCAGTCTTGATTTTGACAACTGAACGACAACACGTTGCACAATGCCGTACTGTATTGTAAAAACGTGTAAAAACTACGAAAAAAAAGCAAATTGAAGACGGTGTATCATATTTTCAGTAAATATGCTTTTGTTTTATTATTTGCAATTTATTATTTCACTTAAAATACAGTATTTCGTCGATAATAAATTAAAAGACAAAAGTAAATATTGCAATCCAGTCCAATACCGAAGTACCTATCTGTCTCTTTCGAACTCATCCCAAGCTCAGTAAAAAGAAAGAGACCATTTCATTTTCACTGAATAATGTACTAACAAAATGACCATTCAGATTTATTCGGATTACCGATAGCGATAAAACTATTTGGAACAAAGATTATAGTGGAGACGCCTTGGCTCTTTATGATTT
Source organism: Nudaria mundana (assembly GCA_963556515.1). NCBI lineage: Eukaryota > Metazoa > Arthropoda > Insecta > Lepidoptera > Erebidae > Nudaria > Nudaria mundana. Next base: position 2,950,229 of record OY748310.1, read on the forward strand.
TTTTTTCGTTATATGAACCAACATCTATTTCAGTTTTCCTCGGGATCCAGTACACTGTGCACAATGGAAAAATATTATTGCCCTAGCACGGCGAGAAGAATATTTTGATCCAAAAAATAACAATCTTGTTTGTTCAGCTCATTTTATGGACATAACAAAAAGAGGTCCGATCTTTATGAAACTTGTACAAGAATCCCTTGATTGAATGGAGGAGATAAGCCCAAAAATGTTTTTAATTTTCACAGGGTATCATTGTTTTGTCATAAATATAATTACACATGTCATTTTATTTCGTGTATGTACTGTTATTTTCTTTTTATTTGGATTCTCGGTAATGTATTCCCACGGGAATCGGGGCCGAGATAACTATATCTCGCGGGCGGAGTCACGGTGATCAGCTAGTAGCCAATAATTTCGTATCCCAAAAATTAACCATAAGATAAAAATAAATTAATGATGCGCAGTTTTAGCAACTAATTCAGTCACTTGAAACACGGCTATCTTGTAGTAGACGTAGCGACATAGCGTTATGAAAATAGTAATGAAAGCGGAAGAACTTTGACACCCGCAAGAAGTTTGGCATTTATAATATTATAATTAGTTAAATTCATTAATTCCCTTTTTGTTATTCATACACTACAGTTACTTATTATGAAACTGACTCGAAAAAAAAAATCTTTGTCAGTCGTTAATTAGTTTTTCAGCTTATTTCGTCTAACATAAACAAGTAATTGCAATTTATAAGATTATGGAATTTATTGTAGTCTTACATTAATTATTACGCCTACGTAGGTACATATCATGGAATCCTTAAAAGACTTTAACAAAATAAACCTACTCCATTGTTTCTATGTTCACGTAGTTCAAGTATAAGGTGAATTAGTCAGGCGGACAGATAGAAGCTACGTAATGTGATAAATTAGTACAAACAAAAGTGAACACTATTCCGTTGAATCAAGGTTTAAATTTTAATATGAAATTTGTTTATATCTATGTATGCCTATGTATAATGTATAGGTCGACTCGGGACATTATTTTCTTGCGATTTGTTCTAGATCCTATGTCCGTTGTATTATAAGGTCTTTGCGTTAATGCCTAAATATCAACTCTATGGTCAATGCCGTATCACAAACAAGAGACAACCCTTACTGACTTTCAACTTCAAGTTGTCGCTGACGTCACGTATTTTTTGCGATTGTTAGGCGAGTGACATAGGCCTGCCTCAGACTGCACTTCATGCAATGGTTGTGAAGGTTCTTGGCAATAAAAAACCCCTAAGCCTTCTTAATTCTTGACCTTTTCTCGGCTTTTGTTGGATTATTATTGAATATTTAGCTAAATATAGTTCGATCGTATCTAAATCTATAATTTGTTAACGAACATAAATAATTTTCCTCTTGAAATTCTAACTTGTTATGTTAAATCCTATTATATCAGCATCTCCAATTTTTTGCACAGATAATAATTATAGTTTTATTGTAATCATACATTTTATGGATTTATTAGTGTAAAGGTTAACGTACACTAGACCAAACTTAAGCCGGGCGCTACTGGAAAGCCGGGTGCCGCAGGAAATAACTATTTCGCGAAATTAAAAAAAAACTATACTATTCTATTATGTAGGTATTTTAGACAAGGTATAATATGTAGATAATATATATATCGACTATTATTTGAACCTTCCGCAAAAAGCATCGGCGTACCTACATTATGTAATAAATTGATTTATCTATACTAATATTATAAAGCAGAAGAGTTTGTTTGTTTTTAGCCTATCGCTGTCCAAGGTTTAACATAGGCCTCTCCAAAAGTTTCCAGTGTGACCGGTCCATTGTCACATGCATACATCGAGACCCAGGGGTTTTCACTAGGTCCCTGTCGGTCCACCCAAGGTCTTAACTCGAGAATCCTTCTGCCTTATCGACCGTCCGATCTTCAAAAAACCTTCACCTTGGTCCAAAAAAGGAGGAGGTTCTCAATTCGACTGTATGTTTTTAATTGAAAGCTAATACTTCCCAAGTATCAATCATTTCAATTTGGTCCCATTCCGAGTAATATTTGGTCCCCTTTCGGTAATTTAAAGTCGGTTGTTGTGTCAGTTTTTGACGTGTATTTTCTACGGATCTCCTCACTTCTAATGAAACGTAACGATAGTTTATTCATCAATAAGTATAAAATAAGATTTGAATAGAGACTTTTTTTTTTTTTTTTTTTAATTCTGCGGCCAAGGCCGCGGCCGCTCTAACGTCCGTTGCCGGGCGTCTCTGGTTACTAGCAGAGGGTATGTCCAGTGGCGCCCGGCGGACTTTGACCACCTCTGTGGTCTCTTCGGGTGTTGGGTCGGGACGAGAATCCCGCGTCGTTGGGGGAAGGGTTTTATCCCGCGTCAGTGAGTGAATCTGGTTGAGTGCTATGGGGCAAAGGCCCCGCAGCACGCAACCCTTCTAGCCTGCTTCTGTAAGGACGGCGGATGGCGATCCCGCCGTCCTCAGGCCCCGATCATGGAGGTCGATAGTCTTGGGCGTAGTCGCGTAGACTGGGGCGCCCTGGCCGCCGACTACGGAACTCGGCGGGGAGGGTACGCTCCCTCTCCCTTCCCGCCGCCTCCTTTGCGAGCATGACTTGCTAGCAGAAGGACACGGCCGCGTTCCACCTACTCCGGCTGGAGACCATGGCTTGAAGCATGGTCTCCAGCGAGAGGGTATCCACGCCCAGACCCACTACGAGGTCCCGGCGCTGGCTCGCCCACGCTGAGCACTCCACCAACGTGTGGAGTGCGGTGTCGTCGTCGGAAACCTCGCAGTGTTGACACCGGGGTGTGACCTCACGATGCATGCGAAACAGATAGCTACCGAAGCATCCATGCCCGGCAACGATCTGCGTCGCACGATACGTGAGGTCACCATGCTGCCTCTGCAGCCAATCGTCCATGATCGGTCTCACCGCCGCGATGATGGTGGTACCCCACTTGGGTTGCTCAAGTCGCACCCTCCATGACTCCATGAGATCCTGGCGGAGTTGGGACCGCTGGTCCTCGATTTCTCGAGACGCAGGCCTGTGGTCCCGCTCCAGCGCCTCCTTGCGCCAAGGGCTCTCGCTTCCAGGTCCCATGGAGGGGTCCCGGCTAGGAGACATGCAGCCTCTCCGGAGATCGTGCGGTACCCCCGTATGGTTCTGACGGCCAAGGTTCGAAGTGGTCTGTTTAACAGAGTCACGTTCCCCTTGACCGCCAACCTATCCGCCCATACGGGAGCCCCGTATAGGGCCATACTCCGCACGATCCCTAGGTACAGTCTCCTGCAGGAAGCGTTGGGTCCCTTTAGGTTGGGCATCAGTCGCGAAAGCGCGACCGATGCCTGCGTCACCTTGGGGACCAAACTTCGGAAATGTGGTCCGAAGTTCCATCGGCTATCAAGTACGATCCCTAGGTACTTCATCGAGGGCTTGATGCCGATGTTAACGCCTCCCACATTTATGCTGGAACCTTCGGGTGGACCGTTCCGAGGTCTGTGAAAACACAGAACCTCGGACTTGTGCAAGGCCACCTCCAGTCCCAGCTGCCGTATCCGACCCACGACTCGAGCAACACCCGTCGTGACCTTGAGTGCTGCCTCCTGGTACGTTGCACCCCGCGCCGTGACGAGGGTATCGTCGGCGTAGCACGTTACGCCGACGCCCCTAGGCAACGCACCCCGCAGCACCCAGTCGTAGCCGATGTTCCACAGAAGCGGCCCCAGAACCGACCCCTGTGGATTGAATAGAGGCTGGAATAAACGCCTTGCTTTTTTTAAGAATGATGCTAGCACCTACAACTTTACATATTATTATGTACCAAAGTAGTTTAATCATCAATTATTATTCTATCTAAAAAATAAAAATTGTAACGTATATACCATATACATATATACACAGTTTAGGCCGGCTTTCCAGTCTTTTCAGTATTTTTCGTAAAACAACTGCCATCTGATCTTTTTAGCCCATGGGCGTTAACGAAGTTCTGTAGTTAGACCAGTCGGATTTTTGTTTAAGGGCTACAACTGGGGTAGTTCAACGACTGCCATAGATGTTTGTATTTATAGCTATATTTCTATTTAATGTGTATTTATCTGAGGTGGATTAAAAAGCTCAGTTACAAAACGCGACGTGTTCCCTGCCCGGTGTGCGTCGACGTAATACCTAGAACCTGTTTTTGCATTATAAACATTTGCCTCAGTTGTAAGTATGAAGTGTGTGAGCTTAGTGGTGTTTAGGTGAGTGCTTATTATTTTTTTTTTAACTGACTTTACAGAAAAAGTACTCTATACTAGAGCATTGGTTATTAGCTAGATAATAGGTATGCATTTAAAACAAGAAAGAGTTTAGTAGACAAAGAACAAAAATGACGATATATCCGGCGTACAAACGAATGTGTGTATCCCAGAGAGTTAAATTGTCCTTCTTGTGTTATACCGGTAACAAAACCATAGCGTCAATTATCACTGCGTGCGAACCAGAGACGCCCAGCAACGGACGTGAGAGCGGCCTTGGGGTGCAAAATTAAAAAAAAAAACCGTCATTTATCTACGCCATCTATCGAGCTCAAAGTGATATAATATTTATAAAAATTACTATAATCAATTATTTACAAAAACATACCAAACATGCGCGGATTCACTGTGGTGGGCAGTATTGGCCTGCCCACCACCTTCATTGAGAAATGACGTCACATTTTCAAAGGGAAATTCTGGATTTATAAAACGATAAAAATGAATCGTGCGTTCGGAACCCACCAAATATTACGCATAGACGCGTCAGGTCACATTTTTGACCATAAAACGTTAACTGTATTGAGTTTTCTCGTTTTACCAAATCCGTTGGTAGCTAGGTACTCTGTATGCAGGAATCTAGTTTTAAAAAAAGTATAAACTCGTGTTTTGTTCGTTGTTCGTGGTTTGTTTTATTCAGTACACGTTAATTACTTTTGTCATTTTTGTAAGCGAATTTTATACGTTAATTAATCTACCAGTGTTAACACTAGGGTTTAGGGTTTATGCTACGCTACGTTGAACTGTACACTAAACCAAATCTTGGTCTAAGCGTCATTTGTTTTGTAAACAATTTCTTTGTAGTAATGCATTATATCGATCACAAGCGAGTTCATATTCCGAGTCGCCGATTTTCGACTGGCCATTGGCCATGCCCACAACCTTTTTTAAGGTCTGACATTATGGGACATTCTGTGTATGCGTTATATTATTATTTTTATGTTCCGGTTAGATTCGTTTAGCTCCCCACGTGCAACCATATTATGTCAATTAATATTATGTCAATAATAGTGGTGAGTAAATTCGGCGGGCGGCGGTCATGTCATGTCATGGTCATCCGATTTGGAGGAACCGATTTAAAAAAAATGTTTTATTGAAAGTGGCTGCTTCCCGTATTTGGTCGTTATTCCGGTAATATGAAGCCGGTTTTTGCTATAATTATTGTTACATACCTAATGGCGGTTGACTATCAAAGTTACTAAAGAACAGGAATAATAAAATAAAATATAAATATTTTTGAACATTCTCACACAACGTCATTTACCCCAAACTAAGCTATAAGCTTGTGCTATGGGATTTAGACAACTGATAAACTTACACGTATATATCTAAATATATACATAATATACATAGAAAACACCCAAACTCCTCCCGGAGTCGAAAGCCGATGCACTACTGACAACGCCACCGAAGCAGTTAAACGGAGGGCTTATGATGTTCCTATATCTACCTCTTCCGTGATTAATATTTACATGTATGCATGCAGAACCTAGAATCGTAGTATTAAGGCCTTAAGATGTAAAAGATAATAGGTATTAACTGATTATGGCTGATAACACAAAAGACAAAGGGCTTATTAAGTATTTGTGATTAGTATAATCTACATAAAATCACGCATAGATGTATACCTTCGTGTCGGTAGGTAAACGAGAATTATACACACATTTTGCTAGCCAGTTTGGCATAATTTATAATAATACGTACTTACTAAAAGCGGTCGTATCATGTGCTAAATGCAAGCACTCGCGAGAGATCTAATACTTACTAAGCACTCGTGTGATAAAGTGGGGAATACATCGCAGGCGACTCAATTGTAGGTTTAGGGTGGCCACCTTTCGACTAGTCAGCGCTCACCTTCACCAAACGACATGTTCCTCCCTTATACAAACAACATATTTGGTAAGATCGTAACACCAAGTTATAACGGTATGTAAACTTATTTTTATTTGAAAGAAAAGAAAGAAAAATGTGTTTATTCTTAAACAGACATGGCGATAACAATACACAAGTAAAATATTAGAAGTAGGTTAAGGACAGGAAAATCGTAGGTGTATGCGCTGTGGCGTGTACTAACACGCCACATCTGCGTAGAAATTGATCTCCTCTCAGCTTATGCTGACGTGGGCAGACCCACATTTGCCAGCGCTGGTTTTCAGAGGAGGCCAGTGACACTGAAAATGGCGCACCCATGCAGTATCTCACCCAGCACCATTAACACAATATCGTGCTGCCAAATGCCACCACACAAGAAAAATAATAAATAAATCAAATACATAAATACACAAATAAAATAAATAAGTGTATGTAATATTTATAATAATATGTCGTGTGTTTGTGTCTATATATAACAAAAAACAAACAAGCCGTGTCTATGGTAAATATAGGTCCGGTACCATAGCTTCGCGTTCGAGGCCAACTCAACTGCCAGCTGTCAGTACTGTCATCCGTGAAACCTCGATTTGAGGATAATCCTCATGGTTATTGAACACTATTTGTCCTAGTAAACACTATAAAATCATTATCTAAATTCTATAACAAAAACCACACATTTTCATTACCTATACCACAGAGGAGGAACTTTTCCTAATCTGTGCTTATACTCAATGACATTTTCCGACATGGGTCTGTCGCTCGCTGTGGAGACCATGCTTCAAGCCATGGTCTCCAGCGGGAGTGGGTGGAACGCGGCCGTGTCCTTCTGTGAGTAGGTCGGGGCCTGAGGACGGCGGGTTCACTCACCGACGCGGGATGAAACCATACCCCAACGACGCGGGATCTCGAAGAGGCCACACAATGACATGTGGTCAAAGTCCGCCGGTCGCCACTGGAAATTTATCTAAAACAAGCATAACGATTTTAAGTACCTAATACCTTAACACCATTCACACGCTCGTCTTGTGTGTCTTGTATCTCGTCTCGTGTCTCGTCTCGCGTCTCGTCTCGCGTCTCTTCTCGCCACTCGCACGAATGTGTGAATGGTGTGTAAACAATACTTACTTACCTCATTTCCACAAAATTACACGTATCCTACTCGTCATTACTGACTGCAAAGAAACCAGGATTCTGGAAGCTTTCCCAGTCAGCAAATGACGCGCAGGATTTGTACATTACTTATATTTTGTAAATATTGTACCTAAGTAAGTACTAATACATAATATTTATTTACAATAAGAATTACAATATACATAATTATATACTAAAAATATTGACATTACAAAATATCGTTTAAAAAATCCTCCGCATCATTGCCGACTGGGAAGGTTCCCAGAATGCTGGCTGTGTTGCCACGTTGGATGGCGATACTTATTCTTTGGGCCAGAAAATAGCCAGCCTTGTACTTGCTTAATTTCTTTAATGTTACCTACCATTTTACATTACCTGGATAATATCTCAAAAGTGCTCATTTTGCGAAATGCGCATTCTGCGAAGTGCACATTCTGCGAAGTGCCCGTTATGAGAAGTGCACCAAATGCGAAATGCACGAGTGCACATTTTGCGAAGTGCACATTCTGCGTCAAACCCACGTCAAAGAACTCCGCCTCGTCGCCGACTGGCAATGTTCCGAGAAGGCTGCCAGCATTACCACGTTGTATGGCAATGCTTATTCTTAGTGCCAAATAGTAACCAGCCTTCTGGTCTTGAGAAGTGTCAATCATGAGTTAAGATAAATTTTTGAATAGGCCGCGAGCATTCGGACCCCAAAGTCCCAGCGTCTCTACCCCAAATAGGTAAATGTAGTTCCAATGATGAAATAGTTTTAAGTACCTACACAAGGGACAGGCAAAGGTTGGTCCCACGTAATAGGGGGAAGGCCAAGTATTGCCGTTTATGGGCACTACCATAATTATATGCAATAGAAAATCATTAACCATACTGTAATCCCAATGAAAACTCCCAACAGCAGAACTAACTATTAAAAACTCTTACTTACTTACTTCTTATGGTAAACAAAAGATTGGGTTTTCGCACCTCTTCTATGTACTATCTTTTAATACCGTACCTATAGAAAGCTTCAATATAGGGAATTTTATAATTTATTGTGCCATAAATATAATCAGTTAATTATGTCAGGTTTGCATGGCAAGTAACAATTATTTCTAATCGTAGAAGCCGCCTTGAATGTATGCAAGCAATATTAATAGAGTAATGTAATTATTGTAGGTAGTTACACCAAGATTGATTGATTATCAACCAATTGTCACATAACTTCCCATTATTCAATCTCAACATACAAACAACCTACATCAAATAATTTTACAATATAAATCTCAAAAACTAGTCTTCTTGGGCTGGACTTGAAACAGCGACTGTTCCCTTTCGAAAAGGAACGTTCTACCAACTGACCGAGATACCACTAGCCTCTCGAGAACCTCTCGAAGACCTCTAATTATGCAATCACTATATTGTATGAATATCGCAAACTTACGGCGTACAAACATAGTGCATACTTACAAGCTTTAATTTTTGCCAAAGCCTGCCTCGTCCGTTGATCAGCTGGTGCAAGTTGCAGGGCAGGTTGGATTGGGCTAACATCTTGTTGTGATCCTATGCGCCCTTACTTTCTTCATTACATAAAAATCTGTGGGTCATCCTCATCAGTCAATTGACGTCACGCCGACAAGCGATGTGCCCTGCCCAATGCCACTAAAGCCTAGTGACTCTTTCGGCTAGGTCGGTGACTCCTTCGGATCTTGTCATTACGTATTTGATCGCGAAGTGATTCTCCGAGCGTCTGAATGTGATGCACGGTCAGAGCCGAGAGTCATCACTTGCATCACAAATAGGTCTACGACCGAGTACCTTACTTTTCATTCTTGCGTCTTACATTGATCTGTAGATGCTCAATTACTCTGTATGGTCTTTTAATCTTTTCAGCCTCTTGGTGTGCAGTTCACACGCTGCAAAGTACCAGTTCCCGGAATGGTTCAAGTTTGGAGCGGCCTCTGCTGCATACCAAGTGGAAGGAGCTTGGAATGTATCTGGTAAGGAGACCTAATTCTAGCATATTGCAAAAAACACCTAAAGTCTCCAAAAGCAGGTCTTTTTAATACCCGGGTATTTCGAATTAGTTCTAAACATCCCGGAAGGTCTCTTTTTTGTAAATCCGCTCTTACGTCCATTGCCAGGCGTCTCTGGTATGCACCAGAAGATATTTCCAGTGGCGCCCGGCTGAATGATATGACTGGCTCATTGCTAATTCACCCTGCATATGCGCTGAACTATGTCGGTAACATGAAATAATTAATCTGAGTCGTTTTTCAGATAAAGGGGAAAATATATGGGACCGTTTAATCCACACGCAGCCTGGGCTGGTCTCAGATGGCACTACCGGCGACGTCGCTTGTGATTCGTATCACCATTGGAGACGAGACATCGAGATGGCTGAGGAGTTGGGACTCAATATGTATAGGTAAGTTTAGTTGCCAAGTTGGTAGATAATGTGAAAGGACATCACCCAGTTTGGTCCAAATGCAAAATGTGCCGGCTATGCCAAAAACACTAATAATCGTGTAGAACCTACCTTCATTAACATTTTTTGTTACGGCAAAAAAGACACAAACGTAAAGCGCCTAAAATCAGTTTACGGGTTCCGTACCTCAAAAGGAAAAAACGGAACCTTTATTAATAGGAACTATGTTGTTCGTCTGTCTGTCTGTCTTTTATATCACTAATGCGTTGAGGTATCAAGCTGAAATTTATATCAAATACTCGGGTCTACGGTCCCTCGGAGCTGTGAAAAAGATCGAACTTCTAAGCCAACGCAATCAAAAGATACAGCCGTTTATGTTGCAAATCGACACTTGTAAGGCCGGATTATAATTTACTAGCGGACTAGAACCACTCTATCCATAGGTGAAAACCACATCAAAATCTAAGCATCCATAGGGAACGGAAGCGAATTTTTTTTTGGCGAGTCCTTGGCGATTAGCCTGGACATCGCCAAAGCCTTCGATAGAGTCTGTCATGTTTCGCTCCTTTCCAAGCTTCCGGCATATGGTCTACCTCCTCAACTGTGCAGCTGGATGGCCAGCTTTCTGAGCGAGCGCCGAGTGCGGGTCCTCTGCGATGGCCAGGCTTCTCGCTTTTTGCAAGTGAATGCCGGGGTGCGGCAAGGAACCGTGCTGTCACCAACTCTCTTCCTTCTGCATATCAATGATATGCTATCCCTCGGGAACATACATTGTTATGCAGATGACAGCACATTGCACGGGAGCTACTGGGCTTGTCCGGCGGCAGGGCGGTTGGAGATTGAGGAGGATAGACTACATCTCGTGGCTGATCTTGACAGTAACCTCGACTGTATTTCTCAATGGGGTACCGAGAACCTTGTCGAGTTCAATGCCCGCAAAACACAGGCGTGTTCATTTACAGCGCAGAAATCCCCTTTCCTTCCCCTACCCTCTCTTCAAAATGCATTATTACCAATGAAGGACAACCTTGACATCCTTGGCATAGATGTTCGTCGAGAGCTAGAGAGAGAATAAAAACTACATCGAAATATGTATAGGGCTAGCTTCGCGGAAACTAGGAATACTGAATAAGGTAAAGCGATTCTTTACACCGCACCAGAGGTGTCCGCTGTACAAGACGCAGATTAGACCCTGCGTCGAATACTGCTCTCACCTCTGGGACGGCTCCGCGAGGTATTTGCTGGACGCTCTCGACGCTATGCAGCGACGGGCTATCCGTTTTATAGGTTGTCTGGAGGTACGGGAAGCATTGAGCCGCTAGCTCAGCGCCGAACAATAGCTTCCTTGGCCGCATTCTACCGTATTTACCACGGCGAGTGTTCTGAAGAGCTCTTCAATCTGATCCCACCCTCTTCCTTCCGATCCCGAACAACGCGTGCCGGGCAGAGATGCCACTCCCACACAGTGGATACCATGTTCGCGAGAACCGTACGTTTTAAACGTTCGTTTCTCTACCGAACGATAGTGGCCTGGAACGCCCTGCCTGTGCACGTGTTTCCTCCCACATATAATCCTGGGTTCTTTAAGCGGAGCGTGAAGAGGCACATCAGTAGGTCGTCAAGTTGAGGGCCACTCTCTATAGTATTGTGCGCTGTGAGAGTGGCCCACAATCGCTAGACGTCGTCACGACTTACCACCTGGCGGGCGGCGTCAATTTGGCGAACCCAATAAAAAAAAAAGAATTTGTTGTATACTATATTATGATCATTGTATGTTTGTATGACAACTTTCAGATTTTCAATATCCTGGCCTCGTCTACTCCCCACTGGATTTCCTAATATTATAAGTAAAGATGGAAAGAGATACTACAATGACCTGATCGATGGTCTTCTGGAGAAAGGGATTGAACCAGTTGTCACGTTATACCACTTCGACCTACCACAGGCCTTGCAGGACCTCGGTATGTTTATTTTATATTTGAATCCAAAAACAAACTGCTCATTGAAACAAATAATCAGAGAATATAATATTTTGCTTTAAATAGTTACTGACTAGGCCGAACTCCTACGAAACGGCTTGACCGATTCTATGAAACTAAGTAGGTATTATACGCTAGTCAGCTGTGGCCTGACTACACATTACAATTATTTAATCCGACCCGAAGATTTGATCCTAAACTGCCACCCAAGTTAGACAATTTGAGGATTACAGGAAATGTTCATAAACTTTTCAGGTGGATGGGCCAATCCGCTAATAAGTGACTGGTTTGAAGATTATGCAACTGTAGTATTCGACCTTTATGCTGATCGCGTCAAGTACTGGGTGACTTTGAATGAGCCAATAAGCCTCTGTGACGGAGGCTACTATAATATCAAAGCACCTTACTTAAACGATTTGATGACGGGACGGTATTTGTGCAATAAGAATGTTCTGGTCGCTCATGCTAAAGCTTATAGAGTGTATGATGAGTATTATAAGCCGAAATTTAACGGTGAGTTCTTGTTTTATTTATACGATGTTCTGACAGCAGAAATTCGTAGGTATATAACACCGTATATTGCTGGAGATCATGTTGCGAGCCAATGGTCTTCAGCGGGAGGAAGAGGAACGTGGTTACTTCCTTCTGGGTGCAGCTTATTCTTGCAAGGGAAGACGGCCGAGATAGTGAGGTAGAGTACCCTCCCCGCTGAGTGCCCAAGTCTACGACAGAAACGCTGCAAACTTATCTACACCTAACACTTGCTACCATACTGTCACTCATGCTGTTATGGAGACCGGACTCCTATGAGTGTGAGGGTGGCGAGCTGGCACCCCATCCTCACAGAAGTCGATACCGAACTTAAACTCCAATGATATAAATATAACATCTACTTAATGTTATAAGTTTGGCAAATAACAATGTATCCTTTCAGGAAAGGTGTCTGTGGCAACTTTGTTCTTCTGGTTTGAACCTGAAACCCTTGAAGATGAGGAGTTAACAGATTTATCTATAGACTTCTGGGTAAGTTTAAGGCATAATTAATGGTAATGTGATCCTAAATGGCCTATTCATTTCGGATGACATAACCATTAATTTAGCCTTTTTTTAACTGTCCAACTTAACGCCCATTACTGGACTTCCTGGTAACGCCAAGTAACCTAAGGCAAATGGGTATCTAAAGTAAAATGTATTTTTCCAGGAAGGACGCTATGCTTATCCCATCTTTTCAAAGGAAGGTGGTTGGCCTAAGAAGTTAGAAGCACTATTAAATGAGAATGCACGTAAAGAAGGCTACCCATATCCTAGATTACCACCGTTTTCGGCTGCTGAAATAGAACTAGTTAGAGGTGAAGTATATCCAGGGCCTATATTATTTAGCACGTTGAGCCGTCATCGGTCCCGGTTGCCACACATCTATGTCAGTGGTTACGCGGATCACTACAGAACTTCCCTCACACTCAGTTTTTGCGTCTTATTACCCAATTCCCAATTAAAATTCTGGAAAATTGTGGGTGTATAATGCACCGCGTGCAGGTGACGATGAATTGGATCACGAGACAAGGCTTCACTAGCACGGTGATATTCTGCCTACATCCGACTACAGAAACTCTTCATTTCTGGAAACCAAAAAAAGGGTCAAGCCCTTTTATATGACCGCTTTAACGTCTTTTTCTGGATGCCTTGGCCTCTGGGTACGCTCTCGGGAGAATAACCCCGCATATTTATAAGGTTATCCTTATTTAAGGGTCATCACTTTATCAGATATACCATATGCACCGAAGTGCATATGTAATATTTACATTTCAGGGTCATACGATTACTACGGTTTGAATTATTATACGACCAGGTTGATCCACAAAGTGAAGCCGGGTGAGAAACAGCTGCCCTGGCCTTTTTATGGCTCAGAGGAACTGCAAATGAATATGGTCAGCGATCCCTCGTGGAAGACTTCAATTCTGGATTGGTTCTCGGTAATAGCTGTTAATTAGTAATAACAAATATACACATCAATGGACATCATCCACGTTTTGTACCATATACATAAAAAGACACTGTTTCTGTGAACTTATCGTCGTGCAGCAAAGTTAATGAGATCATTACCCCCGGTTTTATTTGAGGGTAAAAACCTCTGTAACATGCATTTTCAATAAAACGAATTGTTACATCAAGTGTAATTTCCTAGTTATATCAGGGTAATGTAATAGGCAATACGCCTTAGCACATTTTTCTAGTATTTTTTGCCGAAACAAAAAATTTGGAAAAAAAATGCTACACGATTATTAGATTTCTTTTGCTTGGCCGACACACTTTCTATTTATGATGTCCTTTTCTAATTTGTATATTAGATGTACGGTAAACGTAGGGTAGACGCCATATTATTATGAGGTGAGACGCCTTTAATCATTCGGTATTTAAACTAGAGGTCGCCCTATGGGCGACCAGTAGACCTCGCGAACATTAAATATTTTTAATTGTTTCAATTAAAGGAATACTTGTGCCAAGTTTCATGAACATCAGACAATAAATCAGGCCGCTAGCTCGGAAAATCGTAAAACCATTATTTGAGCTTTTTTCCCCCATTTTACATTTTACCCCCAATCCAAAAAAGCTCACGTTGAAAAAACTTTATTAAATCAAGGAACACTTGTGCCAAGTTTCCTAAAGATCGGATAAAAACTGTGGCTGCTAGCTCGGAACAAACATACATACAGAGACAGACGTAGACGGACGAAATCAAAATTGTCCAATCTCGAAATGTAGACGCTTCGCTCACTTGTCTCTAATATTTTTTATAACTTTTGATACGACTCTCTCACGTTTACCGAATAGAAGTAGTATTTATGCCCCGTGGCCGTAGCCGAGTTGATAAAATCCCTAAGTATGTACTTACATTTTAGTTATTATTCAGTCATATTCTTTCAGATATATCCTGAAGGTCTTCGGAAGCAGTTGAACTGGCTGAATGCGACATACGACGTCAAAGAGATTATTATTCTAGAGAACGGACTCATGTCTCTAAATGACACACTTGTCGATACAAGTCGATTGGAATATATCAGAGATCATTTGGAACAGGTAAGACTATATCTTCGCACCCCTACGTAATAGAGAGCAAGACTTTTGTAGTTACGGGGCATTATACATTTAAAATTAATACCAATTCTGATAAATTACAACAGTCTGGACCGAAAAAAATAGATAAGTTACATTATACTTATTTTGGGTAACTGTCTTGATAAGTAATGTAGCATCATAGCATCACGCCTTTTTCCCCGAAGGGGTAGGCAGAGGTGTGCAAACACATCCACATCTCGCCAGCTATGTTAGGTCCCATGTAATAGGGGGCGAGCCTATTGCCATTTACCGGGCACAAGTTCCAGACTCTAGGATAATTATCTGGGTAAAATTCTAAAGAGACTTATACATTATCCACCAGACCCGGGAATCGAACCCGAGACCTCGAGTGTGGCAGTCCGTACATAGTACCATTGTGCCACCGAGGTAGTCGAATAGTAGTAGTAATAAGTAATGTGTTAAGAAAAATCCCTCAAAATAATGTCTCTTGTAAGGAAATAGGTAGGTATGACTTTTTTCCAAAATCAAAGTTTTTTGGCTCTGGTGAACATTTTTCATTTTGTGGGTTACAGCAAGATTACAGCCTGTTCGCTGTGTGTTGTTATATTATATGTGGCTAAGTGGTAACCCGTTGTGGCTAAGGTTACCACACTGCTAAGGTTAAGCAAACACTAGCCAGTTCGGTCTTAGGATGGGTGACCATTTCTTAATATTCTGAAAAGACTCCTCCGTATCTTGGAGAGCACGTTGTCGCGTCGGTCCCGGTTGTCATACGAACATCTATGGTAGTCGTTACGGGTAGTTGGAGGCCTAAAGCTTCAACTAACTATGTTCATAATTACGAGTATATAGATGTTCCTAATAATTTTCGATCGAAAATTATTTTTTAATTAAAAGCTGTTCCCATCTGCCATTTAAGTTTGGGCCCATTTGGACAATTTCAAGTCGGTGATGTTTTTGCTAAAATTATGTTTTCATCTCTCATGCTCTGAAAGTGGGTCATTGCTTACCTGATATGCGGGATGAAAGTTATACATTTCAGCCCTAGGGCGGAAAAGTAAAAAAAAATATATCAGCACATCGTGAGGCAATGACAAAAACGTTTAAGTTTTCAGAAGTCTCAAGATGTGCTGATATTTTTGCCAAAGTTCGATTAAGTCAATACAACATTCTGGTTTTTGAATGGTCGTAAACAAAAAAGAGTTGAGTTACAGTAAAATATAACGTAATAAGCACAAACAATAATGATTTGGACAGTTATACCTTAAAATACTCAGTATTTTAAGGTATAACTGTCCAAATAATTATTTCTGTCCTGTATTTTAAGGTTGACTCCGACTATACCTGACTAAATCGCCCGCCGTATCGCGTCAAAACATAAAAATATATGTGCGTAAACAAATAATTGAAGTAGGTAATTAAAATAACTGAAGACTATTTTGTATGGATAAATATAACTAATGACAAGGCGGTATGATCAAAAGACTGCCCTGAAAAAAGTGCGAAATAAAAACAAAAATTAAAAAAAGGCGGATCTATAATACTTGATACGTGATCAATCACTATTGTTATAATTTTTTTATTTGACTTTTATTTGCTTTCCTCGTATTCGAAATGAAAAGTAGAGTGTGTAACTCGGGTGAAAACACCCATTTCTGCTATCGAACTATTGGCGAAATATCTCGTCAGAAATGGGATGCTTTCATCCCTTGGTTAACAATCTACTATTGTTTCAGGTTGCATTAGCCATAAATGACGGAGTTAAAGTCACGGGGTACACGTGTTGGACAATGATGGATAACTTCGAATGGCTCAGTGGATACGAGTAAGTCTAAACTATACTAGGTAGAATCTAGTTGTTAAGAGAATAGAGCTAGATTAAGAGTTGGTAACATTTTAATATATACGATTTCGGGACTTAAACGCGTAAAATTACCTTACGACGAGGATGGCGGTGTGAAGAGGTATGCAAATATGAGCAGTGTGTATGGGTTTGCGATAAACAGTGTGAGGCAAAAATCTGTTCTCCTTTACCATTAGTTTCACATCCAGAAACGACAGTGACCGGTTAGACTTACTCTCGTAAGTTAACTTGACTCGTGGATGAATCGAATGAATTTGTGGATAAAATGAATCGACACTAACAGCACCAGTCTGCCTGTGACCACGGCCCGATGTAACTCGGTCGAAAGTCAGGCCCTAGATAAGGTAATTTTACACGTTTATGTCCAGAAATCGTATATATTAAGCTGGTAAACATTTTTGGGCAGGTATTTGTGGCAATTTCAGATCGAACAAATATTTGACCCGACCCGGAATTTGAACTTAAGACGTCTGAGGTAGCATAGTATAGCAGACTCACGCAGGTCGCCTGAACCAACCACGCCACCAAGGCACTCAATAAAGTTATATTTTATAGAAATATACCTTGTTTCAGAGTGAAATACGGATTGTATGCAGTGGATTTTAATGTTCCAAATCGAACCCGGACCCCGAGAGATTCCGCCCGCTTCTATGCCGATGTGGCTAAGAGTCGAACATTATACACTTCAGATAATGTGCATTTATAGTTACTTAAAAATATATTTATTGGTTTTGTTATTTCAAGATCCCAAAGTCTGAGACGCCCAGGAAAAGTCCGAGACCCAGGACTTTAATTGGCTGTGCCATAGCGGCTGGCACGTAAGATTTTGTTGCCTTTCATCAACATTTCATCACAAGGCTATGGGTTTCAATTTTTTTTCTAAATTACACAAGAGCTGCTACTTTTTATTAAATTCAATCGGCCATTTTGGACATAACCATTATAACCGGTGACGGCAATAGGCTTGCCCCCTATTACGTAGGACTAAAAATACTGGCAAATTGTGGGTTTGTAATGTACCTTCGGGGATATAGGTAATAATATCCAAGTTTGATTTTGTTGCTCCAATCTGTTTCTCGAACCAAACTAAGTTCGTTTTTGGGTTCCGTACCCAAAGGGTAAATCGGGAACCCTATTACTGAGACTTCGTTGTCCGTCCGTCTGTCTTGGGCTGTATCTCAAGAACCGTGATAGTTAGAAAACTGAAATTTTCGCAGATTCAGGACTCGCGCACAAAGGGTTCCTTACCAAAACACCAAAAAAGCCCCCTTTGATATTTATTATATTCTGTTTTTTAGTATTTGTTGTTTTAGCTGTCTTGAAAAAAGTGCGAATGAAAAAAATAAATAAAAAAAGGTGATCAATCTTTATTGTTATATTTTTTTATTTGCTTTGCTCGTATTCAAAATGAAAAGTAGAGTGTGTAACTATTGGCGAAATATCTCGTCATCTCGTCAGAAATGGGATGCTTTCATCCCTTGGTTAACAATCTACTATTATACCCCAGAGAAGTATACTACTTTTTTTATTTTTTTTTTATATTTAGGTCGACAAATTGACGCCACCCGCCTGATGGTAAGCTGTGGCGACGTCTGGTGATTGTGGGCAACTCTCACAGTACACAGGAATACTATAGAGAGTGACCCTCAACTTGACGACCCAGTAATGTGCCTCTTCACGCTTCGCTTAAAGAACCCAGGGTTATATGTTGGAGAAAACACGTGCGCGGGCAGGGCGTTCCAAGCCACCATCGTTCGGCAGAGAAACGAACGTTTAAAACGCTCAGTTCTCGCGAAGACGGTTTCCACGGACGGACGTGGAGGTGACAGCTATGGGTCGATAGTTGCCTGGATCGGAGCGATCCCCTTTCTTGGGGATCGGTTGTACGTTCGCCTCTTTCCAGACCTCCGGCACGAGCTCTGTAGAGTATGACAGGCGGTACAGACGCGTTAGTACTGGAGACAACTCAGCAGCACATTTACGTAACACCACCGCCGGAATTCCGTCAGGGCCACTGGCTTTCCGCGTGTCGAGCGACCGCAGCACTGCCCGTACATCACATTGCCTGATAACAATATCATGCATAGTGTGGCCACAGTTGGCGATGGCGGGGGGCTGCAGGCCACGGTCATCGACGCGGGAATTAGCCGCAAAGAGGTCTGCGAGCATGTCCGCCTTCTCTTGGGCTTTGTGAGCCAGTGATCCATCAGGAAAACGCAGTGGTGGCAGCGAGGGTTGACAAAAATTTGACTGTACGGCTTTGGCCAGTTGCCAGTATCCACGGCTGCCCGTGGGGTGGGATGTGAGCTCCTGACCAAGCCGCGCGACGCGCTGGGCATCCGCTCTCTTGAAGGCCCTCTTGCTGAACCTAGTGGCTCTATTGTACGCTGCTTTGAGGCGGTTCACATTCGGGTCACGTGCCGCCCGAGCCCTGACCCAGGCGCGATACGCCGACTGTTTTTTCTGGACAGCCTCGGCACATTCACGCCCGAACCAGGAGCGAGCTTTGCGGATGCTGGCGACATCAGTGAAAGGGATATAATATTCTATCCCTAGACTGATCTCGCCAGCAACGGCAGCAGCGCTGTCCGAAGGCGCCTTCCCTACAAAGCAGCGTTGGCTCCACGGGACGGATGCAAAGTAATCGCGGAGACCGTCCCAGTCTGCCGACGAGTAGTGCCATAGTCGTCGAGTCATTCGCTCAGCACGAGCAGGCGGTGGCACTTGGAAGCTGGCGTGCACAGTGGTCGGAAGTGCCCTGTGGGGCGCGTACCGACACACTGTACTCGGCTGGGCGACTCGTCAGCAGTAGATCCAGCAAGGCGGGTGTGTGGTCTGACCTGTCAGGTATCCGGGTGATCCCCTGTACCATATGGGTCAGCCCGTGGGAGAGAGCGAATGCATGGGCGGATCGTCCCACATGATCGGTCCTAAGGGACCCCAGCCACTCAACGTGATGACCGTTAAAGTCCCCCAGGAAAACCAGGTCAGCGTTCGGGAACCGCACCTGCGCATCGTCAGCCATTTCGCTGAGGTATTCGAAAAGCCTTGTTGTCCCAGTGTCCCCTGTGTGGGAGCGGTAGACGCACACGTAGATCTGGCTCATAGAGCCATGATCCACGTGCAGCCAAAGGACGGAGTAGGAGGGGTTCTCTAGACAGCGCAACCGGCGGCAGCAGACATCCGCCCTAACGAACACGCACACTCCGGCTTTGTCGCGGAATTGTTCCTCAATGACATAACCCGGGTAACTGAGGTAAGACGTGTCGTCAGGGCGGCGTATCTGTGTCTCCGTAAGGAACATCACAGAAGGCCGTGCCGTCTCTAGGTGATGGTGGACGGTATCGAGGTTCGCATGGAGTCCGCGGATATTCGCGAACTCCACCTCAAAAGGAATCGATTTTGCGGGGTTTCTAGAGGCCGCTGTGTACCGTTTATAACTTTGTTGCACTGTCATGATGAGATATAGGGAAGCGTGAAGACAGGGCGTCATTTGGTGCGGCAGTAAGTGACAAAGTGCAGAGGCTAGCTTCGTCTAGAACCGTGTGGCTAGGTCGGAGCCGACCCGCCGGACGGAAGGGCTCCCAAACCCCCCTGAAGCAAGGCCACCGCTACCCCACACCGGTTACCACCCGGAGCGGCGACCCCACATCAGGATTATGCGCAACATGTGGGGCAGCCTCCTGGGGTGGTTGGTCCCAGGCGGGCCCCATGACTATGTTGCTGGCGGCCGCGGCAACGCCGTTGCTAAGGGTCTCCCTGACCGGCGAATCGACCCACACCACCCACACTAGACTCCGCTTCGCCCCCACTGGACCCCTTCCTGCCGCACCATACATCGCCCTGGGCCCGGCAGTGCAGCTGCTGAACCCCTAACGCAACCCAGCCTGGGCTGGGTTACTTGGGGGGCTTTAGCACAGCTGCACGGTGGTACCCCCCCGGACCAACACTGTTGTACCACCTGGTATCCACGTAGGGGCCGAAGCCACCACATGGGTACCGTAATAAACCAACCTCGTTCGTTAATCAGCAGGTGCGCCACTAGCAGGTGAGGTCGCTGGGGCCCGATAGATGTAAGAAGGGCCCCTTTGCACCCAACGTTGCATTACACTGGGTTAGGGTTAGGGGCGATTCGTCCAAACCTATTTTACCAGTTATTGGAACCACGCAATAGAGGGAGTCTTGTGTTGACTGTACCCACTACCCAGCGGCTCACCGCGTTTAAGATTGTCATCGGCTCACCTTCGCCACAAGACCGAATGTTCCAACGTTCATTGGTCATACAATGGGCATTGATTAACATTTTACACATACTCTTTTTATGACTTTTTTGGCAACTTTACACTATTTTAAGAAAACAATTTATGTATTTCTGAATAAAATTACTTTAATTAATTTATATATTTTTTTAAAGTTTTGCTCATGTGACGTCATCTTTGGTAGTATAATGTGTCAACCTTAGTCTGTTAGAAACTAAAAAAAAATATATCACTGACTCAACTGACAGTCTAATGTCACCCTGAAACTGGTAACCTAAAAAATTGATTTTTGTTTCAATGCGTTTCATGGCTCGCGGGCCGCCCGCACTCAGATTGCTATAGTAACGAGCTAGTTGCGAACTGATTTGAGGTAATATAGTAGGAATAGGTACGTACTAACTATAGAATTAAACGTGTTTCTTTCTTATTAGGAAGGCAATGCCGATACCGGGCACTATTTCAATTCCAAATGCCAGGAACGACTTTGCATACTTCCAATCTCTGCATTACACTTCATTAATCTGTTAACATCAATTAACGACACCGACCAAATGCATATCAGGCGCATAGAATAGGGTTCCGTAATTACCCATACAAGTGAAAAAGTCTCTAAATAGCTAGTATTATATTAGTATTCTTATATCTGTGCCTCTACCATAGATATAGTATGTAGAGAGCGAAGCGAGCGGCATCCTAAGTCTCTGGCCTCTACTTATTCTAACTCTTGATCTAAGAGAGTTATCTAAGCCGTTATAGGTAGTTTTTCCTTCAAAGTTCATTACATGGACTACCCTAATGGTTTTTTTTTTCAGATGGTTCCAGCCAACTGTTTATTTATTTATTTACAATATGATTTAGACAGATACTTAAATAAAAACAAACGGCCAAGTGTGTGTCGAGCCACGCATAAGATAGGGTTCCGTAGTTACCCATAAAAACCTCTATAACTCCTGAACCAACAAAGTTATACCATACGTTATAGTTTATTCAAAAGTTTATGCGTGGACTACGATTATGAATTTTTTCAGATTCTTCACGCCAGCCGTTTAGATTTTAGAGGGGGGACGCTCTGTTTTCTCAAAAATATGCTCTTTAAAGCTAAATATCTCGCAAACGGATACCTAAATCAAAAATGATTGTAGCAACATCGCAATGTTTTTAAAAGAGCTATCTAATGATACCCCACACGATGGAGTAGACGCGAGAAAAAAAATATCTATCCCATAACTTTCGAGCCCACAGTTTTCGAGCCTTATGAAATTCGTGTCATCTTCAAGCTCAAAACTACTCGTGACAGCAGCCATGATAATAACAGCTAAATAGCTTATATTAGGTTCCCCGAGATTTATAGACACATACCTACCTACATACAATCCAATGTTTTATTTATTTACTACCGTCAACCGTGCCATGAACCAGAGCCCTAACGGTTCACGGGAAATACCCATAGTGTAGAACGGCCCCATTTCTTAGTGAGACTTCTATGTATACGTCGTATGTGAAGGACTTCACATACGACGTATACCACGCGACGTGGGAAACAGCGACACACTGGTCCTGCGTTTTACGACGTCTGTTGTTTACGTTATCTACGCGCTATGACACTTTAAACATGTGTGGCAGCGTCGTACGCGTGGGATAGCATGGGAACGCGAATCTGGCGTGATGACGCGTAAGACAGCGTGGTGAATGACCAGTGTGTTCGTTACCATACAAATACGTAGGTCACACTATAAGTTTTGCGTAACTTAAAAAAACAACATGTTAAAACCAAAATATTATGTTTATTGCTTTTCAAAATACTCTCCTTTACATTTTAAACATTTTTCATGCGATTGAACCATTTTTTTAAACAGGAGGACCACAGATCTGAAGGCATGTTTTCTACGTGCTGATTGAACGCTATCACTGCCCCTTCGGAGTTGGTAAAAGTGAAACCTCTCATCAAATCTTTGATTTTGGGTAAAATAAAGAAATCACAGGGTGCTAGGTCGGGGCTATGCGCAGGAAGGGTGACGAGTTGTACTTTTTCGGAAGCTAAAAATTACTTTTTTGTTGGCCGTGTGTGAAGAAGCGTTGTCATGATGTAGGAGAACGCGGCTTTTGGGTCGTCTTTCGCGAACTTTTTCTAACATCCTGGGTAAACAAATGGTAGAATACCACTCGGCATTAACACTCTTTTGATCTTCAAGTGGAATTGTACGGAGAAAAAAAAACGCGATCGTTTTTTTACCAACGTTTCTCGCCTGCCTCACTTTTGTTGGCTTGTTCTCATTTTCAAACACCCATTCACAAGATTGCTGTTTTTTTTCGGGTTCAAAACAATAAATCCACGTTTCGTCTCCAGTGACAATGTCATAAACAGCATTAGAATGTCCGTGGTCGTACTTCAGTAGCATCTGTTAGCACCATTCCACGCGAGCCCACTTCTGCTCCGCTGTCAGTTCATGAGGGATCCAACGACAAAAAGTATCCGAACTTTCAATTCTTCGTGTAAAATTTTCTGGATTTGACTCATACCAATCCCCAATAGTCCTCGAATTGTCTCATAGGTAATCCGCGGGTTTTCTTCAATTAACCACTTAACAATAGCCACATTATTTTCGTTGACGGCAGTAGAAGGTTAGTTCACGAAATTCGTCGTGTAAAGAAACTCGACCTCTATCAAATTCAGCAAACCATCGCCTCACGGTGCTCAAACAAGGTGCTTCTCTCCCAAAAGCATTTTGAAGACGAGCGGCACAGTATTGCGGAGAGAGAGAACTTTTAAAATCATAAAAAATCATCGCTCTACTCTTTTCGACTTAATTCCATTTTCGTTGCATACGTAGAACTTTGATGTGTGATAAAAACAATAGACAAATGATTTCTCACCAATTGTTTTTTTTATTACTAAGAAGGTTGCAACGTTTAAAAAAATATAACATTCGAAATTCAAATAGTTCCGATTATAGTCCGGCAAGCTCGTGCGCGACCGTCCTGCGGGGTGACAGACGGTGGCGGGGACGAGGTACTAAAGATGTCAGCGGGTAGCGGGTGGTGCAGCGGGGAAGGGAAACGCGTGCATCTGCGCGTCAAATACGGCAGTCTCGGCCGCGCAGTCGAAGCGGCAACACGTGCTTGATATTCCGTACTACTTTGAGTTCGACGCACACGAGATTAAGATCTCAGGATGAGTAAGGCTATCTCAAGACAAGTTAAGGAAGTTGTACATAAAGTGTACCAATTTTTTGTAAGGCGAAAAACGAGGACGAATATTATAATTCAGATCGAGTATTTGACGATGAAATGGACAGGTACGTTATTGTTTATTAACATAATCGATTATTATTGCTTTAACTTGGCAGAGTGCTCAAGCTATAATCTCGGAATCATGTCATTGTACGTGAAGTTGTTTATTATTTCTATAGTACATTTTTGTCTTTTTAGATTCATAATTCAACTGGGTGAAAACGACGATGATGATGACGACGAAAGTTATGAAGAAGATCAAACAGAGAGTGAACATGAAAGTGATATGGAAATTGATTTATAATAAAACAATATATCATAATTTTAGTTTTCCTAATAATTTGTCCTCAAGCATAATGAAAAAATATAAACAATAAAAGTAGTTCTATTTTTTTATTTACTCCTATATTTATTACGTCACAAGTAAGTACAACTTATCGCAAGATTTATCCTGGCACACTTCTCTTCGTGTGTAGCCGTGTGCTAGAATGGCGCGCTACCTCGTCCCCGCCACCGTCTGTCACCCCGCGGGACGGTCGCGCACGAAATTGCCGGACTATAGCTAGAAGTGCAAAACTTTTAGTGTGCCCCATGTAGCATAGGCCAGGTCCTGTTCAGATGTCATAATGCGTGGTGTACGTCGCATGTGAAGGATGAGTTTGCCCGTCCCTTAATATATTAATCCCTTAATATATTAATGATTAATGTGATTATACAGGTGCGGTGGTACTCGTACGTACCACCGCACCTGTATAATCACATTAATCACAAATATAATACCTAACCTAGAAATTATGTAAACATGGTATCCACCTCTGTCGTAGAAGTCGAACATCTAGGTCATATAATAGAGCAAGACCTTGGAGTAGATACCTACCTACATTATAAATGCTTAACTGGTTAAGCCGGTCTAGGTATTTAACCATAAACTCTAGGTAAAAGTCACAAATTGCTTTAGCGATTGTAAAATTTTATGTTACCCTAAATTCTGGTTTTATGTCTTTTTGAATTACAAGTATGTATCTATAGTGAATATTTAATTTAATTATAAAACAATACAATTGAAACTAACTAAATATGTATATCTATCTTTGAATGAATACTTTTACTCGAACTAAGGTAAGGACACCATAGTCCGAGCTAAAGTTCATTATTAATATTCTTTCTTACTAAATTCCGCGTTGTTTCCACTTAAATAAACTAAAAAGAACATTGAAAATTAAATGTTAGTTAAGCCTTTCTCTGCCCTTGACAGAGTCTGTATAAGTGGTCGTAGTCAGCTGGGCGTCACCTTGTGGTTATTCTCCTAGAATACCAGGGGCGCCCGGCAATAGACGTTAGGGCAGCTTAATCGTAACACAGTATTAAACAAACTCGATTGCCGTTGTCTGTCCGTCCCTATGTATGCTTAGATCTTAGATATAGTGTTTCTATATAGATAGAGTGAACGCATTGAATAATGTTTATTTGATTTCCACAAGCAAACATACAGAGGAATAAGTAAATGACATTTGGCACGTGACACGTGGCGCTGTAGCGCTTCAGGAATGGTTGGCGGAGGCAGGCGTTGTTGGATTCGCTGCAATAATGCGGAAGGGCTGCGCTTCCATGTTGGCACGCCTGCGCTCAACCACCAACAGCATCCTCAATGTATTTGTTGATCGAAAGGATTCTCCCCTCCTGCGTGGGTGGGTGCAATCCCATTGGAATCAATCAATCCATAGGTTTGGGAGTATTTTTTTATACAATTTGCCAGTATTTTTTGTCCCACGTATTAGGGAGCAAGCCTATTGCCGTCACCGGGCACATTTAATGGGTTATGTCCAAAATGGCCGAATGAAATTAATAAAAAGTAGCAGCTACATTGTAATTTTGAAAATATTTGAATCCCGTTGCCTGGCGATGAAATGTTGATGAAAGGCAACAAAATCTTACGTGCCAGCCGCTATAGCACAGCCGTTAACAAACATAAAAAAACATACATTTGAATTGAGAACCTTCTCCTTCTTTTGAAGTCGTTTCAAAATAAAATAACGTTAATGAAATTGCATTTCTATGGTATACCTAGTACGGTGTCTTACGCGGTGCTTCGCGCCGCACCACGCCATAGGTTTTGGCCTATAGCTTTTGACCCCTTAGGGCTAGGTCAAATTTTAGATTTTTTGGCTTGCCTCCAGATCGAGGGCTATCCATAGAGGGGTCAACCATCATTGGAGCATAAGCAGTTCTCGAGAACTAAGGGGGACATTCCCCATTTCTATTATTTTTATATTATGCTACCAGGAACTATATGAACTATTTTCTGATTTTCCTTACCAGCTAAAATATTTGCCATCTAATGCTGCAGGATTTTAAATACTTATATAATTTTACAATATGAATCACAAAAGCTATAGTCTTGGGGCTGGACTCGAACCAGCGACTGATCCCTTCCAGGAGGAACGTTCTACCAACTGATCAAGATACCACTATCCCAAGGCATTTAATTTTGTGATCACATTGGCATTGTGCTAATATCGTGACTTACGGCGTCCTCATTTTAAATACATACTAGCTGACCCGGCAAACGTTGTTTTGCTTTAGGGGTGGACTACCCTTAACAACATTTAGGGGGATGAAAAATAGATGTTGTCCGATTCTCAGAATCGATCAAGCCGTTTCGAAGGAGTTTAACTACAAACACCGCGACACGAGAATTTTATATATTAGATTGTTTGCTCGATTTCTGTAGAAAATACATAAAAATATGTAATGTTGTGTATTTAAAAAAAATATCCCCAACTGGTTTGGAAAATGGCTCAGTAAATTTTATGGAAACTTTTTATACGATTTATTTGTTGATGACGTCAATGAGAACGTGTTTTTTTTAAATAATACGGACAAGTCAAGGGTTAGTCGCTGTATAATTTAATTTGTGATTTATGTCAATCCATTATACTATTATATATTTATTTAGTTGTATGTAACATTCTGTCCTGACTGTTGGAAGTTACATTTTAATTTCTTTAGTGAAATGGATTCTCTATAGTACTCGGTAGTAGAGGCTCTCTATAACGTGATACCAACAACATTACTAGCAAAGTGTGGGTGTGTAATACACCTCTGCCTACCCATTCGGAGATATAGGCGTCATGTATGTCTGTCTGTCTGGATTATGCACATCAAAATATCAATCATTTTACATTTGAAATCACTTTTTATCCCTGAAGGGTAGACTTTTGTATTTTGGGTTTTATTACACCACATTTTAACCCCACCACGCATCAAGGGGCGAGTCTACGCCGTTTCGGGAACTTAAGGTAAATTTGGCAGAATCCCGTTGGCCTGTCAGGGTGCACCTGACAGGCAAGAAAAACAATTCTTCATATAAAATGTTATGACTACTGACTGACTGAACCGACTTTCAAATGTTTTTTTATTGAAATCTACTAGAATATAATAGAAAGAATAGATACTTTATTGTCCACTAATATACAAATTAATATTAAATACAAACTAAATCTTAATTCAGTAGTTCAAATGGCGGCCTTATCACCTAGAGTAAATAAATAATAAATAAATATTTTTGGACATTCTCACACAACGTCATCTAGCCCAAACTAAGCTACAAGCTTGTGCTATGGGATCTAGACGACTGATAAACATACTTATATATTTCTAAATACATACATAATATACATATAAAATACCCAAACTCCGAAACAAACTTTTGTGGATCATACAAATATTTAATTCGACCCGGGAATCGAACCCGAGACTCCAGAGTCGAAAACCGATGCACTACCGACCACGCCACCTAAACAGTGATCTCTTACAGGCAACCTTTGGATGGACATAACAGATCGAAGTGAAATGAAAAGTGGATAGCTATTGGCGAAAGAAAAGAATATACAAAAGTATTAGAAAAATATACAAAATACTACCGTATTGTCCCATTTACATTTGGTACTATTCCGACAATTAGATTGTCCCATTCTGGTAAAATATAAAGGTAGGTACATAATAAATAGGGCCCCGCCATGTATGGTCATTCTTCTTTAAGCAATTATAAGCTTAATGTAATAAAGTTTGACGTCAATGTAAACCTGTATTTATATATCTACATACCCGCCCGACGCATAGTTATTACGTATACACACGTAGATACATAATAACCTACATCTACATAGAAATGTAAACACCGAACCCTTTATAACGTAGTGGCAAGTATATTGCCGTCATGGATTTAATTGATTTTTTAAAACGAAATTTTTTAGGTGACAATATAGTGGCAGTGCCACTGCCCTATGTGTGTGTGTGGTTCATAACTTGGTATTTGAGGTTTATTTTATGTTCTTGTATGCAAAAATGCCATGCACAATGTGTAATTTCATAGTCAGCATGACTAAACATAAAATATTTGTATATTTAATACAAATAATAATATTTCATTAAACATTTACATAGTTTTAAAGAGAGTGTAATTTAAGTTGTTTCACAGACAAGCAGTGGCAACTATATTGCCACCAAAACTTGAAAAAATTCATCGATTTAAAAAAAAATATCATGACAGTACTCCCCTTTAGTTTTTGTTCAGTATATATCGCTATGACCTCTAGTTTCCTCTGCCTTATAAAGGGTTAACTCGACTCTGGCTTCAGAAACTGTCGGACAATGACACAAGAGGCACCACATTAGTCTACTTGGTCAATATCAGTATATCAATACATATAATAAAATTGTAAGTGGTCGATGTCTGTACATCGAAGATATAATAGAGAAACTGTTGTAGGGGGGCTTTATGAACGCAATAGTACCCAAAACAATGGTTTTTAGAATTTTTGTCTGTTTGTCTGTGTGTCTGTTTGTCTGAATGTTTGAACACGCTAATCTCAGAAACGGCTTAACCAATTTGAATGCGGTTTTTAGTAATGCGTTGTGGTTTATTCAACTTAATATTTAAGGTTTGTTTTATTTCAATCGGTTCATAAATAAAAAAGTTATGTCGATCTAAAGTACCACGCAGGCGGAGCTGCGGGCAACAGCTAGTCATTACTAAATTTAATAAAACTGACACACGCATACTCACTCTCTAACTCTCACATACACGCACAACGTAAACTCATTAACACACACACTTACACAACCTGCTATCCCTCATTCCCCCCAATCCCTACCAATCCCAGGCTAACTATTCTCTTCTCGCTACTCATCTGGTTCTCTCATAATCATGAAATTAAATTAAATGATTTATTTATTTGTATATGTCATTAAATGGCTCTTACAAACGTCTGTCTGTAAGTACTTAAAATATAAAATATTATTGCTTCTATATATACATGTACTGCCAGATTCGCAAAGCAATAGGTAGAACCGAGAAAAAGAACCTGGCAATAAAACTCACGGCCACTCTTTTTTGTAACTGATAGGTAAATTACACTAAATGTGGACGAATGTACATTGGTCTCGTGTCAAAATCAATAACAGTGTGTATAATACAACAAAAAGAAATTGTAGTCACCTAATTACAAAATATGCTACAATTATGGCAGTTTAGGAGGTGCCTGCACCATGCTCAAGCCAGACACTTTTATCGTTAAGGTAATCAACTGTCTTATAATATGCTTGTTTACATATAGTGGTCTTTCTAAAGGTAATATGTAATCCCACTATGACGAAAGACCTTGTTAATGTAATATAGTTCTTAACTAGTACAGGAAATAGGTGAAGTTTCCAAAGCATCTCAAATATGTAAATGACTTGTTATTTTTTTAACTGCTTCGGTGGCGTGGTCGATAGTGCATCGGCTTACGACTACCTATATACCGGAGTCGCGGGTTCGATCCCCGGGTTGAATCAAATATTTGTGTGATTCACAAATGTTTGTTTCGGAGTTTGGGTGTTTTCTATGTGTGTATGTATTTAGAATTATACAAGTATGTTTATCAGTTGTCTAGATCCCATAGCACAAGCTTATAGCTTAGTTTGGGCTAGATGACGTTGTGTGAAAAATGTCCGAAAAAAATAAATATTATTTATGTACAAAATGTTAGCACGAGTACTACATATTTGTTTGTAGCTAAGGAGTACGAGT
The DNA here is from genome assembly GCA_963556515.1 of Nudaria mundana. Lineage (NCBI taxonomy): Eukaryota > Metazoa > Arthropoda > Insecta > Lepidoptera > Erebidae > Nudaria > Nudaria mundana. The sequence goes on from OY748310.1 coordinate 2,980,427, forward strand.
GGTATTTGTAATTGTATTAGGTATTGTTTTTTTTACGCATAACACCTTCGACACAGAATAGGGAATAGTACTTACATACAGAACTTGCACTCCGACGTTTATTAAAACACATTCATTGTTTTCTGTTAGGGTTGTCAGGAAAGTACCACCATAATTTGACCAATAATGATGACGTTTAATCAACTCTATGGTCAATGCCGTATCACAAACAAGAGACTACCCTTACTGACTTACAACTTCAAGTTGTCGCTGACGTCACGTATTTTTTGCGATTGTTAGGCGAGTGACATAAGCCTGCCTTCGGGCTGTTTTCATACGGGTAGATTTTATCTCGTTAATAAGTACATTGGTAACGTGAAAACAATGCCACTGATAATTAAATTCAAAATACTCAATAAATCTTTTTGAAACACGTTCTTTAAGACGTATTTAGTATTGTGTTACGTCAATTAGGGACTTGTTTAAAAACAATGTGATGGTCACGGTCAAGGGTCAGGTACCTTAATAAATACTTATAGTGATTTAAGTCCAAAAAAACACTAATTTCCATATTATTTTATTGTGCACTAGTGCGGTGTCTTGCGCGGTGCTTCGCGCCGCAACACGCCATAGGTTTTGGCCTATAACTTTTGACCCCTTAGGGCTAGGTCAAATTTTCGATTTTTTGGCTTGCCTCCAGATCGAGGGCTACCCATAGAGGGGTCAACCATCATTGGAGCATAAGCAGTTCTCGAGAGCTAAGGGGGACATTCCCCATTTCTATATATAGATAGATAGATAGTATCCAACATAAAAACTTACTATAGTGCCCGATTACAGCACCTTTAAAATTACTGGCAAAGAGTGGGTGTGTAATACACCTCTGTCGACCTCGGAGGTATAGGCGTGATATATGTATTGTACGTATGCATAAAACAAACTCACTCCTGCCGTCTGTAGGATATCTTTGAAACTACGCGTTGGATTTTAATGCAGTGGTCAGCATAAGAACGGAAATTTCACAGACAAATATTTTTTTTATTTATTTTGGGATAAGGGCAGGCAGATGATGATATTTATAAAATGCAGTCTACCTCGGACATAATTATTCTTTTTATAATTCCAGCTTGCTTTTCTTTTTTAGTAGTTTCATGCCGCATACCTACCTTTTTTTATAGTCCGACCTAAGGCCGCGGCCACTCCTACGTCCATTGCCGAGAGCCTCTGGTAAGCATACAGAGAATTAGCGTGGCGCCTGGCGGCACATGCCTACTTAGTTTATTTGTTTATCGCATTATTACTTTAATTAAATTAGTATTTAAAAAGAAAAAAATAGTTAAACGTGAAGTGGGCGTTAATTGCCTGTAGTATCTTACTAAACTTTTGAATACAGTAGATTATACAACAAGTGAAAAAACGGAAAATTTAATTCCTACATTGTCTGATAGATAATTGCTGCTTTCGAACGTAATGATTCCGGAGTAAGCGACTCATTTTCATCACTGGAAGAACTCATTTTATTAGTTATTTTAAATTTTCCAATGAAACATTACGATCTAAAATTGGCGGGTTGTGTTTGTTTTATACCATTGCCCCTTTTGTTTTTTTTTGTCATTGGAATGACTTCATTCAGCCTGCCAGTAGTTACGTTCAGCTTTTTTTTTGTAGTATACTTAATTCGTCTATTGAAGCTCGTTCCAAATTCAAATGTCATTATTCACTTGTGAGTAAATGAGCGTTTTATTCACTGTTATCGATGAATAAAGTTCACTTTTTCGAGGGGCAATGGTATAAAAATATAGATAGTTTAATTTTACCAGAGACGCCTGGCAATCAGATTCTGGACAATGGCAGCGTTTGGCAGGACTTGAAAAAAAAAGAATAATTTTACGTAAATCACAGTCACAACGGAAATGGCTGTAATACACAACGGCCCCATTTTTTATAATGGGATCTGTATTATATACTTACTAGTACCTTGTACCTACCCATAATATACACACACTCACACACATATCACGCCTATATCCCCGAAGGGGTAGGCAGAGGGGCATTATACACCCACTATTTGCAAGTATTTTTAGTCCCACATAATAGGGGGCAAGCCTATTGCCGTCACCGGGCACATTTATAATGGATAACCCATTCCAAAATGGCCGAATGAATTTAATAAAAAGTAGCATCTATATTGTAATTTTGAAAATAATTTTGAAACCCGTTTCCTTGCGATGAAATGTTGATGAAAGGCCTTAGGTACCAGCCGCTATGGCACAGCCAATTAAAGTCCAGGGCATCTCGGACTATTATATACAGAATGAATTTTTGAAAAGGTCTTGGATGGCCAAATCCGAAACTATAAGGAATAGCGAAAAATGCTCAAAGGAGTCACGAGCCCGATTTTGATGAAACTTAAAACCTCATCATTAGATTTTTGAAATACCAATAAACCTAGCTGGGAATCGAACCCATTTATTGAAAAAAAAACACAACCTATATTATTACACCATACGAGTGTTGCTATTAAGGATCTTATTCTGGGAGGTAATGACTTACGGCAAACTAAAGGAAAGAGCTCATCTTTAACAAAATACATTTTATTTTTCTTAGGTTAACTGATTAATTCTTCAAAAGTAGACCATTGTTTTCAATACATAGCTGGATTCGAGACCTCAAGCATCGTACTGCATTCAATATTACAATGTTATTGATTCCGTTTAGAATATTCTCCAAAGAACGTTTCAAGTCATCAACTGTATCATATGTGTCTTTGTAAATTTCGTTTTTAACATACCCCCAGAGAAAGTAATCTAAGGGGGTAAGATCCGGGGATCTCGCTGGCCATGGCACAGGACCATGCGTTGCAATAAAATTGTCGCCAAACTGCTGAATCAAAATATCTTTTACTATACGGCTATTATGGGCTGGAGCTCCATCTTGTTGAAAAAATAACTGGTTGATCTGGGCCAATGGCAAATTCTCCAGCTCTTCAAACAGTTCATTAAAAAATTCAACATATTTAAAAGTCGTCAACGTTCCGTCATAAATTTTAAAATAAAATACTCTGTCCTTCAAAAACTGCACCAACAATTAAATGAAAATCGCACCTGGCGATGCGCTTCGGTTACCTGAAAAGGATTAGTTTGCGACGAGTAATGTTTATTATTTTGAATATATATTCCATTATTAGAAAAATTTGTTTCGTCAGAAAATAAAATATTGGAAAAGAAATATCTGTCGTTGTCGAGTTTCCGATTTAACCAATTGCAAAAATCAAGGCATGGTACTAAATTATCTCCTGGATGTAACTTTTGCACAATGTGTCCGGAGCGGTAACATTTATACTTGTATTTTTTTTAATTACATATCGTAGCCTGAGACACTTGAATGATTTCAGCTGCGTTTCGGGTGGAATTAGCGGGGAATGACTCCTAATAGGTCAAAATAGCTATTTCTAAATCTTTGTCACAAATACGTGGCTTTAATAGTTTAGTATTGCGATGGCTACCTCCTTGTTTAAGGTTATTAACCATTATTTGGAAGCACTTAAGAGTGGGGACACTACGATGACGATATTTGTCTCTGTTCTGTACCATACCAACGCGCGTGTGGCACTCTTCCATTGATAAAATATGCTTCTATTAAATCAAATCGATCATCATTTGTTAAATCCATTTTCAAATCACAGAATTTATATTATAAAATATTTCTTTTAACAAATTACTAAACAAAGTACGAACAGAATCGTACAGAATATAAATTATTGGCGCCAATATGCACATCGTTCTAATTTCAATTTTTTTTCTTATACACTAAGAAAAAAAAAATTAAATTAGAACGAAATTAAAAGCAAGATTATGTTCTACTTTAAAATTTTACCAGCCTGCCAGAATCATTCAGAACATAATTTAAAACACGGAATAGTTACGATCTTTTCTGGGATTTCGAACGAAACAAATTATGATACAAAATTTAGGTACATGAAATATGAATTTTATTAAAATTCCAAATTTTCCTTAAACTTGCCGTATATTATTACTTCGCAGAATTTGATCCTTAACAGCCACACTATCGTATGGTGTAATAATAAAGGATGTGTTTTTTTTTCAAAATCAACGGATTCGATTCCCAGCTAGGATTATTGGTTTTTCAAAAATCTAATGATGAGGTTTAAAGTTTCATTAAAATCGGGCTCGTGACTTCTTTGACCATTTTTCCTATTCCTTATAGTTTCGGATTTGGCCATCCAAGCCCTTTTCAAAAATTCATTCTGTATCGCTACTTTTATATGTGATAAAGATAAAACTAGATGTTTGAACATGGACGAAGTACAGAGCACAATAATAAAATATTTTTCTGTACATTAACAAAAACGTGCGTTCATATTTAATTACACATCAAAAAATTTACTTATCGCAAACTTTGATTAAGTACCTGTCATATAGCTATGTGTTAATTTTTATGACGTTCATTTATAGACTTAGAACCTATGACTGCCAGACTTACGTCACGTTATAAAGGCTGGAGATTTCTCAGAGCTTATCCCTCTGCCGGGCGCCACTGGAAATTCCCTGAGAGCTCATCAGAGGCGCCCGGCAATGGACGTAAGAGCGGCCGATCGCGGAGATCTAAAAAAAAAGAGCTTATCCCTAACACAGGTCAGAACGGTCAGTGAGTATGTGTAAGTAAGTATCGGTTGTGGTTACTTTTGGAGATATCAGGTAGCAAAAGTGGATAAAATGGTTCCGGCGAAAACTTTGCAAATTAAACTGATATCATCATGAAGATTAGTTAAACTGTTCACATGAACACATGTTCATGCTAGATAACTATCTGTCTAAATTTATACTGAAATAATTTATTGTGTTAAAGTACCTATTTATATACTGAGATTAAATTAGTACATTAGTACCTCTGATAATACTAGCTAATTTTATGTTTAGGGAAGGAAAACTCGACACAAAACCTAGTACTAACCAGTCTGGCCAGCGTGGTATATGTAGACCGAATTCCCCCATCGTTAGGAGGGTAACCTATTGAAATCTCGAATTTCTGTTACCCGAATCTTAAAAACCCCGAAAACGGTAGGTAGAACTTTTAAAAGACAGATGTAATGAATGACAACTTTTTAAAATTCCCTTTTTAATTTCTCAGATGAATCAATTTCCAGGTGCACTAAAACCAAATTTTCAAAAAGTTTTTTTTTGTTTCCCATATTCTCATAATCCAGATATAGTTATACCAGATTCTCAGAATACTTTTTTTTGTTTCCCATCGTACCATTTTCCAAATAAATAACAATAAATTTTCATAATCTTTTTATTTGGTTCCCATAAAATCGTGTTCCAGCTAAACTATTGCAATAAATAATATTAATTTTTGTTTCTCATGCTAACAATTTCCAGATTTATTACTAAACTACCCTACACTATTAACAAAATTTAATAAGCCTCAATTATTTTGTAGGTCTAAATGATATTATTTATCTATCTAAACCTCTATATAGTTTTCGTCGAACCATTTTCTATATCTATACTATCTCCTGAAAAAAAAAATTGCCAGTCAGTAAATTTATTGTTTTATTTGCCTATTGCCTATTATTAGATAGGTTTAAGTGTCAAATTCGACTCACTAGGTTAGGTTAGGTTAGAACTGCGACCACCTATGCACGAGCCGAGCGAGCGAAGCGAGCGGTGCCGCGGCAGCGGCCGGCGAGTGCCAGAAACGACTTGCATTAATAGAAAAAAGAGATTGTTTTTAGTAGGTTACCCGGAACTGAACTATTTAGACTAGGTTAATTAATTTCTTCTTTAAATAAAATGGGTAGGTTAGGTTAGGTTAAAACTGTGACCACCTACGCACGAGCCGAGCGAGCGAAGCGAGTGGTGCCGCGGTAGCGGCCGGCGAGTGCCAGAAACGACTTGCATTAATAGAAAAAAGAGATTTGTCCCAGGTGAAAGTGACAACTGTGTAATATGACATTTTCATATAAAAATATCAAGATTAAAAAAATCTGGATATTGTTTTTCTGGATATCAATTAAGTGTATTTCATAAATTTGTGTTTTAAAAATTGGGCTTTCGTGCATATGGATTACGGTCATCTGGATTTTGTGCATTTAGATTTCGTGTGTCTGGAACTCATTCGTCTGGATTCTAAAACGTCGTACAAATGAATAAATGGGCAAATGAAATTTGGAGCTGCGATTATATGGCAAACAAAACTTCGGAATTGTAAAAAACGGGATTATGAAAAAATGTCCAAACGTTTTCGGGATTATGATATTCGGAATATTAAAATTCGGGATTAAGATAGGTAACCCTTTAGGAGAGGACTTTGCCTAGCACACACACACGCACACACACACACACACATATACCAAACCTATATCCTCGAAGGGATAGGCCGAGGTGCAATACACACCCACAATTTGCGAGTAGTTTTAGCTATATGTATAGTAATTTTGAAAAAAAAATTAATATCGTTTGCCTTGCGATGAAATGTTGTTTAAAGGCAACAAAATCTTACGTGCCAGCCGCTATGGTACAGCCAATTAAAGTCCTGGGCATCTCGGACTATTATTACTATGTGCCTAGCAGTGGGTACCAAATAGGCTGAGATAATGATAATGATATACTAGCTAGCTGACCCCGCAAACGTTTTGCCATAGAGTGAGCCACCACCTAGTTTTAAAAAATAGTTTACGACTCTCCCTCAGACCTGCCAAATATCCACAATAATTTTCATACATTTTTGACTGCTTCGGTCGGTAGTGCATCTGCTTTCGACCCCGGAGTCTCGGGTTCGATTCCCGGTAGGGACAAACTTTGTGTGAAAACAAATACGAGTACGTTTGTGCCGAAGTCTGGGTGTTTCCTATGTATAATATGTATGTATTTACAAAAAAAAATATAAGTATTTATATCAGTTATCTAGTACTCATATCACAAGCTCTGCTTAGTTTGAGACTAGGTGGCGTTTTGTGAATTGTACTAACAAATTTTTATTTATTTATTTATAAGAATCTGTCAAACAAATATTGTGATATCACGCCTGTTTGTGGGCAGAGGGATGACCACTGTGACACGAGAATTTTATAAATTTAAGTATTGTTACGAGCCGGGGTTCTACGGAATTAAAAATTCCGATCAAACTACCACAAAACACTTTATTTATTACACCACTAATTTACACTTCACTATTAGCTTCACTGAACACTTTTATTCGCACTTGAACTCGCAGGTATAACTCGTATTATCGCTCTGGAAACACTGATGATCTCCCGCCCAAGCGCTCGGCATATATTTCATTGGTCATTGGTTCATTGGTCTAGAAGTTTCAGCCGAGAATCATCGCGAACACTCTGTCACTCTCCCGAACCTTCTAGATGTGTCGAGAAACGCGTTACGTAGAAGTTACCTTGAGAGAATATTACAGAAATACGTAACGTAGTAGTACTGCGATTTGCTACTAGATGGCGCTGAATTTGGTAGTCTTATTACTCGCTACGAGATGGCGTTACAGTATGTATAGACACACGAAATTAAACTTATTTATGGTTTGCGCGCACGTCGCAATATCTTTTTGTGTCTGGGGGATGTTTGAACCACGCAATAGGACTGGCTGATTTGATATACCTACATCTCCCCAAAGACCCCTTTTTTTTAAATTCCACGAGCAATCGGCCGCTTCCATGTCTATTGCTGCGGGAGTCTCCGGTGACCCCAGAAGGATTTCTAGTGACCCCTAAACTTCTGACGAGTTCTTTATGAACGCTACCTGAGGCCTAACGTTTTATCCTTTACCTATTTCCAGTAATTTTGTCGACGTTTGTTTGTCCTTTTTAATTTTGCGAAAAATTAATAAATAAATAAATAAAATAAATATTTTTGGACATTCTCACACAACGTCATCTAGCCCAAACTAAGCTATAAAGCTTGTGCTATGGGATCTAGACAACTGATAAACATATTTATAATATTTCTAAATACATACATAACATACATAGAAAACACCCAAACTCCGAAACAAACATTTGTGGATCACACAAATATTGGATTCGACCTGGGAATCGAACCCGAGACTTCGGAATCGAAAGCCGATGCACTATCGACCACGCCACCGAAGCAGTAATGCTTTGAAAGTTTTTTTTTAACATCTTACTTACCATTACGTTTTAATTTTTTTTTTTTTTTATTTTTTTTTATTTTTTTTTTATTACAGTAAGCTGCTACTTTTTATTAAATTCATTCGGCCATTTCGGACATAACCCAATGTGATCGGTGACGGCAATAGGCGTGCCCTCTATTAAGTGAGACTGAAAATACTGGCAAATGGTGGGTGTGTAATGCACCTCTGCCTACCCCTTCGGGGATATAGGAGTGATATGTGTGTGTGTGTGTGTGTGTGTGTGTAAATAAGATAGTGACCGGATACCAACCAAAACTATATTTAGACTACCAGTTACCTCCCGTAATGAATTCTGAAAGAAAATTGTTGTATTTATTTTTTTCGGGGTTTAATTGATTTTTCACCTTAATCGCTTGTACTATATCACTTATTACGAGGCTACAATGAACAGGAAAATTAAATTTAAAAAAAAACCTAAACAAACTACAAACTATACTATCTAAAACTAAAATAAATAAGTAAAGCAGGGAGACTTAGGCAGAGTGCCCATAACACAGGCAGCATTCCCGGGGCGGGGCCCCAAGTGATTAGAAACTACGTCCTCGTCGTCCGCCCTGGACCCCAACTTGCTTACGGTAACGCAGTGGCAAGTTGGGTGACCGAACGTTCTAGTCCGAACTTGTGGCCATTAAGTGCGAATATTAATAGTTATGTCGGCTCAACCCGATAAAAACGATTACCCCGGTCTCGGCTCCGCCTTTCTCTGGGCGGAGTCGGACCAAGAAGACGACCTCACGCTATCCCAACGGACTCCGATGCCGAGCGAAACGGAGGCTCGCGCCGCGCTGCCCAGTCGCAGCGTGACGTCGACGCCTTCAGGAAATGTTGCTGCTGGGTCTGACGTAAAGTCAGGTCCCAGCAGTGTGAACACAAAGGGCCCTCCTACGAAGAGGGTCCACGAAGAAATAAAGGGACCTTCGCGCGACCGGAGCACTAGCTGCTCCGGGAGCAGTGAGTCGGAGGAAGGGGGGCCGAAAAAGACGCCACGGACACGTGGCGATTTTCTACTGGCGAAGGAGAAGAAGATGCCGCCAACGCTCCATCCTTCTGTACCACCCCTGCCCAGTCGCAGAGATATCGGCGTGCCGCCCGCGCGGGAGCTCTTGAGTTCTCTTGCCCTGATGAACGCAGCCTTGAAAGGTAACAAGGGCATGCAGGGCAAGAAGAGGATTGTGGCATCGTTGGTGGCTGATGCCCAATCTTCGCTCGACGAGCTCCTCGCGCGGAGCGTTACTGATGAGGAAGTGAGGCTCCGGCTGCAGGTGGAGAGCCTGGAGGTGGAGCTCGCCGCCTCGCGGAGGCAGATGGAGGTCCTGCGACGGGAGGTCGCGGACTTGACCAGGGTGGTCAAAGGGCCTCCAGCTCCAGCTCCTCCTATGCCGCCTCCTCCGACGGCTGGACCAGCGCCGAAGAAAAAGCCTGCGGCCAATACAGCACCTACCACGGCGCCCACCACGGTGCCCACCACGGCGCCCGGATCGCCGTCACCGCCTGTGCCGACTATGGTGCAGGTCCTGACGGCGATCGAGAGGCGCCTCGCGATTCTCGAGGACCGGGCGTACCGCCCTCCGCTGGCGCGTCCCGCGTTTACATACGCGGCGGTTGTCGGCGGTGCTTCCGCTCCCGGTCCAAGCGGCACGCCACCCGCTGTCCGTCGCCCCGCTCCACCCCCGTCCGCTTCCCCAGCGATTCGGATGCCGGCCGAGACCGCAGCCCAAGCGAGGAAGGGGAAGGGACGGGGTAAGAAGAGTGAAACCTCTGCCACCCCCGCCTCCTCCAACGTTGCCCCCGCTGCTTCTTCACATCCCTCCAGACGGGAGGGATGGGAAGTAGTGGGAGCAAAGAAGAAGACAAAGGCCGCCAAGAAAGCGGCCAAAGCCGCCGCGGCGAAGGCGCCGAAGAGGCCCCGCGCTCCTCGCTCCACAGCCGTCGTCCTTACGGTGACGACGGAGGGTGTGGAGAGGGGTTTGGGGTACGCTGATGTCCTGAGGCAAGTTAAAGCCTCAGTCGACCTCTCAGCCCTCGATATCCAGGGGGTCTCCGGTGCAAGACGACACGCACCGGGGCTCGCCTCCTCGAGGTCTCCGGCGCCTCCAGCGGCCCCAAAGCTGATGCCCTAGCGGCTCAGCTGAGGGACAAGCTGGACGGAGAAGCCGTCCGCGTCACCAGGCCCACCAAATGCGCTGCATTGCGCGTCTCCGGTCTGGATGACGCGGCCACGATGGAGGAAGTGATTTCCGCCGTCGTGGAGGCGGGCGGCTGTCCCCGTGACCAAGTGAAGGCTGGAGAGATCTCCTTCAGCCTCACTGGCCATGGCACGACAGTCGTCCAGTGCCCCGTCGCGGCGGCACTAAAAGTGGCGGACGGACGAGGCCTCCTCATAGGGGGCTTCCTAAAGGCGCAGGTGCACCTCCTTCGTGCCCGGGAAACAAGATGTTTCCGGTGCATGGTGGTGGGGCACGTTGGAGTACAGTGCACAGCGGAAGTCACCGTAGGCGATCGGTGCTTCCGCTGCAGCCGGCCCGGTCACAAGGCCTGCGACGTCCCGCCTCGCTGCTTTAGATGCGAGGCGGAGGGCAAGACTGCGGACCACCGGGTCGGCAGCACAACCTGCGCCGCCTCGAGGCCAAAGCCTCGTCCGTCCGCTGAGAGCGGTGGGGGTGCCGCTACTGCACGGCCAGATGTTTCTCGGCGGGATGCTGATATGGACGTCCATTAATGTCTGACGCCCATTTCCGCATCCTGCAAGTGAATTTGAACCGCTGCCGCGCTGCTCAGGATCTTCTGTACCAGAGCATCCGGCAGTGGTCCATAAACTTGGCCGTGGTCGCCGAGCCGTACTACGTCCACCCGGGAAGCCCGGTAGACGAGGACGGCTCGGCCTGTTTTATCTTCGGGGGGTCCGCCGCAGACAGCTCGCGCCTTGCGATCATTGCAAGGGGCCGCGGGTGTGTTGCGGCGGACTATGATGGGTTGGCAGTCGTGGCCACCTACATCTCGCCGACACTGGACGAGACTCAGTTTGAGCTATGGCTCACTGAGCTCGACGTCGTCTTCGCTGCGTGCCGTCCTCGCCCTGTCCTGCTCCTGGGAGACTTCAACGCCTGGAGTGAGGCGTGGGGCTCCCGGGAAACCAGGGACAAGGGGAGGCTTCTTGAGGACTGGACCAGAACACGTGGTCTGGAGGTCCTCAACCGGGGGAATGTCGCCACCTTCTGGCGGCGGGGGACCAGCTCGGTCGTGGACGTATCGTTCGCGACCTCTGCCCTCGCCGCCCGTATTACTGGCTGGCACGTGGAGGAGGGTGAGGAGACGCACTCAGACCATCGGTACATCCGATTCGATGTCGTCCCCCCACCTGACCTCCCACAGCCGGTAGAAAACCCCCCGGATCCGCGTTGGGCACTTCACCATCTGGATCGGGAGGCTCTCCTGGAGGCTTCCATCGTGCAGGCCTGGATTCCGGCACCGGACCGGCCTGCTAATGTGGATGCCGAGGCGGAGTGGTTCAGGAGAGCCATGTCGCAAATCTGTGATGCGGCGATGCCTAGGGTTACACCCAGACCGGCAAGGAAGCAGGTGTACTGGTGGTCGCCGGAGATTGCACAGCTGCGCGCAGCATGCATCTCCGCCCGCCGCCAGTACACCAGGTTTCGCCGGAGGCATCGCCGCCCAGACGACGCGGCAACCCGAGAGGCGGAGCTTTATCAGGCTTACAGGGAGGCTAAAGGTAATCTCCAGGAGACAATAAAGCGGGCCAAGACGGCGGCCCGCGAGGAGCTCCTGGAGACCCTGCAGCAGAACCCATTGGGGCGCCCGTACCTACAGGTCAGGGAGAAACTCCGACCTAGGGCGCCCCCACTGACCCAGAGTCTCCAGCCGCAGCAGCTGGAGCGGGTCATGGGCTCCCTGTTTCCGACGAGCGCGGAGGAGCACGTCCCTCCGCGCATGGCTCCGTCTCTGCCCGACGCGGATAGCACCGGCGAAGACGACGTACCCGAAGTCAGGGTGGGGGAGCTAGGGGCGGCAGTACTCCGGCTTAAACGCCGGAAAACCACTGCCCCCGGACCCGACGGCATTCCTGGCCGTGCATGGGTCCTGGCCCTCGAAGAACTCGGGCCTCGACTGATGGGGCTCTTTAGCGCATGCCTCGAAAGGGGCCAGTTTCCCAAGGTGTGGAGGACGGGGAAGCTGGTCCTGATCCGAAAGGCGGGGCGGCCGGTGGACTCACCGTCCGGATACCGGCCGATCGTGTTGCTCGACGAGGTGTGTAAGCTCTTTGAGCGAATTATCGCGGAACGCCTCGTCGAGCATCTCTCGACGGTGGGGCCAGACCTGGCGGACAACCAGTACGGTTTCCGTCGGGGACGCTCCACCGTGAGCGCGATCAAGCGCGTCAAGAGCCTGACGGAGGAAGCAGTCTCGCAGGGCAAGGTGGTGGTGGCGGTGTCTCTTGACATCGCCAACGCGTTCAACACCTTGCCATGGGGCTGCGTTAGGGAGGCGCTCGTGTATCACGAAACGCCTCTCTACCTCCGTCGTATTGTCGGGGCCTATCTCTCGGAGAGGGCCATAGCCTTCCCCAGCTGGCTCGGACCAGCTCGGCGGGATGTGTCGTGCGGTGTTCCACAGGGGTCGGTCCTGGGGCCGCTTCTGTGGAACATCGGCTACGACTGGGTGCTGCGGGGTGCGTTGCCTGAGGGCGTCGGCGTAACGTGCTACGCCGACGATACCCTCGTCACGGCGCGAGGTGCAACGTACCAGGAGGCAGCACTCAAGGTCACGACGGGTGTTGCTCAAGTCGTGGGTCGGATACGGCGGCTGGGACTGGAGGTGGCCTTGCACAAGTCCGAGGTTCTGTGTTTTCACAGACCTCGGAACGGTCCACCTGAAGGTTCCAGCATAAATGTGGGAGGCGTTAGCATCGGCATCAAGCCCTCGATGAAGTATCTAGGGATCGTACTTGATAGCCGATGGAACTTCGGACCACATTTCCGAAGTTTGGTCCCCAAGGTGACACACGCATCGGTCAACAACTCAACGCTCCTTAACAGACCGTTGAGGACCTTGGCCGTCAAAACAATAAGGGGCTACCGCACGATCTCCGGAGAGGCTGCATGTCTCCTAGCCGGGACCCCTCCATGGGACCTGGAAGCGAGAGCCCTTGCGTCATTGTTCCAATGGTGCAAGGAGGCGCTGGAGCGGGACCACAGGCCTGCGTCTCGAGAAATCGATGACCGGCGGTCCCAACTCCGACAGGATCTCATGGAGTCATGGAGGGTGCGACTTGAGCAACCCAAGTGGGGTGCCACCATCATCGCGGCGGTGAGACCGATCATGGACGATTGGCTGCAGAGGCAGCATGGTGACCTCACGTATCGTGCGACGCAGATCGTTACCGGGCATGGATGCTTCGGTAGCTATCTGTTTCGCATCCATCGTGAGGTCACACCCCGGTGTCAACACTGCGAGGTTTCCGACGACGACACCGCACTCCACACGTTGGTGGAGTGCTCAGCGTGGGCGAGTCAGCGCCGGGACCTCGTAGTGGGTCTGGGCGTGGATACCCTCTCGCTGGAGACCATGCTTCAAGCCATGGTCTCCAGCGCGAGTAGGTGGAACGCGGCCGTGTCCTTCTGCGAGCAAGTCGTGCTCGCGAAGGAGGCGGCCGAGAGGGAGAGGGAGCGTGCCCTCCCCGCCGAGTTCCGTAGTCAGCGGCGAGGCCGCCGCAGACTCATCTACGCCCAAGACCATCGACCTCCATGATCGGGGCCTGAGGACGGCGGGATCGCCACCCGTCGTCCTTACAGAAGCAGGCTAGAAGGGTTGCGTGCTGCGGGGCCTTTGCCCCATAGCACGCAACCAGATTCACTCACTGACGCGGGATAAAACCCTACCCCCAACGACGCGGGATTCTCATCCCGACCCAACCCCCGCAGAGACCACAGAGGTGGTCAAAGTCCGCCGGGCGCCACTGGAAATACGTTCTGCTTGTAACCAGAGACGCCCGGCAACGGACGTTAGAGCGGCCGCGGCCTTGGTCATGGAACTAAAAAAAAAAAAAAAAGGCAGCATTCCCGCGCTGAATTGCCAATAAGAGTCTTTGCGTCTTTTGAGTTTTTTTTTGAGTCATTTGTCTAGGCTACAATTAAATTTTCCGTAAGTACTTACTTAAATCTCCTAAGTACCCATTAACGACTCTTATCGATTTTTGTACTAGTTTTTGTCAGGACACCACGCCAGTAACATATACAATAGAAAATGTTTTGAAATGATAGATTGTCTTGGAGTTTTTAAATATACTAAGGAACCCTCCAACATGTACGTAAGGATCGTCGTTGGGGTATCGACCTAATTATAATCTACCCAATAACATAACCTGCTAAATGTACACCTTGTCGAACCTGTACAGGGTTGTACAGGTCAACCCTGTACAGGTACTGGTTATCCTGGCTGTTTTTAGAATTCTGTACCCAAAGGGTAAAAAGGAAACCCTATTACTGACACTTCACTGTCCGTCCTCCTGTCCAGGATGTATCTCATGAACCGTGATAGTTAGAAAGTTGAAATTTTCACAGATGATTTCTTTTGCATCTATAACAACAAATACTAAAAAAAACAGAATATCCTACTAATATTATAAACGCGAAAGTTTGTGAGTATGTATGGATGGATGGATGTTTGTTACTCTTTCACGTAAAAACTACTGAATGGATTTTAATGAAACTATACAGTAATATAGCTTATACATCAGAATAACACATAGGCTACAATTTATAAAGATATTGTGTGAATTGTTCAAAATATGACGATAAGTGTCAAGTAAGTAGGAAGCGACGATGACAAACCGAGTGCGCGATACAACGGTCCAGCGGCACGGCGGGGGCGGGGCGAGTGAGGTCGCTCATCGCTGGACGGGAACGGGAAAAAATCCAAATTACCACGCGAAATTACCACCAAATATATGATTATTCAGAATTGACGCGACCGGAACCGAAGGCATCCACTAGCTTATGATAATTTAACAGCTCACAATTTACACGAATCTATTATTGCTTTACGATATGTTGTGAGTACCGGAAGGTTTAGTAAAAATATCGCGTTTGTTGAGCTGCAGTGTCTGTGAATAACGTTTAATCGTGTTGTGATAAAGGACTTGAGTCGTGAGTAATTAACATAGCAATAATAAAAGTGTTTGTGGTGACAATGTATTATTTAAATAATGTAGTCTTGTGGTAAGACTTTTTTTAACTTGTTAACTATTTATTTGTTTTAATTTACACAATCAAAACATTGACTGCTTCGGTGGCGTGGTCGGTAGTAGCTTTCCACTCCGGAGTCCCGGGTTCGATTCCCGGGTCGAATCAAATATTTGTGTGATCCACAAAAATTTGTTTCGGAGTTTGGGTGTTTTTGATGTATATTATGTATGCATTTAGAAATATATGAATATGTTTATCAGTTGTCTAGATCCCATAGCACAAGCTTATAGCTTAGTTTGGGCTAGATGACGTTGTGTGAGAATGTCCAAAAATATTTATTTATTATTTATTTAGAAATAATTTCATTATTTGTATTAATCTCACAATTGTCTTGGACCGGGTTTGATACGAGCTACAAATTTGATCCCTGAGGTACCGATGTTTAATGTGTTGATTTAAGAAAAAATATACAGAAATTAGGTTTTATTACTAGCTTATGTTCTAAATGGTTTTGACCATTAAAATTATGCACTTAATAGCACTTAAAATGACCTGTACGTAAGTTTGCGGCAGTTTGATCTGGGGGCCAGAAAGTGGGATGAGAATTGGAAAGAAAAATTTTGCGGGAAGATGGAGTTCAAATACTTAGTTCGGGTACCAGGGAACCGCAATAATGAGGGCAAAATTGACCTGGGAATCTTGGGTATTTTACGGGATGAGAATTCCCGGGAATGTTATTGCAGGCGAATGGAACTCGTGATGGGTGCAGAGAATAAAAAATTGCTATTATTATATATATATAATTACTATTGTATTGTAAATGCATTTGAAGATTATTTTACCAACATTCCATTTAAAGTAACTTCTTCTGTTAATTCCTGTGCCCACAGTGCTGTGGCCCTTCTCGAAAGTAATATTGGTTCTTCATCTAAATTTAACTTCAAACATATAGACCCCAGTGACATCTTGAAAGCATTTAAAAATCTGAAAATTAAAAAGTTTGAAGATCACTGGGGCATATCAGTTAGCTTAATAAGTAATGTAATTGATATCATTGCACCTGACTTGGCACAAATTTTTAATGAATGTGTAGATGAAGGTATATTCCCTAACCTAATGAAAAATAGTAGACTAATACCATTATTTAAGAAGGGATCTAAGTCAGAACTTGGTAACTACCGCAGCATTTCTATTTTGCCAGCTCTGAGTAAGGTGTTTGAGAGAGTGATGCTAAATCAAATGCAAGTCCACTTCACGACCAACAATCTTTTCCACAGCCAGCAATTTGGCTTTACTCGCGGAAAATCTACCACCGATGCGGGAGTAACCCTTGTTAGCTTGATTTACGACGCATGGGAGGGATCGCAGGATGCCATTGGGGTATTCTGCGATCTGTCTAAAGCATTTGATTGTGTTGACCATCAGACACTTTTGCTAAAGTTACGTCGGTATGGTTTTGACAAAAAATCCTTAGAACTATTAGGATCTTACCTGACAGATTGGCTGCAGACTGTTCATGTGAACAACGTTAAGTCAAGCGGAACTAATGTCAAAATAGGCGTACCTCAGGGATCAATTCTAGGGCCTTTTCTCTTCTTGGTTTATGTTAATGACTTGCCTTGCATGATCGAGGCACAAGCTGGCATAGTAATGTTCGCGGATGATACATCACTTATATTCAAAGTAAATCGGCATAGTACAGATGCGAATAATGTTAATAATATTTTAAATGATATTTCAAATTGGTTTTCTACAAACAACCTATTGTTGAATGCAGAAAAGACTAAATGCGTTAAATTTACAATGCCCAATGTCAAACAAGCAAACGTCCATATTGTGCTGGGTAGCCAAAGGTTAGAATTTGTAAATAACACTACCTTTTTAGGAATAACAATAGATTCTAAATTACAATGGGGTGACCATATCACCAGTTTAGCTAATAAGCTTAGCTCTGCTGCATATGCTGTGAGACGGATTAGGCAGTTGACAGATGTAGCTACTGCTAGGCTAGTTTACTTTGGTTACTTCCATAGCTTGATGTCCTATGGAATACTACTTTCGGGAAATGCAGCAGATATAGAAACAATTTTTATATTACAAAAGAGGGCAGTCCGTGCCATTTATTGTTTAGGTAAAAGAGATTCTCTTAGGGAGCGATTTAAAGATATTAACATTTTAACTGTAGCTTCCCAATATATATTTGATAACATACTGTATGTCAGGAAAAATATATCTAGCTATACTAAAGTAAGTGACGTTACAGACAGAAATCTACGTAATAAAAATAAACTACTCCCTCCGTGTTATCGGCTTAGCAAGGTTAGTCATTCTTTCAAGGGGGAAGGTATACGCTTTTATAATAAATTGCCTGAATCGGTCCTTTGTATGCCCGACAATAAATTTAAATACTTTATAAAGACCCCTTTATGTCAAAAAGCATATTATAAGACAGTTGATTACCTTAATGATAAAAGTGTCTGGCTTGAGCATGGTGCAGGCGCCTCCTAAAATGCCGTAATTGTAGCATATTTTGTACTTAGGCGACTATAATAATTTTTTTTTTGGTTGTATTATACACTCTTTTTGATTTTGACAAGAGACCAATGTACATTCGTCCACATTTAGTCTTAAGAAAATGTGTAAATGAGTAAATTATTTGAAAAGAGTGACCGAGAGTTTTATTGCCAGGTTCTTTCTCTCGGTTCTACTTATTGCTTTGCGAATCTGGCAGTACATGTAAATATAGAAGCAATGACATTTTTTATTTTAAGTACTTACTGACGTTTGTAAGAGCCATTTAGTGACCTATACAAATAAATAAATCATTTCATTTCATTTCATGCTTAGAATCTAGCTGGGAAGCTCGGTTCCCGGGATATAGGGGCTGGGAAGTTGGTAATGTCGGGAGTAACTAAATCTAACTTAACCTAATGATGATTGTACTCTGCAGTCATTCGGTTTGGTGCCTTTCGGGCGCGTTACTTGTGAATTTAGCAGACTACCGATTTTTTGACCAATTGCAGTTGTTACGAAGTAGTTAACAGCAGCATAGCGTTATACGTTCATTTACGAGACTTGGACCCCTGGTGCGATCGACATCGCAATGGTGGGCTGGATAAGCCTTTTGACATATTTTATACTCAATTATTATTTGCAAGAATGCATTTATTAAATGACGATAATTGGTAAGCGTTTTATATGGAAATAAACAACATACTTAATAACAAGTTTGTCTAGTTGTTGCTATGTGTTACTTGAATACAGTAGTGTGGTGGTAAGTGTTACTGTATTTAATTATTTATTAGCTGTACCGGGGAATTCCTTGTCATCTCTCAACTAAAATTAAAAAACTAAAAATTAGCCAAATCGGTCCAGCAGCACTCGAGTTTTAGAAAGACAAACGAAGATCAATGCTCTCTCCTTGAAAGTTGAAGAGCATTCCCCCTTGTCAGTGAAAGGCCGCAGGTTCGAGTCCCGATAACATTAATTTTGCGATTTATAATCCTACTAATAAAACGCGAAAGTATGCAAGTATGTATGTATGTATGTATGGATGGATGGATTTTTTTTACTCTTTCACGTAAAAACTACTGAGTGGATTTTAATGAAACTTTACAATAATATAGCTTATACATCAGAATAACACATAGGCTACAATTTATAAAGATATTGTGTGAATTGTTCAAAATATGACGCGGCGCGACGGGAACGGGAAAAAATCCAAATTACCACGCGGACGAAGTCGCGGGCGACCACTAGTTTCTATATAAATATTTTTATGGTTTTTTGGTGCTCTTTTTCCAACAACCCAGAGACTGGATCACGTTGGTAAAGTGCCCAAAACTAAATACACCAACTACATACATACTACTGCTCGTAATAGAAAAATTGCACCCTGAGACAGACAGTTCCGTGTTATCCTGGATAAGGTGCGAACCCACGACCTTCCGGTTTTTAGCTTGCAGCGTCACTAACCACAGATTTTTTTTTTTTTTGACAATCTCTAACTTTTTTTTATTCCGGGCGCAAAAGCTATTTCCAGTTGCGCCCGGCGGACTTTAGCCACCTGTGTGGCCTCTTCGGGGATTTGGCCGGGATGAAAATCCCGTGTCGTTGGGGTAGGGTTTTATCCCGCGTCGGTGATCCGATTAGCCTGCTACTGCAAGGACGACGGGTGGCTATCCCGCTGTTCTCAGGCCCCGATCATGGAGGTCAATGGTCTTGAGAGTAGCTGAGTCTGCGGCGTCCTGGCAGCTGACTTCGGAACTCAGGGAGGAGGGTATTCTCCCTCACCCTCTTGCCTCCTTCGCGAGCACGACTTGCTCGTTAAAGCTTATAAGCTTGTGCTAACTCTAAAACAAACATTTGTGGATCAAAAACATTTTTGATTGCGGATTCGAACCTGGGACCTCAAGTACGGCAGTCGCATACAGATACTACTGCGCCACCGAGGCAGTCAAAAGGGACACAGGTTGTCAAATCGAGATTATAGAACAAGTTTATCTTATGATGATTTGAGTATGTTTGACAAGATAATATGATAACGTTTTGACAAATAATTCAAACGCGTATTATGTACTCACATATCTAATTTAATTGAAATAAAAATATAATAGTTCGAGTTTCTGTTTGTAATTTCAAATTAATACCTAGTTTTTTATTAAATGTAGGTGTATGAACGATGATACGGTACTTCCCAAAAGGGGTAATGTCATGTTGGCTAAATGCAAGCACTCGCGAGATCTAATACTAAGCACTCGTCTGATAAAGTGGGGAATACTTCGCAGGCGACTGAGACTTACTCAGTTGTAGGTTTAGGATGGCCTCCTTGTGACATGTCAACCTTCGCCAAACGACATGTTCACCCTTAACCCAGTCAAATTTAGTAGAAGTAGTAAATATTTGTAAACTTATCTTTATTTGACGACGATCTTATGTTTAAACCAGTTATCTAACATTAGGCTAAGTACTTATAGCCTAATGTTGGAAAAAATCCAGAATAAGTTCACTCGCTTCCTATTTTACAAACAATATGGAGTGTACCCACTGTACCCGCTAATGTACCCTAGCCTGTTTGTGCTTGGCATGGTGGGGTATGTGAGGCTGAGCGTGCGGCGCGAGGTGGCGCTGGTGGTATACGTGTGGCGGGTCCTGCGCGGGCAGTTGCACCACCCGGATATATTGGCGAGGTTGCAGCTATGTGCACCGGACGGATACGTGGGTGCACGTCGCCAGCCCCTCACGCTCAGAGTCCCCGTGGCGCGGACTAATTTACTTCAGTTCGCCCCTATATCGCACGCCATCGAAATCTTAAATTTAATTACTAGTGAAATCGACATATACATATAACTGCACCCTCCCGAGACTCAAGATAGTTTTAGAAAAGTGTGTTTCATTGTAGTAAATTGATTCATAATTATTTAACCATTTATTAATAATATAAAATTTCATAAATTACAATTACTATATTTCATTAATTTTGACATTAATTAATTAGGACTTATAAATTTGACATTCTGTAATTACTTCAAACGAAATAAGACATAAATAGATTATATTATTATAAATTAATTTAATAATTATTATTACATAGCTATTTTATTTGAATTGATAATATCTCATGTTTATGTTTTATGCATATATTTTTTAAAGTTGTAACCATATATTTTACTTGCAGTATTGTGTTGGGATAAGCCTGTAATGATGCTGTAAATGTTTTGAAAATAAATAAATAATAATAAATAATCTTCTACAATATTTTTTTTTGTATTAAAGTAAGTATGAAAACAATACCTTAATTATATTACAATCTAGCCTATTGACTAATGAGTAACTTATTTTGACCTAATAAAGTACGTAAACAATAACTAAGAACGTGTCCAATAACACTTTACTTAGAGTATGTTAAGGCGAAGACACTTTGTTCATATGTTCTTATCGCAGCACTTATTTAGTTCGTCACTATAACACTAAACTAACTCGAACGGTTTTGGCCGTTTAAGTCTTCTCAATAATTCAGTGACATCTAGCAGCTGTATAGCTTCGACGTTCACGTGCCGTGATGGTAAAGTCTATTTTGGTGAGCTTCAGCGTATTTTTGTATATGACTGTATCTACGTCGTCCATATTTAGGTCACTGTGGATGTCGCTGTTACGTGCGTACCATGGTGCATTGACTGCATTTCTGAGTACCATATTTTGAAATCGCTGAATGATTTGTCGATTACTCTTGCTGGTACAGCCCCAGAGCTGGCAACCATAAGTCCATACTGGCATTAAAACCTGTTTATAAAGTAGGACTATATTGTACAGATAATGAGGAGTGTCTTACTAGTAACCAGTACATTTTCTTGTATCGTATGTTTAGCTCTTCTCTTTTCTTTTTAACATACACCTTCCAGCGCAACTTAGCGTCAAGTGTCATACCAAGGTACTTCGCGGTGATAGCATATGGTATTGGCATACCATTTATAAAAACCGGCAAGTGTTGGTTTGCATTGTTCGTGAAGTCTACGTGGACAGACTTTCCTTCATTAAGTTTAATTCGCCATTTCGTCGTCCATTTGCAGACTTGCGTTATGGCTAATTGAACATTTTCTACTGCTTCTTGGTGATTTTTTCCTATTGCCATAATTGCCGTATCATCAGCAAAAGTGGCAATACAATTGTATATTTCCTTAATATCAGAATAAGCGTCTTCTTGACGAATGCGGAATGTTCTGTCTGATAAGTAAGATTTTAACATTTCTGTCATCTCTATTGGTAGAAAGGTCTTCAGCTTAAATATAAGACCCTCGTGCCATTTTTTCTTCGATAGCTTGCTCTATAATGTTTGTTATCCTATGTACCTGATCAACTGTTGAATGATTTTCTCTGAATCCAAACTGGTGATCAGGTATTATGTTTTTATCTTCCAATATTGGTAACCTTTGTAATACTAGCTTCTCCAGTAACTTCGACATTATTGGGAGCAATGATATAGGTCTATATGAAGTTGGCTCACTGGTTGGTTTTCCTGGTTTAGCTATCATGATGACTTCTGCTAATTTCCACACTTGAGGTACATGTTTCAAGAGAAAACTGCATTAATAAGCGTTGTTAATTTTACAATCACTTTGCGAATAAAGTTTAGCAAGATTTCCCCTGTTATGAGATCGTAACCAGGAGATTTCTTCGGATTAATGTGCAAATGTGTTTAATGGTCCTCTCGACTTCTTTTGGAGTAACAAGTTTAATTTCTTTCGATGCTTGGACGAAACTATCGGTTGGTTTTAGAGAAGCGTCTTCTTCTAGTTCGATGTTTGGTTGGAATATGTTTTCCAGATAATCTGAAAAGGTTTCAGTTTTTTGTTTATTACTTTTGGCCCAGTCACCGTTATTTAATTTGATTGAAGGTATTGAGGTAATGGGTCCTTTCATATTTTTTGTTAATTTCCAAAGTGATTTTTCTGACTTGTGATCACTGTTTAGCTGACTTAAATAATTGTTAGTCTGCATGTCGGTGAAGCTTTGATATTTCCCTTTTAAGATTTTTGGTGAGGTTATTCAGTACTCTTTTATCTTCTGGAAATTTCGTTTGGTGCCATTTTCTTCGTTGTTTACGTTTTTCACTAATCAAATTTCTAATATAAGCTTCTTTCTAGTTAATTTTAGTTCATTAGGTGTACTGCTCCATGCTGCTTGTTGCACTTGAACTACAAAATTGTTGAGTTCTCGATCCAATTGTTCCGGTGTTTTCAGTGGAACTTTTAAATCTATCCTATTATCTAAGTCTATTCTAAAGCTATCCCAGTCTGTATTTCTATTAGCCAGGCATGGTCGTTTCTCTTTGTAAATAGCTCGTTCACATAATTTTAATACGATTGGTGAGTGGTCAGAGTTCATGTCATATCATTGCATTGCATGGCATACCTGGAGGATCACTCGCTAATCAATGATCGGCAATATGGCTTCAGGCCAAAACGATCAACGGGTGACCTCCTGGCATTCGTCACGCATCTATGGGGTTAGGCTATGGAAAAGTACGGCGAGTCCTTGGCTATTAGCCTGGACATCGCCAAAGCTTTCGATAGGGTCTGGCATGCTTCGCTCCTTTCCAAGCTTCCGGCATATGGTCTACCTCCTCAACTGTGCAGCTGGATGGCCAGCTTTTTAAACGAGCGCCGAGTGCGATGGCCAGGCTTCTCGCTTCTTGCAAGTGAATGCCGGGGTACCGCAGGGGTCCGTACTATCACCAACTCTCTTTCTTCTGCATATCAATGATATGCTATCCCTCGGGAACATTCATTGCTATGCAGATGACAGCACACTGCACGGGAGTTACTCGGTTCGTCCGACGGCGGGGCGATCTGAGATTGAGGAGGAGAGACGACGACTCGTGGCTGATCTCGACCGTAACCTCGACAGTATCTCCCAATGGGGTGCCGAGAACTTGGTCGAGTTCAATGCCCGCAAAACACAGGCGTGTGCATTTACAGCGAAAAAATCCCCTTTCCTTCCCCTACCCACTCTTCAGAATGCAACATTACCAATGAAGGATAATCTAGACATCCTTGGCATAGACGTACGTCGAGAGCTCAATAACACTAAATACATTGAGAGATGTATTTGGCTAGCTTCGCGGAAACTAGGAATACTGAACAAGGTAAAGGCGATTCTTTACACCGCACCAGAGGTGCCTACTGTACAAAACGCAGATTAGACCCTGCGTCGAATACTGCTCTCACCTCTGCGACGGCTCCGCGAAGTATTTGCTGGACGCACTCGACGCTATGCAGCGACGCGCTGTTCGCATTATAGATTGTCCGGAGGTAACGGGAAGCCTTGAGCCGCTAGCCCAGCGCCGAACAATTGCTTCCTTGGCCGCGTTCTACCGTATTTACCACGGTGAGTGTTCTGAAGAGCTCTTCAATCTGATCCCACCCTCTCCCTTCCGATCCCGAACAACGCGTGCCGAGCAGAGATGTCACTCTCGTATCGTGGAAACCGTCTTCGCGAGAACTGAGCGTTTTAAACGTTCGTTTCTCTGCCGAACGATGGTGGCTTGGAACGCCCTGCCCGCGCACGTGTTTCCTCCAACATATAACCCTGGGTTCTTTAAGCGAAGCGTGAAGAGGCACATTACTGGGTCGTCAAATTGAGGGTCACTCTCTATAGTATTCCTGTGTACTGTGAGAGTTGCCCACAATCACCAGACGTCGCCACAGCTTACCATCAGGCGGGTGGCGTCAATTTGTCGACCTAAATATAAAAAAAAAAAAAAAAAAAAAAATGTTATATTTCCAAATTATTTATTGATATTAGCCTATATATGAAGAAATCTGGTGTTCTATTAGGATCGGTGGACCAATATGTACGCTTTCCAGTGGATTTGGAGTTACAGTTTAACTGTTGCATTGCAACCAGTAACTGTCTTCCCTTTAATCTGGATCCCCAGTGTACATGCTTTACGTTAAAGTCACCTTCAAGAATGAAACGTTGTCCTAAGAGGCTGAAGAAGCTCACGTATTTGTAGTGTTTGATGGCGTGTCGTGGCGGAGAGTAGAATGAGGCTATGGTAAGGGATTCTATAATATAAAAATGAATCTTATGGAAGAAAAACAAAGTTTAGCGAAACATTAGAAAAATTTATACAGTACCAAGTTCGCCGAGACAGGTAGTTTAAAATAATCATGTACATAATTCACGCTAGTAAACACAATCAAACCATTATCTAAATTCTAAAACACCGCCGGGTCGAATTTTGTTCTAAAACCCTCCAGGAACCCTTTGAAATATACACATTTTTTTCATCCAACTCAGTCAAGCCGTTTAGCAGGTGGTGACAAACTACTATTTGTTAACTACATTTACTTAGATAAACTTAACACAATGCTATGTTGTAATCTCTTAGTAAATATCTATTTGAAGGTTGTATAATGTCTGTACAAGATAATAATCATAATTATCTAAGTTAATTAATTATAACAGTCGGCAATGACGCGGAGGATTTTTTAAACGATACAAATATTTTTAGTATATAATTATGTATATTGTAATTCTTATTGTAAATATGTATACCTAAGTTAATTACTTAATTGACAACTTTATAATTTAGTATTGTATAGTTGATGCCTGCGGCTTTGCCTGCGTGGAATCTAAAACAAAGTCGCTTCCTATGTATGCTTAGATCTTTAAAACTACGCAACGGAGTTTGACGCGGTTTTCACCAATGGATAGAGTGGTTCTCGAGGAAAGTTTTAGTGTATATAATTTGTCAAGCAGGTGAAGCCGCGCGCGTCCGCTGGTACTTGATATTATAAGATTTGAAGGTTTATTTTAATTGGCTTAAATGGCTCTGAAATTACTGAACGGATTTTGAAACTTCTTTCACTTATATATAGCTACATTATCCCTAAGTGTTACATGCTACTCTTTATCCCGGTAACGTGTTCCCGTGGGAATTGGAAATGAATAAACTATTTTACGAGAGCAAAGCCGATTCAGCTATAAGTTTATACAACGATAACTTCTTAGTATTAATATGCTCGCAAAAAGACTCATCAGTAATCAGGTCAGGGGTTTTCAGGATGTTCATATGTGGGTGTCAAGCTAAGGTATACGAGTTCCCGTCGTGGTTCAACTTTGGGGTTGCTTCGGCGGCATACCAAGTGGAAGGCGGGAAAAATGAAAGCGGTAGGATATTATTGTTTTTTTTTCGGTAGCTTGTAGCAGGCCTATGTCACTCGCCTTAACAATCGCAAAAATTACGTGACGTCAACGACAACTTGAAGTTGTAAGTCAGTAAGGGTTGTACGGCATTAACCATAGAGTTGATATTGAGGCAGTAACGTCATAATTATTGGTCAAATTATGCTGGTACTTTCCTGACAACCCTAACGTTCGAATTATGTTCTCTGTTAAAAAAAGAATGTGCTTTATTTAACGTCGGAGTGCAAGTTCTGTATGTAAGTACTATTGCCCTTTCTGTGCTTGTAGTAATAAGCGAGCGACTAAAAATCGGCGCCTATCAAAATAATTTAGGCATTTTTTGTACACATAATATTTTATAAGGGTGCTTGAACTTAGATTTTATTTAGTGTTAAAACCGTTACATCTGTCCTAGCTGTTGGCATTTTAGTTTGAATTACAGAGTGGTTATTGACTTTTAATTATAAACTGGTTATTGACTTTTAAGTACAGAGTGGTTATTGACTGACTTTTAATTACAAAGTGGTTGTTGACTTTTAATTACAGAGTGGTTATTGACTTTTAATTACAAAGTGGTTATTGACTTTTTCCAGCCAATAGCCAATTTGCCGTTACCGGGTATTTTACTATGCTTTATGGGCGGTTACTATGCCCGGTAACGGCAAATTGGCTAGTCCCGTATAACGTGGGACCGACAAAATTACTGGAAAAGTGTGGGTCTTAATGTACCTCTTACCTACCCCTTCGGGGAGTTAGGCTTGCTGTTAAGTATGTATGTATTTTCTAAATGCACTTGATAATTAAGTGTACGTACTAAAATCTGAGATAGGTTGCTTTTGTACTGGAGCCGAATTTCGCGTAGTAGTCTTTAAAACTACTTTCCACACCCTTAAATGTCTTCAAAGCTTCCTGCCCTTGAACATCAAGATCTCCATTGCGCAGACGTTGATCCAGCCCATCTTGAACTATGCGGATGCCTGCTACCTGGATGCCACCGAGGAGCTTCTTAATAAACTTGAGCGTTTGCAAAATCTGTGTATTCGTTTTATCTTCAACTTACGCAAGTATGATCATATCTCACAATCCCGTAAAGAACTCAAGTGGCTTCCAATCCGACTTCGTAGAAATGCTCGGATATTGTGTCTGCTATGTAACATCCTACACAACCCTTCCTATCCGTCCTATCTACGGGAGCGGTTCTCTTACGTTAACGCACCTGATGCCCCGTGTAGGTCACATCTCCAATACCGCCTATCCTGTCCCTCTCACAAATCCGACTTCTACTCCTACTCCTTCACTGTTCATGCGGTCAGGCTGTGGAACTCGCTCCCGCCGAACATACAGCGCTGCAACACCATCTTCACCTTTAAGAGGAAAGTGAAAGAGCACTATCTCTCCTCTCTGTCGTGACTATCTTTATCTTTTTATGTATATTTATATACACGAATATTTTTTGATTACCAGAAAAATTTCAGGGAAGTGATAGGTATTCGATACTAAACCCATCCATGCTATATAAAAAGAATAAAGTAGTTATGTCATTTTTGTCCCTAAAACCACCTAATATTTGTTCACTACGTAAAATAATTTACTATATTTCTTTCATTCATTCGGCGCGCGGCGCGTGCGCCCCGCCTCACCACGTACTGCGTTCACGCGCCCTTTGCATGCCAAATTATTTTAATCATAAATGCAGTTCCGGTTGTGACATCTCGATGCGCGCACGCATCCCTTTCGATCAATCCCAACTTATACTATCGAGATGGTGGACCAAATTACCAATCGCGAATACGCATTAATGTTGCGTACATATTTTATATCCGGTGAAAATGTGAGTGCTGCTTTACGGATGTATCGCGATCTCTACCCGAATGCCCGACAGCCAAATTACTCCACAATGTTAAGTGTCTACCAACGTGTCTACGCACGCACAAGGCCGGGGTAGACCAGCCTATCCGCAGAACTTGTACGATGAGGTGCTCGAATTTTTTGAGGAAGATACGCGACGAAGTACGAACGATGCGGCACGTCGATTTGGCATCAGCCAGCACTGTGCTTGGAAAATTGTGAACTCGGCTGGTATGCATCCTTATCACTACAGAAAGGTCCAAGAGCTGACAACAATCGACCGAGCACCCAGGATTGCATTCTGCAACTGGGTGATCCTTCATCCGGATACCAGCGTCCTTTACAGTGATGAATGTTTGTTTACAAAAATAGGGGTTTTCAACCAACATAACGAACATTGGTCAATCAGGAATCCCAAGTTGGCGCGACAACATTCATTTCAACATAGATTTAGTGTGAACGTTTGGGCGGGGTGCTCCGGTCGCGTGGCCCGCCTGGTCCCCGGATCTGACGCCAATGGACATTTTCATGTGGAGTGAAGTGAAAGGTAGAGTGTATGTCAGTGAACCCAACACCCGTGAGGACCTCCGACAAAGGATAATTGACGCCTTCGATGAAATCCGGCAACAAAGAGACATCCTCCTCAGTTTGAAATCGAACTTATTAAAACGGGCTCGCTTATGCATCCAAAATGACGGAGGACATTTCGAGCAACAACTAAAGTACTTGTAGTGGTAAGTCTTTCACGTATTAAATACATAAATTAATCAAGCCAATTTACTATTCCAAGTTCTTTAGTACCTGCCAGTTGATTAGGTACCTATTTAAATTAATGAAACAGTACCTAGGTGAAACCTACCTATCATGTTTTATCTGCTAGATAGGTAGGTAATTTGACCTCTTACATATCCATTTAATACCTTACTATAGTAATTGCGGATATGGGGGGATTTTAGTAATTAGTTACCTATTTAAATTTTAAATTACCTATTTAATGAAACAGTACGTACGTAGCCGGGCGTCTCTGTGCGTACGCCGCAGGAGGTATTTCCAGTGGCGCCCGGCGGATTACCTACCTATCATGTTTAATCTGCTAGATAGGTAGGTAATTTAAACCTCTTTACCTAGGTACTTAACCCTTTATAACCTTACTTTAGTAATTGCGGATATGGGGGGATATGGAATTATAAAATAAATTTTTGTAATTAGGTACAGGTGCTTTGATTTCATTGCGAAATTACGTTAAAAGTTACTACGGTTTTAGTCAGTTCACCCAAACTTTTCTTAAAAAGCTATTAAAAAATTACTGTCACAAAAAAAAAACTCGTATGATGAACATTTCAACTAGGTACCTACTTAACGATACAATAATCGTAGTTGTTTGACCTTGAAGACTGTGGCGTCTCGCATCGCAACAATAAAGTGATCGCAATATCTAATATCGTGCAAAGTCGGCCGTCCTCGGCATGTTTCGAGTGTTACATTGTAGATGATAGGTATCTATTTACTATCAAACATCGTGCGTAAAATAAAATAGTGGTGTCCATGCGTGACGCACGTATTTTGAGATTTTAAAAACGTTAATAACTTTGTTTTTTTGTATGGTTGGGTATTTGTATTATTCCATATATATTGAAATACATACGTTCCAGATGAGCCCCTGAAATTTTTATGGTAGTCAAAAAATATTCGTGTATATATTAAATAAGTATAACGTTAAAACGTATAAAGTTATTAACGTTTTTAAAATCTCAAAATACGTGCGTCACGCATGAACTTTGCAACATTGTTGTAACACTCGAACGAAATATCCCGATTGCTGTGGTGCATGCGCCGCCGATTGTAGAATGAATGAAAGAAAATCTAATGAGTAAATTATTATACGTAGTGAACAAATATTACGTGGTTTTCGGGAAAAAAATTACATAACTACTTTATTCTTTTTTTATAGCATGGATGGGTTTAGTATCCAATACCTATCACTTCCCTGAATTATTTCTGGTAATTAAAAAATATTCGTGTATATGTGTAATGTGTATGTAGTGATTAATTAAGTAGATTTTTTATATGTATATATGGATTTATGTATGGTATATAAGCGTTATGTATATATAGGTAAGTATGTATTGTATTTCATAGTAAGCTCATCAACCTACGCGCACTTAATACTTTTCTTCAACTAAGCATCTCCTTCCCTGGCCCACTGGAAGAGATTTCTTAGAAATAAGTGGTGCCTTTGTACTACAACTCTATCCTACTGTTCTTATCTCGCTCTTCCTTCTTGTGTGTACCTAACATAAATAAATAAATAAATAATTTTTTTTTTTGCAAACTTATTATGACGCTTGGACTTCAGATATTGTAGGTGACTCGCATTATTGAAGGAATGATTCTAATTAGGTAGGTACTGGCGGTTGGAAAACAGTGGCCCTGAGTTTATATTCTGAGATTGTTTTGGTGGCATGGTCGGTAGTGCATCGGCTTTCGACTCCGGAGTCTCGGATTCGTTTCCCGGGTCGAATCAGATATTTGTGTGTTTGTTTCGGAGTTTGGGTGTTTTGTATGTATATTATGTATGTATTTAGAAATATATAAGTATGTTTATCAGTTGTCTAGATCCCATACATAGCACAAGCGTATAGCTTAGTTTGGGCTAGATGACGTTGTGTAAATACTAAAAAACAGAATATAATAAATATTTGAAGAGGCTCCCATACAACAAACGTGATTTGTTTGCCGTTTTGGTACGGAATCCTTTGTGCGTGAGTGCCGACTCGCACTTGCCTGATTTTTTTATTGGTATTTTTAAAATTTGATTTGGATTGCGGGCATAAAGCCCAAATAGGTAATGTTTGGTCTAATGCTTGAACATAATTATGAGCTATACTATAATAGTAGGTTTGATTTAATATTTCCAGATAGGGGTGAAAATGTATGGGACCACTTACTCCGTACACGACCAGAGATAATAGAAGATAGGAGCAATGCTGACGTAGCGTGTGACTCCTACCACTTGTGGAGGAGAGATATCGAGATCATGGAAGAGTTGGGTGTTAATATGTACAGGTAAAGTCCCGTCAATTTAGCAGAATAAGGTTACCATGATTCGTATCAAGCTCAAAAATTGTTATACCTCGCGTCACATAAAAATAACGCTGACGGCGAATGGCGATAACAGCGAGTAGAGCAAGAGTACCGATGCGCAAACACACACCTCCCACTATCGCTTACCATTCTTTTTACGTGAACACCAGTATATTATGAATGTTCAGTACCTAGCCCGAACGAAATGTTATTTGCCATGCAGCCGTGCGTGCAAAAGAATTTCAAGATCAAAGTTCGGTAAAACATGTTTCCAAATATTTAAGATTTATAAGTAATCGCAAAAATTCAAAATCTTCATACAAGGGATTGAATTTTCTTTCTTTCAAAAGAGGGATTATAGAGAAGAAAGGTTTGATTGTTTGTTTGAGTGTTTGAATATAATAGAACATACTTTATTTTACACCAATACAAACACAACAGAAACTTAACATTTAGTATGTATACAACGCCTTATTACCAAGAGTGATAGAAGTCAAGTGAACAGAGGATAGGTATTGGCATATATTATGATTGAATAGGCTCCATAACTACCAAACTTATTTTGAAAACAAGCTATTGCCTGCAGCTCCGCCTGCGTGTTATAGTTTTCTTGATCACCAGTTACTGATTTACGAGTATTATGTACAGCTGTTGCCCGCAGCTCCGCCTACGTGTTACTTTAGATCAACATAACTTTTTTGTTTATGAACCGATTGAAATAAAACAAACCTTAAATGTTAAGTTGAATAAACTACAACGCATTACTAAAAACCGCATTCAAATCGGTTAGGCTGTTAACATTCAGACAAACAGACAAAAATTCTAAAAACCATTGTTTTGGGTTCTATTGCGTTCATAAAGCCCTTATCTATTATATCTTCGATGTACAGACCTCGACCACTTACAATTTTATTATATGTATTTAAGAATAAGTTAACATACTTACTTCATTGTTTATAAAAAAAAATATTTAGAGACAAGATCCGAGTAACAGTATAACATACCTTTCGATAGATTTTCAGTGTCTTGGACCCGTTTGATGCCAAGTGGCTTCCCCAACGTGATCAGCGAAGACGGCAAGAGGTACTACAGCAACCTGATAGACGGTCTTCTGGAGAAAGGCATCCAGCCCGTGGTGACGCTGTACCATTGTGATCTCCCGCAGTCTTTACAAGATCTCGGTAGTTGTTTATACATACTGTTTATATGCGTGTATTTAAAATGAGTTTGCTTCTACTAATTTTTTAACCCTAGATAAATAACCACATCATTAACCATGCGTCACTTCGACTCCTATGTACATATTGGTAGGCTTTTCACTCGCCTAACAATCGCAAAAAATACGTGACGTCAGCGACAACTTGAAGTTGTAAGTCAGTAAAGGTTGTCTCTTGTTTGTGACACGGCATTGACCATAGAGTTGATATTGAGGCATTAACGTCATAATTATTGGTCAAATTATGCTGGTATATATTTTACTTTACTGGTTAACCCTAACGTTCGAATGATGTTCTCTGTAAACAAAAGAATGTGCTTTAATTAACGTCGGTGTGCAAGCTCTGTATGTAAGTAGGTACTATTCTGTGATATTGGATGGATATTGACTTTTATCATATTTTATACTATAATATATTATGTTTTATAATGAGTAGGGCTGCATTGTAGATTATTTAAGGTAACAAATAAAACGCATTTATATATAATTTTCAATATTTTTATTAATAAAATTTTAAAATAAATAAATATGTATGCACAGCTTGTGATATGAGTACTAGATACACTAATATAAATACGTATGTACATTTTTTTTGTAAATACATACATATTATACATAGAAAACACCCAAACTCTGAAACAAACATTTGTGGATCACACAAATATCTGATTCGACCCGGGAATCGAACCTGAGAGTCCGGAGTCCATAAAACAAGTCTACTAATGTGCAATAAATACGAATAGTAAATCAACTTGACGGTAGTTTCGAGCTACTGTGAAGCGGGGTATAAAGGAGCGCGGCTGGTGTTCGGAGATTGGTGAAATGTTGGCTTATTAGATGCCTATTTACCACTTCGGAGATAAAACATTTTTTTTTAAATACACATTTACAATTTAATTTTCACAGGTGGCTGGGCAAACCCTCTTATAGTCGACTGGTTTACCGACTACGCAAATGTAGTGTACTCACTCTACACTGATAGGGTTAAAATATGGCTGACTTTAAACGAGCCGTATAGTATGTGCGACTTTGGATATGGGGAAATGGCTGCTCCATTTTTTAATGACATGAAAGTGGGTAGATATTTATGCAACAAGAATGTACTACTTGCTCATGCGAAGGCGTATAGATTGTACGATGAAGTGTACAAACCTAAATATCACGGTAAGTGAAGCTTTTCAACCAACTTCCAAAAATAGAGGCGGTTCTCAATTCGACCTAATAGTTTTTTTTAATTGTTTGTTACCTTTGAACTGGATGAAGCGTTTATTTAATTGAAAGCCTCATTCCGACAATTATTTGGTCACATTTTGGTAATTTGAAGTCGATTTTACGTGTCCATTTTTGTGTAAACTAATTGTGACCTTACGTCCTCGGAAGCGGAGCAAAAATTAAAAATAAAACTACCTTATTTTTCAGGTAAAGTATCATGGACGAATCTTTTCTTTTGGTTTGAACCTGCGACCCCTGATGACATAGAAGCCACAGAATTAGCCATTGATTACTGGGTAAGTATAAATACATAGGGTGGGAGAGTGGGAGTGCCAACAGTGAACCAAGTGGATACAATGAACCACCATATTTAAACAGGTTAAACTACGTTGTAACATTACACAGTCGCTATGGAAGTGGAGTTACAACTAGCCACATAGCCGTCGATGGGCCAAAACGTCCCAAAAACAAATTTATACCCTCTGAGAAAATTCTTTTTTATTTCAGATTTTACTTCTCCCTGCCTGACCTAAAAGTTTTTATAGATTATTGCTATACACGCCCAGAAATATTTCAGTATTTTTATTTTCGTGGTAGCTATTATATTTAAGATGTTATAAAGGTTTTTATCATCAAGCGCGGAAAGTATTTCCGTGCCAGTGAGGGGCTGACGTGTAACATTATAATAGCCATGAGAGCCCCTGCTGCTGAGTGGCTAGTCAAACTTGTAGTGATTCATTGTTGGCATACCTACCCTACATACACGTCTATATCCTTGAAGGCGTAGGCAGATGTGCATTAAGCACCCACACTTTTCCATAATTTTATTAAACCAACGCAACGTAACAGGACCCGAGGCCAAGCCCATTGCCGTTACCGGCCAACACACTCGTACCGCGTTAAGTTCAATTGTCCTAACATATTTATTTATTATTTTTCAGGAAGGTCGCTATTCTTATCCAATTTTCTCCAAGGAAGGCGGTTGGCCAAAGAAATTGGAGAAAATATTACTTGAGAACGGTGTAAAGGAAGGTTATAAACAGCCCAGACTTCCACCATTGAGCCCAGAGGAAATACAACTGATCAGAGGTACGTAGGTACTTACTTAGTTCTAATTCATAAGGTTTTAGATTATTTAGACAAGCAGAAGATCCTGGTTTAGCGGCAATAGGTTAGATTGTTAGAATATATAAGCCGCGCACGATGTGAGTGGGATAGAACCTTATCACAGTAACCGCTCCATGACGTTATCACTATCACGTAGGTATGTTTGCAGCATGACTGCATGAGGCACGCGACAGCTGCGACAAGGCGACAGTGACATCGCCAGTCGAAGTCTACTCGTTGTACAACGAGTAGACGCCCAACTTAGCAATGCAGTATTGTAGGTTACCCTACGTCACTATGACGTCACCAACATGGCCGCCAATCCCATTGTCCTCTTACGCGTACACTAATACAAGCACACATAAATGGATCTTCACGGGACGATAGTAAAAATTGCAATAATAATTTCAAACATTCATAACTGGAAATTTCGTATTTTCATGGGTATGCAGCTTACGTTTGATGATAGGGACCCTTTCGACTACAATTATTGATGAATATTTTAAGAAAATCGTTGGTTTAATAAAAAACTATTTTGGTGGGTTTTATTTCCTAAATCCGGCCCTAGAACTGTTATGACAGTGGGCTTCCCCGTAAGCTCACTGCCCTACTATTAAAATATACGTTTGTGCTAAATTATACATAGTTACTCACATTTTCTACTGTTTTTTAATAGGTATGTAGTACCTAATAGATATTATAAGTTTGTTCCAACCCGGGAATCCAATAACATCCCCGTGGTACTCATATTCCAGGCACATACGACTTCTACGCTTTAAACCACTATACAACAAGACTGATAAGTAAGATCAAACCAGAAGATAAGATTGACAACCGGCCGCTGGCTGTCTTCGACGAGATCAACGTCAAGCTCGAGGCCTCACCTAAATGGAAACCGTCTGACGTTTACTGGTGTTCGGTAAGATACCTAAATAATACCGACAGACATTTTATTTTACTTTTTTTTAACATTCTCACACAATGTGATCTAGCCCAAACCACAGAATTGGGAATAGGATGTAAGTACCCAAACTAAGCTACGAGTATAAGCTTGTGTTATGGGATCTAGACAACTGATAAACATACACATATTTCTAAATACATACATTATATACATAGGAAACACTCAAACTCCGAAACACACATTTGTGGTTCCCAAGCGTGGGGAGCGTATACTCCCAATATAAAAACGCGAGTGAGTCCCACCTTCAACTTCAACCAAAGGAGTCTTGGGTTAACATATTCAAAGTCATGTCATTCAATGCATTTATTCGAACGGAAAGGAGTAAACCACGCCCTGACAGGCTGCTCTTAATTCGGCCACTCCAGACCAGTACCCTGTGTAAGTCCCATGGGTAGTGGTATAACAACCTTTCCGCTTGATCTCACTCAGACATATTACATATATACGCCTTTCATTCATCATCTCACATACTTCATCTACTTTTTTTACTAATTTCTCGTCGCACATTCAACGTACGAGTACTACCGACCACGCCACCGATGCAGAGAAAAAGAAAAGAAAGAAAGATTTTTTTTTATTGCTGCATCACAACTTTACACTCAACGTTACACAAATAAAAATACAACTTATCTGTGGTCACGACGCCGGCCACAGACGTAAAAATTGACGTAAGTGACACGGTCGTGACACAATACTGACAGTGTGGTTTGGTTTAACACTTATGAGTGACGTATGTGTGGCCACATAGGTACCTACCCATTTTCATAATTTTGTTGGTCCTACTTACTAAGGGGCAAGCACATTGCCGTTATCGGGCACTATACAAATTCCATAAACATTCTGTAATTCAAATCAAAATTCCAACAGCCAGGACAAATGTTACATACCACTAAAAAGAATCTCTGCTGTCCCGGTCCGAGCAAAGGTGCGGCAGCACAAGGCAGCAAGAATCAATTTGCTGCTCCAGAAATTGCTCCATATTGATCAATTCATGTTGCCCAGCAAATATCGCTCTAAAAATTGCCCGTTTCAACGCATTTTAAGATACCGAAAAAATATGTGGTTAAGAGCAAGCGAAGCGAGTATCTTGCTAGGTCTGTGCGTAAGGGCTACTACATAGTCAGACTACATTGATGATAATCCTTAACTACTGGACCTATTTTAATGAAATTTATAGTGTATATTTAGGTAGAACCCGGTAGGTGGCGCTGTTGCGGCAGTACGAAGTTCTTCGGAACAATAGCACCTACATATGAGGTCCAATTGTTCTTAGGATTGTTGCTAAACTAATCTATGTTTACAACACTACAATAGTAACGAACTAGCACACGCCCTAGGCTTCACCCGCTTGACAAACTTAATACTAAAACCTTTCTCGAGAACCACATCAAAATCCGTTACGTAGTTTTAAAAATCTAGGAAATGAAATGATTTATTTATTTGTATATGTCACTAAATGGCTCTAACAAACGTCAGTAAGTACTTAAAATAAAAAATGTCATTGCTTCTATATTTACATGTACTGCCAGATTCGCAAAGCAATAAGTAGAACCGAGAGAAAGAACCTGGCAATAAAACTCTCGGTCACTCTTTTCAAATAATTTACTCATTTACACATTTTCTTAAGACTAAATGTGGACGAATGTACATTGGTCTCGTGTCAAAATCAAAAAGAGTGTATAATAGAACAAAAAAAATTATAGTCGCCTAAGTACAAAATATGCTACAATTACGGCATTTTAGGAGGCGCCTGCACCATGTTCAAGCCAGACACTTTTATCATTAAGGTAATCAACTGTCTTATAATATGCTTTTTGACATAAAGTGGTCTTTATAAAGGTTTTAAATTTATTGTCGGGCATACAAAGGACCGATTCAGGCAATTTAATATAAAAGCGTATACCTTCCCCCTTGAAAGAATGACTAACCTAACTAGGGACGGACAGACAGCGGAAGCGACTTTGTTTTAAACTATGTTTAGATTATAATATTCTATTATAGATATATCCTCAAGGTCTTCGTCACCAGCTGAACTGGTTGAAGAACAAGTATGACGTCAAGGAGATCATCATTACTGAGAATGGATACATGTCTGTAGACCCCACTATTGTAGACATAGACCGGTTGGAGTACGTCCGAGATTATTTAGAACAGGTAACGTAAACACAAACGCGTCAATATCCCCGAAAACACACCGGGACTTTGCCAGTAATTTTGTCGGTCCCACATAATACCCAGTAACGGCAATAATGGCTTCATCAAAATCAAAATTCCCACAGCCAAGAAAGATTTACACATAACACTAGAATAAATATGTTTTATAAGCAATATGCTAACTTATTCTCAAATAATTTTACAATATGACTCACAAAAACTTGGGTTGGACTTGAACCGACGACTGATCCCTGTTCCAGGAGTAACGTTCTACCAACTGACTAGACACCCAAACATCTAATTTTGTGATCACATTGTGTTAATATCGCGACTTACGGCGTCGCCAGAGTGCCATCTACCAGCACTTGAGGGAACTAAATATAATATCTGCAGTCCGATCAAATAAGAGCTAACTTAATGTGATATACTCTTCAATTAGTTATCTATGACTTTCAGATCTACTTAGCAATACAAGATGGAGTACCAATCACGGGCTACATCGCCTGGACTATGATGGACAACTTTGAATGGTTGAGTGGCTATAGGTAAGTCCGTGACAGGTTTACTACTCAATTCCAATGCGATATCACCTCACCGATAGCTGGGGATGAAGTGAAGTAGCTGATTTAAATCCCTAATTTACCTAAGTTAGTTTTTAAAATGTAGGGTGTGTCTAAATACGGTAGCGATATTTGTGCGCGGTTGCCTCGTGTAATTGTTGCCGTATTTGTAGTAGTGTAGAAAAAACTGATGACAAGCTCTGCTAGCTCTTCGAGGCTCTTATATTATATATTCTAGATCTAGTATTCTTATATTTATAATACTAGGCACTAGCCTTTCCTAAATCTTCTATAATAAAATTGTAGTTAGTACGCTATTATATGTGTTAATAATTGTTTCAGTTTGAAATATGGACTTTATTACGTAAACTTCAAGTCACCAAATCGAACGAGGATCCCTAGAGCATCAGCTCGCTTCTATGCCAGCGTCATCAAGAGTCGGCAACTTCCTTTAAACAAAGATAAAATGAATATAGTCTAATAGTAAAACTTTTAAAGATGCACGTCTAAAATTGACACTAAAACCGACTTCCAATTACCAAAATAGGACCAGATAATTGTCGGAATGGGACCAAATTGAAATGGGATAGCTTGGGAAAAAAAAATTATAAAAAAAAAATTATAATCTGTTCTCCCAGTCCTAAGATACAAACATAAAAAAAAACAAAGTCGAATTAAAAACGTCCTCTTTTTGGAAGTCTGTTGGAAATCTATAAAACAGGCGTCAGAAAATTCCACCTCATCGCCGACTGGCAATGTTCCCAGAAGGCTGACAACATTTTGCCACGTATGGCAATGTTTATTCTCTGTGCTCTGTGCAAAGTAAAAAGCCTTCTAGGCTTTTAGTATTAAAATTACTTCGCATAAAGTATTTAGTTCAAGTTTTTAATCAGTATTTATGTAAACTGACTGTTGAATATCTGTTTGTTTGTTAAAAAAATTATTTTATTTATTTCATTTTCAAAGTTACAATGAATTTTTTTACACTAATACGTAGGTCACACTATAAGTTTTGCGTAACTTAAAAAAACAACATGTTAAAACCAAAATATGATATTTATTGCTTTTCAAAATTCTCTCCTTTACATTTTAAAATTTTTTTTCATCCGATCGAACCATTTTTTAGAACAGGAGGACCACAGAATACTGATCTGAAGGCATGTTTTCTACGTGCTGATTGAACGCTATCACTGCCTCTTCGGAGTTGGTAAAAGTAAAAACTCTCATCAAATCTTTGATTTTGGGGAAAATACAGAAATCACAGGGTGCTAGGACAGGGCTATGTGCAGGATGGGTGACGAGTTGTACTTTTTCGGAAGCTAAAAATGAGTTTGTTTTGTTGGCCGTGTGTGAAGAAGCGCTGTCATGATGTAGGAGAACGTGGCTTTTGGGTCGTCTTTCGCGAACTTTTTCTAACACCCTGGGTAAACAAATGGCAAAATACCACTCGGCATTAACACTCTTTTGATCTTCAAGTGGAATTGTACAGATGGGACCCGTAGCTGAGAAAAAAAACGCGATAATTTTTTTACCAACGTTTCTCGCCTGCCTCACAAGATTGCTGTTTTTTTTCGGGTTTAAAACAATAAATCCACGTTTCGTCTCCTGTGACAATGTCATAAACAGCATTAGAATGTCCGTGGTCGTACTTCAGTAGCATCTGTGAGCACCATTCCACGCGAGCCGGCTTCTGCTCCGCTGTCAGTTCATGAGGGATCCAACGACAACAAAGTTTCCGAACTTTCAATGCTTCGTGTAAAATTTTCTGGATTTGACTCATACCAATCCCCAATAGTCCTCGAATTGTCTCATAGGTAATCCGCGAGTTTTCTTCAATTAACCGCTTAACAGTAGTCACATTATTTTCGTTGACGGCAGTTGAAGGCCGCCCTTCACGAAATTCGTCATGTAAAGAAACTCGACCTCTCTCAAATTCAGCAAACCATCGCCTCACGGTGCTTAAACAAGGTGCTTCTCTCCCAAAAGCATTTTGAAGACGAGCGGCACAGTCTTGCGGAGAGAGAGAGAGCTTTTAAAATCACAAAGAATCATCGCTCTAAAATCTTTTCGACATAATTCCATTTTCGTTGCATACGTAGAACTTTGATGTGTGATAAAAAAACAATTGACAAATGATTTCCCGCCAATTGTTTTTTTTATTACTAAGAAGGTTGCAACGTTTAAAAAAATATAATATTCGAAATTCAAGTAGTTCCGATTAGCTAGAAGTGCAAAACTTAGTGTGTCCCTCGCCAAACTTTGACGTTTGATGGCGAGACACACTCATTTGTTTTAAAAATCTTAACCTTAAAAAACTAAATTTACATACTACGTTGGTACCTATGATTTAAATTACTAATATAACTACATATTTTTATTTTTACTCTAAAAGTACAGATACCTAATAAATTTATCGTGAGAGAATCATGTTCTTTAATTTCGACTTAATGCCACCTCTGCCACACTTAGGACTACTTCTTAGCATCTCATATTTATTAAATATTTTAGGTACCTATCTAAAGATTTCGACATGTGAAAATTTCGATTACGTTTTTTGAAATTTACTGCGATATCATTGGTTATCGGCACTCTCCCCAGCGCTCTCCGGAGTGAGATCAAACCCACGGAATCTCATTCTAAAATTTAACGCACTGAAGTTAGTTATTAAGACATTATTTAATAAATTATAAGCAAATGACTAAATGAATCCTACTAATATTATAAACGCGAAAGTTTGTGAGTATGTATGGGTGGATGTTTGTTACTCTTTCACGTAAAAACTACTGAATGGATTTTAATGAAACTTTACAATAATATAGCTTATACATCAGAATAACACATTGGGCTAAAATTTATAAAGATATTGTGTGAATTGTTCAAAATATGACGATAAGTGTCAAGTAAGTAGGAAGCGACGATGACAAACCGAGTGCGCGATACTACGGGAACAGGAAAAAATCCAAATTACCACGCGGACGAAGTCGCGGGTGACCACTAGTAAATCCATATTTTTAGGTCCCTCTTCTACGTAGCTCTATCTAGCCCAAAGTAAGGTTAACGCACAAGTTCATCTATAGATTAATAAAAGAACATTATTTATTAAATAAACTGCTGCCTATTTTTATTGGTTACTTTATATCCCACCGGGAGTATGTATGAGATTTGAGAACCTAAAAACTAGTCTAGTCCTAACTAAAACTTAAAACACTTCAGATCTTAATAGGTTAAG
The DNA here is from genome assembly GCA_963556515.1 of Nudaria mundana. NCBI lineage: Eukaryota > Metazoa > Arthropoda > Insecta > Lepidoptera > Erebidae > Nudaria > Nudaria mundana. The sequence continues at coordinate 3,021,858 of OY748310.1, forward strand.
TAAGAGCGAGCGTTTTTTAAACGCGCGTTTTAGGAATGTCCCTACTATCATCGTACTAGTTCTACCAATATATTATACACACACCACACACACATATCACGCCTATATCCCCGAAGGGGTAGGCAGAGGTGCATTACACACCCACAAATTGGCAGTATTAGTCCCACGTAATAGGGGGCAAGTCTATTACTGTCACCGGGCAATTTTATAATGGGTTATGTCCAAAATGGCAGAATGAATTTAATAAAAAGTAGCAGCTATATTGTAATTTTGAAAAATAAAAAAGTGTGTGTGTCAGCTCCGACGCACGACTGGAGTTTACTCCTGAAGTACGAGTATCTAACCATAACGCAAAAAGAGTTTATTCAACTGAAAAAAGATTAATATCATATGAAAGGGTAAATTCACAAATTAATGAAAAAATAATATTCATTTATATTATATTAATATACATTTATTCATATACATTAATTATATATTAATATACATTTATTCATTTTATATACATTAATTATAATTAATCGGCGAAATATTTTACATTAAACTTTTCACAATAGTCAATTTTAGATGTGCACAAATATTTCATTAGAAATTTGTATAAATTAGGTAATTATTATTCTAACAATTATCATTTTTTTTTAAATATTAATTAGATCAACATTGCCTTCATTATTAATTACAATCAAAATAATAATAATACACTAATAATAATAATAAAAAAAAAAAAAACAAAAACACCGCTGACAGGCTGACGTCTTTCATATCGTTTTATATTGTAATTTAATTTTTTTGGTGCAATTTATTACAATAGATCAGTTTTCAGAATCATTTTACACCATTATAAATAGCTAATATATATCACACTTAAAAATTATAAGGAATAACAAGAAAAACAGAATAAATTACGAACACAACAATGATGGCAATTTGAACAATTTGACAACTCCGACAATAAGAAATATGAACAAAATTTTTACATGAATTACAATTTAAGATCAAAAAGACGAAAAGCGGAAACAACCAACGCACAACTAAGATCTGCGCCCGTCTCAACCCCGTCGGCTGCCTCCTCCAGTACCTCTGAAAGTGACGAGTACGTCACTCCGAGATGTAGCAGTGCGTCGAGTGATGAGATTGGGCCCTCGACGCCGTCGCCACCAACACCTGCGCGACGGAGATGTCGACCACCACCGGCCAGCTTGGAGACCCAAGTGGGGCATGCCCCACTCTCAGTGGCTCCCGCTATCGGTGGTGTAGTGCGTCGCATGAAGTGGACACCAATAATAAATGAACATGTCATGCGTGCGTACTATGAGGCCACAGACGGGGAAACTAACCTGACAGCGTATCGTTCTAGGATGCTTCCTCTGTTTCAGGTTCTTCAACCGACAGTTACCGTTTCCGTTCAACGACTTTCGGATCAGGTGCGGGCTATCCAACGATGCAAATTGTTGGATCAATCTGTGCTTGATCGGCTGCGCCTGGATGTATTATCTACTCGTCCAACTCCTGTGTCAACGATGGCACCGTCGCCTGTAGCACAAACGGTTTCGATTAGTGCGACTTCAGTCGAGATTGCACTTGACACAGAAGATGATACAAGTGATATATCTATTCAGGTAAGTGAGCAATTAAGGAGTACTTTGGAGGATATGATCTTACAGTATAGGTTTACACCTCAATCTAGACCACGTTTACCACGCTTGCCCACTCATAGGCGAAATCTGGCGTTGATGGGAGCCCTAAATGCATTGCTAGCTCCGTACCTACAGACTAGCAATGATTTGCTAGATACTCACTCGATCCTCTACTGTGGAGCTATTGCCGCTTGTCGTGTTGCACGCGTTAAATTCCCCGAAGTTAACCGTGCACCACGACCGGATGGTGTTCCTGCATGGCAGGCGAGAATCGAGCGACGTATCGGCACATTTAGGGCTCTCATTGCAAAGCTAATCTGCTTCAGCCGGGGAAATAATCGTCCCCGGGTCATGGGTTTTGTGGCTCAGGCATTTGCTGGGACTGGTATTAGTTCCCAGCAATACTTAACCAACGTCACGGAACGTATTGACTTTCTGAAGCAGAAACTATATGCATGGGCAAGTCGTATTCGTCGTTATAGAGAGCGTGTGGATAGATACTGGCAGAATCGTATCTTCCAAAGCGATCAAAGGAAGGTGTACCGAGTGTGGGAGGGAACTAGGCAACGTTTGAGCGACGGGCAACTGCCAGATACTCACGCCATGAATAAATTTTGGCGTGACATATGGTCGGTGCCCGTCGAACATTCGGAGGGTAACTGGATCAGTGTTGTTGAGCGAGAATGCGATAACATCGAGCCCATGGAGTCTATTACAATAGACTCCGAAGACGTCAGTTGTGCAATGCGTACGGCACCGAACTGGAAAAGTCCTGGGCCGGACGGATTGCACAACTTTTGGATAAAGTGGGTTCGTAGTTCGCATGAACGCTTGGCAACACAGTATCAAGAAGCCCTCGAGTTTGGTTCCTTACCCGCTTTCATGACCACTGGCATCACCTTTCTGCTCCATAAATCAGGTAGTACCACGGAACCTAAGAACTACAGACCTATCACTTGCTTACCTACCATCTACAAGCTCCTTACATCTATTCTGAGAACTAAAATAAACTCACATATAATGTCAAATATAATCTTAAATAGTGCTCAGAATGGATGTAGGGCTGGGTCACGTGGTACTAAGGAGCTACTCCTTATTGACATGGCCATTAGCCAACAGGTTAAGCGGAGTAAGGGCGCCCTCTCTACTGCCTGGATTGACCACAAGAAGGCCTATGATTCGGTGCCTCATTCATGGCTGGGGAGGATTTTAGAGTTGTATAAAATTAATCCGACTCTTAAATCCTTCTTAGTCTCGTGTATGGGGCAGTGGACCACAGTCCTTCGTCAACCAGGTAGTGGTGAGTGCGCTTCTGGTCCGCGTGACTTGATTAGGATTGAGCGTGGTATATTCCAGGGCGACAGTTTGAGTCCATTGTGGTTCTGTTTAGCACTGAATCCACTTAGCACATTGCTGAAGGATTCAGGGCTAGGCTATCGGTTTCGTAGAGGGGGTGAGGTTATTTCTCACCTGATGTATGATGACCTCAAACTATTTACACTGAAACACCAAGATTTGGTGGCATTATTAAAAACTACGGAAGGTTTTAGTAATGCCATTAAGATGGAGTTCGGTGTTGATAAGTGTGCGGTCATGCATGTACAGCGGGGGAAGGTTGTAAATTCACCGAATTTACAACTTTCTGAGATAATAACTCTCAGATCTCTCACCGAGACCGAAACATACAAATACCTAGGTATGTCAGAGTCATTGGGTATAGCGGTAGAGGATATTAAGAAATCGGTGAAAGACCGTTTTTTTGGCCGCCTGACAAAAGTTCTTAATAGTTTTTTTTCTGGGGGTAACAAAATGCGGGCTTTCAACGGTTGGGTAATGCCTTTATTGTTGTACTCCTTTGGCATACTTAGGTGGACTCAAACGGAACTAGACGCCCTGGATAGGCGAGTCCGTCAACAACTGACATTGCATCGAATGTTACACCCACGATCTTCTGTCATGAGACTGTACATTCCACGGAAGTTGGGGGGTCGAGGATTTTTAAATGCCAAGAACCTCCATAACCGTGAAGTGTGCAGTCTGAGGAATTACTTCCTACAGAATGGGTGTGGCATTCATTGCGATGTTGTGATGGTTGACAAGGGCCTGACACCTCTCTCCTTGGCTAACGAGAACTGGCGTAAACCAAAGGTGCTAGGTACTGAAGACCGTAGGGACGTAGGGAAGAGTAAGGAGCTACACGGGCGGTTCTACCGGGTCTTAACAGGGCCCGACGTAGACCTGCTCGCTTCGGTGAACTGGCTGCGTTTCGGTGACCTCTTTGGGGAAACTGAAGGTTTTGCCTGTGCAATTGCAGATGAGGTTATCAAGACGAACAACTATAGGAAATATATCATTAAGGACGGTACGGTCGACATTTGTCGAGCATGCCACCGTCCTGGTGAATCACTTCGCCACATTATTTCCGGTTGTTCGTATTTTGCTAACACCGAGTACTTGCATAGGCACAATCAAGTGGCCAGGATCATCCACCAGCAACTTGCTCTTCAATACGGCCTTATTGAGTCCGAGGTACCGTACTATAAGTACACACCAGAGCCAGTTCTCGAGAATGGTCGTGCATTGCTCTACTGGGACCGATCAATCATCACGGACAGGACTATTGTTGCCAATAGGCCTGATATCGTGTTGATTGATCGGGCTCAGCGCCGGGCGGTGCTCGTCGATGTCACCGTCCCACATGACGAGAATCTCGTTAAGGCAGAGAAGGACAAACTTTCTAAGTACCTCGATCTGACCTTCGAGATAACCGCCATGTGGGACGTAGACTCGACGATCATTGTCCCGATAGTCGTTTCGGCAAATGGACTAATAGCGAAGAGTCTCGATCAACATCTCAAGAGACTCTCGCTAGACTGTTGGATCAAGGGTCAGATACAGAAGGCTGTCGTCCTCGACACGGCACGCATCGTTAGGAGGTTTCTCAGTCTGTGACCTCTACCGCTGGTAGTTTGGGTCCTGCTCCGCTACTGGTGGGTCACTATTTTTTATATTTTTAAATGTATTTGTGTTTTTTATAAATGTATTTAAAAATGTATAAAATAAGAATAGAAATGAATAAACGATAATAATAACAATAATAAACAAACAATATTAGAAAACGCAACCCATAAATTATATTACGACCGTGCTATACTCACCGACAGAACTATACACTACAATAGACCGGATATAACACTACAAGATAAAATAAATAAAACCACATACCTGATAGATATTGCAGTCCCCAATACACATAACATACAAAAAACTATTACTGAAAAAATAACTAAATATGCAGAACTCAAAGAAGAAGTAACTAGAATATGGAGGCAAGACAAAGTGTATGTCGTGCCTATAGTCCTTTCTATAACAGGTATAATTCCCAAGCATCTCCACCATAGTATTAAATTAATAGACCTAAAAGAAACAATATACATTACTCTCCAAAAAGCAGCCATCTTAAATACATGTAGAATAGTTAGAAAGTTTATGCAACTAGATGAAACAGAAACCTCAACACCATACACAACACCTACATCTTAAAACACACTACACGCTGCATTTACTTGGTTGATGCCCGTAAATGCAGTTATCACCAGCATAAAAGCTGAGAATAAAAATGTATCCGAACAATAATAATAATCTTAATACACTCACATCCAAATTAGAAAGTTGCGCACTAAAGGTGCGCACCAAAAACTTGACACGTTTTCGTTACTTGTTAGTAGGTTTTACCCCTCGGATTTTTCTCATATTATATATGAAAATCGATTCTTAAGGAGTAAACTCCAAAAATTAAACCCCTTGCAATGAAATGTTGATGAAAGGCATCAAAATCTTACGTGCCAGCCGCTATGATACAGCCAATTAAAGTCCTGGGCGTCTCGGACTAACCAATATATTATAAACGTAAAAATTTGTAAGTATGGATGGATAGATGTTTAGATGGCTGTTTATCCGTCAGCACCCTGGGGTTACTTGTTACGCTCAGAAAGGGACATGGTTATTTAAAAAATAAGTTTTTTGGTGCACTCAATTATTTAACGGATTTTAATAAAACTTTACTATAATATCGTTCAGGTATCTTCTTCTTCTTCTTTTAAACACGTGGCTCCATCGATATTGATCGATGATTCGCCAATATCAAGGTAATGCTTGATTAGTTGATAGTCCCGCACAGAAGAACTAGTTATTCCAAACTAGCTCCAGGTGCAGGACAAGAAACTTTGTTCGGTATGTGAGTGTCTGGGAGCCCGATTTTTACGGAGTGCCAGAGGTACCTAACCTAAAAAGGCACCAGCCATGCGCTCAGCAAAAATCGAACTCGAAGGCTATAATTTATGAAGCATATTGTGAACATTGAAATTAAAAAAAACCGACGTCTTTTTTTTTTTTGAGAATTTTTGGCAAAAACCGACGTCGAAATACCGGAATGTGACCAGTTTACAAAATCGATTTTTCCAGTTGAAAGTTATGAGGTAACAAACATTTTAAAAAATTACACACAACAACTTCAAAATAACCGAAATGGTACCAAATAATTGTTGGAATGGGACCAAATTGAAATGAGACCACATAGGAAGTAGGTAGTACCTTTCAATTAAAAAAAAAACATTTTCAAAACCGGTTCGCCCAGTAGATACAAGTAACAGATATCTATATATATAAATGGTGAATGTAATTTTTGTCCCCCCTTAGCTCTCGAGAACTGCTTATGCTACAATGACGGTTGACCCCTTTATGGATAGCCCTCGATCTCGAGGCAAGCCAAAAAATCGAAAATTTGACCTAGCCCTAAGGGGTCAAAAGTTATAGGCCAAAACCTATGGCGTGGTGCGGCGCGAAGCACCGCGCAAGACACCGTATAAAAGAAAAACACAGTCGAATTGAGAACCTTTTCTCTTCTCCTTTTTTCTTTGGTAGAAGTCGAAATATTAATAAGTGGGTTCGACCACCCAGGACAAAAGCAGACAAAAGTTTGTTTGATGATGAAATATCGAGTTTAGATATATTAGGTGTGTATGGTACGATTAAACATCGTTAAGGTTTAAATAAACATAATATGACGGTTTTACATAAAAATAAAACCGATATTATGTGCCGAGAAGGAAAACATACAGCATTGTTAATGAAGAAGCAGGTGTATACTTATCTCTATGTGCGATCTTGCTACCGGAAGCGGAACTACGTTTCCGTGACATTTGACAGATGTCATCACAGTTGCACCAGCAAGGTGGAGAGCGCCACCATTTGAGTTTGTCATAGTCTTCACCAGGAAGAACTTCCTGCAATGCTGTATGTTTTCCTTCTCGGCACATAATATCGGTTTTATTTTTATGTAAAACCGTCATATTGATGTGCCTGTGGAAAACATACAGCATTGTTAATGAAGACGTGTTCTTCGTAAACTACTTATATCGATATTCAATCTAAAAGTATTTGTGGATCCCATGTAAATTATGGTTTGACACCTTTCTGTTTAGCTACTCCTATGGTCTTAAATATGTTTTATTATGAAATTAGAAAAAGTTTCTTGCTCTTGGGGTCCACAAAAAGCCTAACTTTTCTTGTAAAAATAGATACATAAAATCTGTTGCAATTTCCGCTGGTTAGGGCAATTGGGGGTTTTTCGGATAGTTCGACAAGATATCGAGTAAATAGGTTGTAAGTCACTTCGACAGGTATTTACGAGTAGTATGCTCCCCCCCCCCCCCTCCTCAAAACTAATAGGTTTAATGTTGATTGCCTGTTGAGGCGAGGATGATGTCACTACAATTATTAGGGTTTTCCGTAAAGAGTTTTAAATGGTTATTCGATTGTTTTAACATTGATTTAAGTTCTGAAACTAGAAAGCTCGAGGTAACTCCTACTAGGTACGTTCCCCAGGCACTGTTCAGATTTGCCAGGACTTAGGTCCTCGTTTAGTGGAGGATCATCCATGTTAGAATGTTAGATAAACCCATTTTCTGCTGAGAGCATTTTTGTATGCTGTTAATCTGTTTCGATGACTGTAGTCGATCAGTACGTACTAAGACGGTTTTTTGAGACGCCCTTGAACCTTACCTCCAATAGACTTTTTGCAGTCGCTTGAGGTAGAAGTTGCTACTAATTACCAACTTACTTTATTGGTTGTAAATCTTGTCCTCCTCAAAAAGACTTCTACAGGCGCTTGTGGTAGAAGTTGCCACTAACAAACCTCAGATACACTATTGGTTGTTTATCTCAGTCACCTCCAAAAGACTTCTGCTGTCGCTTGAGGTAGAAGTTGCCACTAACAACCGACTAACACTATTAGTTATTTCCCTCGTTCACCTTCAAAAGACTTCCGCAGTCGCTCGAGGTAGAAGATTCACTAGTAAGCCAGCAACTCACAAATGTTGGTGATTGCCTCCGTGTAAGCCTGTCCGCTATTTTGTTGTTGTATTAGTCTGGCACATGATGTACTGATAAGTGTATGTACTCGCGATAGCTGCGATTTACCAATGCAACTCATACTTGCTGCAGTGCCCATTTCGTTGGTAGTTCGCAAATAGTCTTGGACATTAACTTGCCCTTCAAATGAGCACCCTCAGCCCCTATCCGAAGCGTACGTCGTAGCCACGAAATGGGTTGCAGGCTCTCTAAAATTAGCACTATGTGACACGTAGCTCCGCGCCACTATATCGTATTTTGGTACAGTTTCTTCAACAGTGAAGTCTGTACCACGCCACCAGGAAGTTCGCAACGTTTAACTGGCCCAATATACTTTGCAGTACTCTGATGAAATTTCTTGGGGCAACGGTCTAAGGCAATGTTCAGGCAGGGTTTCTTCTTGTTCGTGGTACTGCCATTGTATACTTGTACTCTTGTCTGCCAACGACTCTCTACACACTCCAGATCTTGCGTTGGTGATATAATAAGACTTCTCGTAATTGATTTGCCATCATAGATTTACCAAGTGCACTCGGCTTCCGTAGCCTGAGAGCATAACTTGATTTGGTCTCAGTTAACCATTAGAAGCCAAAATGCATTTTCCCAAGTGCTTCAAGGCTTCCGCAGCCTGAAGGCATAACTTGGATTGGTCTTCATTGACCATTAGAAGCCAAAATGCATTTTCCCAAGTGCTTCACGGCTTCCGCAGCCTGAAAGCATAACTTGGACTGGTCTTCAATGACCAGTAGGGAGTCGTCTAGATACACTAGAACCTGACACCCATTGCACGCAAGGTCTCCGCGACCCAGCATGTTATGATGTTCTTCGTAATCACCCTTAAGAAATGGTAGTATCTTTTTGCACCCGACAAATGGAAGTGTGCTTGAAAGATATCTATTTTAATTATCCAGTCTCCCTGATGGAGAAAATCTAGAATGGACGCATGATATATCAGGCGAAAATGTTTTTCCTTTACAAATTTGTTCAACTCGAGGCTTGAACGCATTGTGTCATAGTTTTTCTTTCGAAGAAACACTTCGATAATGAAACTGGGCATTTGCTCAGAGGCTACGTGTAATACCCCTAGATCAAAGAGGTATTTTGTTGTCCAAGACGACAAGAAAGCGGATCTCTGCATGATACGTCTTGTTTGCATCATTAAAGTATTTTTTTTTTATAACTATGAATATATAACAGATAATATATTATATTGTTATAAATTATAATAAATGATTTAAAAGGCGCGAGTCCTGTATGTTTTTTTATTCTTAAGGTGTATTATTAAGGTGCTAACCAAAAATAAAGCGCAGAATTTCGTTTCGTCAATATAAAATCCTCACAAGAAGGATGTGCATTTATGCAAATGCCGTTATACAAGTGTATATTTTTGTATGAAATTGCGTTATTAGTTTAATCTTTAATAAATACCTAACACCTATGTACTCGTTCTGGGGAAATGGACGAAATGGCCCGCAAATATTGCGGGTGGAACGTCCGTCCGGTCACCGGCGTCCCAATTGGAAATAATAATAATAATAAATAATATGTACTCGTATGTGTTTACATTCGGACCTTTGCATCAACTCATTTGCAATGTCTGTCCGGATAATTTAGGAGACAAAGGAGTTTTACTGAAGTTACAGAAATTTAATCAACAAGGGCCTCTGATTTTATGAGACTGATTATGAGCATATTCGATTAGATTGCAAGCCCGAGTGTAAATACACTATTTGCTCTAACAAACTACTCGTGTCATCGTTAATTCCCTGAACTGCAAATGCGAGTATAACTGCAACATCCTTTTTATAGCAAATATGCTGCCACGTGGGAGCTGATAGTTCCTGTCAGAGCTTCAAAATCAGTTTCACATAATGGTATTGTTATTAAACACGATGAGTCCTAGTTACTTTAATAAATAAATGAATTCTAACCCTAAATCGACGGGTTTGTCAAAAATTCACTGTGGACAGATTCACTGACTGCTCAAATACGTGTTCCCTGATTATACTTAGGTTAGGTACATAGTTAAAAACACACTGTTAATGCATTATAAAATATGTAAGAAAACTGACCTGGTTGTATAACACGTCGATTCAAGGATCGACTGTTACCTGGGGATCGTTTTCCGTCGCTTACTGGCTCGAAGACACCTCTCTATCTTGCAAAAGAGGTTGTTGAGTCGTTGTAGGGTTTAATGAAGACGATTGAGAGGTACCGGGTACCGCCAACGTCAACCTTGTGAGACATGTTCACGTTCGTTACGAAATATCACTATTATTTTTCATTCATGAATTTGAATATATAATTATGGCGTGAGCGACGTGATTTCGCAATAATTATATTATTATCACTTCACTAATTCGTAAATATTTCGGATTCGCGATGGTGAATATATATGGCATGACTCGTCAGTCATAATAATTATATCACTTCACTTATATTTCTAATTCGCGATAGTAAAAATAAATGGCGTGAGTGACGCGATTTCATATCATATTATCACTTTGTGAACGAATTTTAATTATTTTTTACGGATTGACGTAATAATTTAAGATTACGACCGCACTCGTTGAAAGTAAACAACGCTATGACAAACTCAAATGGTGGCGCTCTCCACCTTGCTGGTGCAACTGTGATGACATCTGTCAAATGTCACGGAAACGTAGTTCGCTTCCGGTAGCAAGATCGCACATAGAGATAAGTATACACCTGCTTCTTCATTAACAATGCTGTAGGTTTTCCAGAGGCACATCAATATTAAAGTTATTGAACATGTAATTAAACCGGATTCTGAGGTCCGGAGTCCAAGGTCCTGCTAGTATGGTAAGTTGTAAAGTTGCTTGTATTTATATACCCTTAGAAACTAGTGAACTGACTCAGAATACGCTTTCACTAATATGTAGTTACGTTATTCCTATACTAGTATCCACTAACAGTTTGTTTCATATAGCGATGATAAATAATTAAATAGTAATAGCATGCATTTTAAAAGTACGGTTATCAACCAATTTGTGTTGCCAGTGATGACTTACGGAACTACATGGTCATTGACAGCACGTAAGCTCTCTGTCGACCAAAGGGCAATGGTAAGGGCTTTGCTCGGAATGTCACTTCAATATCGAATTCGTAATAATGATAGGTACTTGAAGGAGGCCAGGGTCACTGACATTGCCCAAAGAGTCGCCAAGCTCAAGTGGCAGTGAGCAGGACACATCGCTCGTAGGACTGATGGCCGATGGAACCACAATGTCCTACTAGTCAAAGGTTACACGCTCAGTCTTGCGTCAGTCTGGTCAGTCAGTCTGCTCAGAATGACGGGAGAATTATCGTCTAACCGGTTGACTGACGGACTGATGGTCCAGAATGACAAAAAATAAATATTTTAAATATTTTTTATCATTCTGTTGTGAATGACAGCAGACTGATGCCAGACTGATCGTGTAACCGCTCGAATCATTCTCGCGTCAGTCAGTCACCGTCCCCGACGCAATGGAGCAAGACGTGCAGGCTTCTTTCATTCGATAGTAATTTGGAAGTCTTCTTCTTCACCCTGTTGTCGTATTTCATTTAATAAATTTAGATGCGTGTAATGTTCTCTTTTTTGTAGCCAGATTTACATCCATCGCTTCCTTTTTACGCGTTTCTTTAGCAGTAAAGCGCTAATTAAAATAGCACAGGCTCTTTTTTTTTAAATATCCATGGCTAGGCATTGGCTAGGCAGGATCAGGTGACTCACTTGACTGTCGTCTTCACTTTACGAATGATGACTAACGTAAGTTTTATCAGTCTGCTGTCAGTCTAGACTGAGCGTAACCGTAACCGTATTTTTCATCCATCATTCTGGCATCAGTCTTAGCCGGACCAAACTGATAGCCTGAACTGACGTCAGACTGAGCGTGTAACCTTTAACCTAGAGTGGCGTCGCGCGCACTGGTAGACGCAGCGTGCCACAAGGTGGATTGACGACATCGTAAAGGTCGCCACGGAACCTACTGAATAAGGGAAGCTAAAGATCGAACGTTGTGGTGTTCATTGGGGGAGGCTATTATGGCAGTGGCGAAAATTGTGATGATGATACACTTGGCCATCGGAAACGAGAGAGGATAACACTAGGCAAAAGGTATCTGCTAGTGTCATCAATGTTAATATTTAAGAACGAATGTGGTGGCAACACTACCAAAAATATGTAGGGTCACATGTTCAACAATGAAACAAGTGTACGCAATGACACATCGCCATATTTCAAAAATGCGACGTTACCAAACCGTGCAAATCAGTGTGCAAGTAGCTCTTTATGAGCGCCCCCCACTGACCTAGTCAGGCGCCGCACTTCGTGGCGGAAGCATGTTTGCGGAGCATATTTGCAATTTTCATCTAAAAAGTAAGATATTTTTTTTCTTTGTTTTTTTCCCTAGTGTAATGTGTACTACAATTGGTTATTTTTGTGTATTACGTATGATTAAGCATATATCTAAGATTCTTGTAGCCTACTTTGAAAACCAAAGAGTTCATATTTAGTGCTTTTTTTTTGAGTTTTTTTTAGCAAAACCCGAGGTGGTCCACGATGAAACGTTTCAACATGGACACAATGAAACTGTTTCATTGTGTACTAGGATTGATTAGATAAATTAAAGTAGAATTACTTTGGTAATTAGTTATCTCTTTAAATATCTTTACATATAGAAACGTCTGTTTGCATTTTAAACCTACACAGCACGTGTTAAAGCGCGCAGGTTGGTAGGTAGGCATTTTCAGTCGTCGCGTTCACTCACCGTCGTCGGGTGACCATAATATCTCTGGGTAATATTACTTATTTGTAATAATAAATAAATCTATTTAATAACATTTAACTGGTTTTTCTTTTTAAATTAAGTGAAATTTCAACAATAATTTTACTGTTTCATTGATGAACATACGGTGTTTTATTGTGTACACACCCATGGACACAATGAAACATTACTCATTTAAAAAATAGAACATCTGGTAGATTTTCTATAACTATTTGAGAAAAACTGAGTACACAGTTCGTTATTCAATAATATCGTTATAAATTCCTGATCTCTGTGTAAAAATTTGTAACTTTATGGTTATAAATAACTGAGTTACGACTCTCAGAACTTTAATGTTTCATTGTTGAACATGTTACCCTACCAATGTACCGTTCTCTCTTCTCTCGCGTACGTGGTTCATACAGACGTTGTGAAAGTTGTATGCTATAGTTTCATTTGGATCAGCCCCTATCTATACCAAAATACAGTCCACTACCTACTCCATCTGGGCAAGGAAAACGCGAAAAGTAAAATATTTGTTTGTAGGTAAACTCTCAAAGTAATGAACCGATTTTAATAACTCCTTCGTCATTAGAAAACTATTTTATACAGAAGTGACATAGGGCTATTTTTTGTCCCGGTAATGTGTTCCCGTGGGAAGGAAACTAAGCAAAGGTACCACGTGGATAAAGCTGGTAGGTATCAACCAGTCTATACTAATATTATAAACTAGCTGTTGCCTGCAGCTCCACCTGCGTGTTATAGATTTCTTGATCACGAGTTACTGATTTATTATGTATAGCTGTTGCCCGCAGTTCTGCTTGCGTGTTACTTTAGATCGACATAACTTATTGAGCTGAGTTTACGAAACTCTTCCTTAGGCGACTCGTGTATTTCGTTCGTGATCAAACTCCTCCTAAACGACTGGACTGATTTTTTGAAATTTGACACGGTCATAGTGACCATCACCGTGAGTGCATATATCTGAATTCATAAAGATCGGTCCAGTCGTTTAGGAGTTCGACCCGGATCGACAAACTCAGCTCAATTATTGCAACAGCAGAATGTATTGCATACCTAGTTTATTTATGAACCGACTGAAATAAAACAAACCTTAAGTTAAGTTAAATAAATAAATTTTAATAAGTTTGAATTAAGAACAGTGTAAATAAGAAATAAACGTATATTATGAGATTTATTTACAATAGAGAATTACAATATACATAATAGTAGATAAAAATACTATTTACAAATACTAAAAACTATAGTATACACATTAAAATCTACACTATATACAGGCGTCAAAGAACTCCTCCGCCTCGTCGCCGACTGGCAATATTCCCAGAAGGCTGGCAGCATTGCCACGTTGTATGGCAATGCTTATTCTTTGAGCTAAAAAGTAACCAGCCTTCTGGTCTTGAGAAGAGTCGATCATAAGTTTTGAGATGGTTTTAAAGAGTCCGCGAGCGCTCGGACCCCAAGGTCCCAGCGTCTCTACCCCAAACGGCTCAAATATGTAGTCTCCTGCTAAATTTGAGTATTTGCGCCGTTTGAGGCTTTCCGCTGAAGCAGCAGCAGCGCCGGTACAACCCGCTGTACTAGGAAGGTGAGAAGGCGCCAGAGTGTCAACGCACGTTGCGTCCCACACTAAAGGCCTTCCCATCTTCCATGGCAATAATGACATTCCATCAGGCCTCTTTCCATCGCCACGTGCCAGCCCATTTGGTTCACGAACTGCTGGGATACCGGCGGTGGAAAGAGCCCGACGGATTATGTCATTAAGGTTAGCGTGTCGAAACGTATATTATTGTAAAAAAGCGTGAGGTGCATAGTGTCAACAGTTATAAATATTTTATTGACAGATATGAGTAGAAGAATTATCATTTTGATAACGAGCAACCCGTTGCGCAAACTGTGCAAGTAATAAATCCAGTGTAAATCATGTTAAAATTAACTTCATCATGAAAAATAGAAGAAGATGAATGGATAATCCTGGAGTACCTGATTGTACAGCTATCAGGCGTACAAAAAAAATACCAAAAAAAAAATCTCTTGTGGTATGAAAAATAAGCGATTTTTAAAAAAATATGACAACTATTTTACTTTACTGTACGTTAATATACACTACAGCTACAAAAACACGTTTTTTTATTTTTGTTTGTGTTTTAATATTCATCACAAAGTACACCAATAGAAACACAGTAAATAATACGAGTACCACTTGTACTTTCTTTTAAAAACAATGTCTACTTTAATTTTTAGCTATAAAATTGATACAAATAAGTGTTTAGAGATAGTTTTAGAGGCTTCCCTGAAAAAAAAAGTATGCAAACCTAAGTGGCCAACTATTTAAAAAATATGCGGGCTTAATACAGTTTACGTAATGGTATATATAGTACACGATTTTATTCAATAGTCAAATTTAATTTGCACTTTTTTGCATACTGCAAATTTTTAATTTTTTTAATAAAATAAAAAGTTATATTACGTGCTCAAATTGTCTACCACCGACTCTAATGCATGCACGACATCTTCTAATAAATGATCTTCTAAGAAATCGTGCGTAGCGTCGTTGCGATATTTTTTGAGCGGCTTCATGGATACGGTTGCGTAATTCGTCCAAACTTGTAATGGGCTTAGAATAAACTTCCTCTTTTATACAGCCCCAGTAAAAAAAATCTAATGGGTTCAGATCAGGAGAACGCGGAGGCCACAAAATAGGGCCCAGCCGACCAATCCATTTGTTCG
Organism: Nudaria mundana; assembly: GCA_963556515.1. Taxonomy (NCBI): domain Eukaryota; kingdom Metazoa; phylum Arthropoda; class Insecta; order Lepidoptera; family Erebidae; genus Nudaria; species Nudaria mundana. Next base: position 3,037,423 of record OY748310.1, read on the forward strand.
GATACGTTGCATTTAAATACGCACGAACATTTATTGCATAATGTGCTGGGCAACCATCATTTTGCAACCAATGGCATTCCCTGACTTCTTCAGGCACCTCATCCATTAAATTTGGCAGATCGTGTTGCAAGAAGCTTAAATAACTTTCTACCGTTAAGTTTCCGGGCAGTTCAAATGGACCTATTATCGTTCCGTCCAGAATCCCAGTCCAATAATTTATTATAAATTGGTACTGGGACCTATCTTCACGCATTAAGTGCGGATTTGACAGTTGCCAGCTGTTGTGCATATTAAGGAATCCATCTCTTTTGAAAGTGGATTCGTCGCTCCATAAAATATGGTCGAAAAATTGTGGATCTTCTTCTATTTTTCCAAGCATTTGTCGGCAAAACAACAATCTTGCATTGTATTCTCTTGGTTGCAGAGTCTGTACTTGTCTAATGTGGTACGGGTGAAATTTATTTTTCTTCAGAGTACGGTGCACGGTCGAGCGCAGAATTCCAGTACGTCGTGCTATTGATCTGGTAGACGGGTATGCTCAATTTCGTCAAGCACTGCCTCTTCTGTATGAATATCAGCTATTCTTCCAGTGCTTGTACCACCAACACCCATACCAGGCAGTCTACCTTTTGAATAACACCTGTGGACTCTGAAGACTCGGTAATCCGGAAAACGTTTGTTGGGGTATCTTTCCCTATAAAGAGCTGCTGCTGCACTAGCATTGGCCCCACATTCACCATAAACAAAATGCATGTTAGCGTATTCTTGCGCTGTGTACTGAATACGTGGCATTTTGAAACACAAAACTAGTCCACACTAATGCCAAGTCGTCTTAATATCACCACAAAAAAGTCCAAATCGTAAGCAAAATCGAAAGTCCTCTTTTGTAAGTGGATTCGTCGCTCCATAAAATATGGTCGAAAAATTGTGGATCTTCTTCTATTTTTCCAAGCATTTGTCGGCAAAACAACAATCTTGCATTGTATTCTCTTGGTTGCAGAGTCTGTACTTGTCTAATGTGGTACGGGTGAAATTTATTTTTCTTCAGAGTACGGTGCACGGTCGAGCGCAGAATTCCAGTACGTCGTGCTATTGATCTGGTAGACGGGTATGCTCAATTTCGTCAAGCACTGCCTCTTCTGTATGAATATCAGCTATTCTTCCAGTGCTTGTACCACCAACACCCATACCAGGCAGTCTACCTTTTGAATAACACCTGTGGACTCTGAAGACTCGGTAATCCGGAAAACGTTTGTTGGGGTATCTTTCCCTATAAAGAGCTGCTGCTGCACTAGCATTGGCCCCACATTCACCATAAACAAAATGCATGTTAGCGTATTCTTGCGCTGTGTACTGAATACGTGGCATTTTGAAACACAAAACTAGTCCACACTAATGCCAAGTCGTCTTAATATCACCACAAAAAAGTCCAAATCGTAAGCAAAATCGAAAGTCCTCTTTTGAAAGTGGATTCGTCGCTCCATAAAATATGGTCGAAAAATTGTGGATCTTCTTCTATTTTTCCAAGCATTTGTCGGCAAAACAACAATCTTGCATTGTATTCTCTTGGTTGCAGAGTCTGTACTTGTCTAATGTGGTACGGGTGAAATTTATTTTTCTTCAGAGTACGGTGCACGGTCGAGCGCAGAATTCCAGTACGTCGTGCTATTGATCTGGTAGACGGGTATGCTCAATTTCGTCAAGCACTGCCTCTTCTGTATGAATATCAGCTATTCTTCCAGTGCTTGTACCACCAACACCCATACCAGGCAGTCTACCTTCTGAATAACACCTGTGGAGTCTGAAGACTCGGTAATCCGGAAAACGTTTGTTGGGGTATCTTTCCCTATAAAGAGCTGCTGCTGCACTAGCATTGGCCCCACATTCACCATAAACAAAATGCATGTTAGCGTATTCTTGCGCTGTGTACTGAATACGTGGCATTTTGAAACACAAAACTAGTCCACACTAATGCCAAGTCGTCTTAATATCACCACAAAAAAGTCCAAATCGTAAGCAAAATCGAAAGTCCAGTAAAAAAATTCAGTAACCGTCGTTTTAACACTGATTTGAAATCACGGAGAAATGCAAAAAGGATGCGATACCGAACGAGTCGAGTGACGCACCAATTTATGTAATTATTGTTATCGGCCCTAGCGACACACAAAAGAGGTACAAATTGCAACCATGGCACATCACTACCTGTCTCTGTCGCTCTCATAGATTTAGTAACGCAAGTTTAGTGTGAGCGAGACGGCAAATTAAAGGTACGTGAGGGACCGAGGCAGGTAGGTTCGGATTTTTTTAGACAATATCAAACTTAAGGAACCTCTTAAACGATAAAATAAAGAATTCTATTGATACAACTTTAACTAAACAAAAGGTCGACTTTGGAGTGGAAAGGAAGATTAGTTTAATTAATATGTAACATTACATTTTAGGACGCCCTTGACATTATTACCGAATAAAATAAAAGAAAATCATAATTTTTTCATTTCATCAAATTTAATCCGATTGTGTACTCATAGCAATAACTTTTTATTCCGATTGGATAAAATCGTGTACTAAACCATTACGTATACTGTATTAAGCTCGCATATTTTTCAAATAGTTGGCCACTTAGTTGTCCATACTTTTTTTTTCTCTAAACACTTATTTGTATCAATTTTATAGCTAAAAATTAAAGTAGACATTGTTTTAAAAAAAAAGTACAAGTGGTACTCGTATTATTTACTGTACTGTGTTTCTATTGGTGTACTTTGTGATGAATATCACAATATCACAAACAAAAATTAAAAAAAACGTGTTTTTGTAGCTGTAGTGTAAATTAACGTACAGTAAAGTAAAATATTTGTCATATTTTTAAAAAAAATCGCTTATTTTTCATACCACAAGAGATTTTTTTTTTGGTTTTCTTTTGTACGCCTGATAGCTGTACAATCAGGTACTCCAGGATTATCCATTCATTCCGGGACACCCTGCATATAATACGCCAGTGAAGTCGCTTCTCGTCCTAAACTAAGAGTCCTAAATCAAAAATTCGGTCTCGAACAAGACCTGCTCCTGAGAATGCTTGATATTTCTATTGAAGTGAAAAAATCATGAAAATCGGTTGGGTAGTTGTCGAGAAACAATTTCACATCGAGTTGCATTGGAGTCACCTGAAAAGGAGCTCCCGCTCGCTTCGCACAGTTATAAATGTAATTATATTTATTTTTAGAATAGACGAGTTGTTTAACCTGTTGTTGGTGTCCTTATCTACTTGGTGGAACTTGATACACTTAGTTACGTACATATTGAAGAAAACAGATGCAATAAAATAACCGGTTAAGTGTTTGTCGGACTCGCGCAAAAAGGGTTCCGTACCATACATACATACATACATAACATCACGCCTCTCTCAAAGCGAGGTAGGCAGAGATCACGGATTTCCACCTGCTACGTTCCTGGCATACTTCTTTCGCTTGTCAACTTTCATTAATGTATTCATGCATGCTCGCCGGTTATGGGTGCTTTTAACCTGGCCTTTATTTAGGACATCTGCGATTTGGTCGCAGTACGTTCGACCCTTACTAGCTTGTTCATTCACACTCGCTTCATGTATCTCTTTTGTCTATCTCCTGTCATCCATCCTCTCTACATGTCCGAACCATTTAAGCACCCCTCTTTCCACCTTGGTTACTACATCTTCTGACATACCACAACGTTCTCTTATCACACTGTTTCTCATTTTGTCCATCAGAGTCGCACCAGCTATACTTCTCAAACTTCTCATTTCAACCGCATTTATTCTACTCTGATGCTTCTCCTGCCACACCCAACATTCACTACCATACATTAGTGTAGGGATAAGCACTCCTCGATGCACAGCCATCCTTGCCTTATGAGACACGTTCTGGCTGTTCATAAAGCTATATATATATCTATATAGCTATATATTCGTACCAAATCGGCAAAAATAACGTTTGTTGTATGAAAACCCTCCCAATTATTTATTATACTATTTATTGTTATAGGGATAACGAAACGTCCGAGACGCCCAGGACTTTAATTGGCTGTGCCATAGGGGCTGGCACGTAAGATTTTGTTGCCTTTCATCAATATTTTATCGCAAGGCAACGCTTTTCAATTGTTTTTTTAAATTACAATATTGCTGGTACTTTTTATTAAATTCATTCGGCCATTTTGGATGTAACCCATTATATGTGTGCTCGGTGACGGTAATAGGCTTGCCCCCTATTACGTGGGATTAAAAATACTGGCCAATTGCGGCTGTGCAATATACCTCTGCCTACCCCTTCAAAATATAGGCGTGATATGTGTCTGTGTCGGGGCTACAAAAATACATCATCTGTGATAATTTCAACTTGCTAACTATAACGGTTCATGAGATTTAGTAATAGGGTTTCCGTTTTAACCTTTGGGTACGGAACCCTAAAAATATAAGTTGTTTTTGTATGCTGTATCTATATAAGTTCCCTCAGAATACTAGATAGCGTGTTACTTATAACTAACTATATTTGTTGCCAGTTTTTTGTTCTGTCATAAATAAATTTATGGGATCATTAATATTTTTATAAAAGTCTTGACTATTGTAGTTGTAGTATTATAACGTGTAGTTAAATAATTAAAAGTCATTTAGATCTTAATCTTTTAAGATTAATCTCAGTTAGTGTTAGATAAGAGGATATTATGCATAGTTACCAAGGTTTTAGTTAAGAGCAAGTTTGTATAGGCTTAACATCTGAATATGGTGCTTGAAATCTCTGCTTGTAAAATGCTATCTCTTTTTTTCTATATATGGTAAGTTTTTCATATTTACTATCATTATTTCCACTATCATATAGCCTTTCTGAACAATTGAACTATAGATGCTTCTCAGGACCAGAAGGCTGGCTATTTTCTGACCCAAAGATTGCCATCCAACGTGGTAACACAGCCAGCATTCTGGGAACCTTCCCAGTCGGCAAAAACAAGGAGGATTTTTTAAACGATATTTTGTAATGTAAATATTTTTAGTATATAATTATGTAGGTATATTGTAATTCTTCATCATTCACCGAGCCTTTTCCCAACTCAGTTGGGGTCGGCTTTCCAGTCTAACTGCGATTCGGCTAAACTTCGGCTAAAATATTTTTAACTGAGAACTTGTGCATAGATATCTGAAATCAATTAACGTTAATAGGGGAGCCGGTCCTGATTGTATTCATCCAGTTATCATAAACAAATGTTCATATGAGCTGTCGGTTCCAATCACTTTACTGTTTGAAAAGTCTCTCCGGGAAGGTTGTGTCCCCTCTATTTGGAAGTGTGCGCTTATCACTCCGATACCTAAAGGAGACATCAGCTGCGACATTGAGAAGTATCGACCCATTTCAAAATTGTGCCAGTTTGGCAAGATTTTGGAGAAGATTGTTACTGACCAGCTGTCTGCAGCTCTGCGTCGTCATATTACGATAAATCAACATGGTTTTTTAAAGGGGCGTAGTGTTGAAACAAATCTTCTATCTTATACATAGATTATTCTAGAGGCTTTGGACAACAATTACCAAGTGGACGCTGTCTACACAGATTTTGCCAAGGCATTTGATAAAATCTCTCATGAACGCTTACTTTAGAAGCTTTGGCAACTTGGTGTACACGGTGACCTTTTTCGTTGGATTAAGTCTTATATCGAAAACCGATCACAGGCTGTTGCGGTGGGTGGGTATGCCTCTCAGAGCAAACCAATTACCACGGGCGTACCGCAGGGGTCTCATTTGGGGCCGTTGTTGTTTATTTTGTACCTTAATGACGTCTCGGAATGCATAAACAATTCAAATATACTATTATATGCTGATGACACAAATATTTTTAAAGTTATCCGAGATGTAGGTGACTGCGAAGCCTTACAAAAGGACATGTGTAATTTTGAGGATTTTTGCCAGAAGAATAACCTCTTTTTAAATGCAGACAAGTGCTCTGTTATTAGTTTTAGTCGAAAGAGAGAGCCTATTGTTTTTAATTACCATCTTTGTGGAACGGAACTATCCCGCGTGAATCAAGTTCGTGATCTTGGCGTGGTTATGGATTCGAAACTTACTTTCGTGCCTCATATAGAAAACATAATAAATAAGGCTTTTAAAAAACTAGGTTTCATTCTTCGTGTGGGGAAACCCTTTAAGAGAGCCTCAACCTACAAGGTGTTGTTTAATAGTTATGTTCGAAGTCAACTTGAGTTCGCGAGTTTGGTTTGGAATCCATATTTCGATGTCCACATTAATAAAATAGAAAGAGTCCAGAAAAAGTTTATAAAAGCGTTCGAATATCGTACTGGTCATGAATATTTGGATTACGTAACGTCACTAAAGAGACATGATATGTTTACCTTAAGTTGTCGTCGAAACTGCACTGACATTTCAATGCTATTTAAAATTATTCATAATTTAGTCGATGCGCCTCCGTTATTGCATTCATTGTCTTTTAGAGTTCCTAAACGTCGCGAACGGAACTGCCGGCGTAAACCTGTCTTTGTCATACCCCGCAGTCGCACAAGTTACGCGGAAAATGCCTTCATGAGACGTGCTTGCAGGTTGTACAACGATAGATTGTTAAGCGTGGATTTATTTGGTGTATCTCTTAGACATCTGAAAAGATTAACTTTACAGTGTCTATCTGAATAGGAAATCCATATAGATCTGACTCTAATTACGTTTTTTTTTTCTAATTTTGTCAGTCTGTCAGATTATGGCTTTATTTTAGGTGTAATTTTAGGTATAATGTTGTAATTTAAGTAACTTTCAGTTATGGTCATCTAATTAGGTTTTACGGTCTCGTATGGAGGCCAGAAAAAAACAAGGGAGAAAAAGGAAAACAAAATAAAAACACTAACTATTAAAATATTAAATATTTATTTTTTATAGTTCGCCAGCTCTCACAAATATGTCGTCTAAACCTTCAGCAGGAATGCTTATCACAGGCAGGTGCCTTGCATACCCCATGTACCACACAATGCACATCACATGGGAGCAGCAACCGACAGTTCTTCTGCCATTAAGGCAGGTGCAATAATAGTGTGCTATGGCTTGCCTGCCCGTGAGAGCTGTATCAATTCCTATGTAAACATTATATGTTCGTAAACGAACATGCCGAGACTGAATTCGGCCTCGAAGTAGGAAGAATTCCCTCTCTTCAACCTCCCGCAAATATTCAGCAGGTATTTCTCCCCCGAGTTCAATAGCAAATCTACTAGTGCCCTGGATGTGTTCTGCATAGTAGCTTCGTGCCTGTTTTATTTGGTAAATACCGACGGCGAATAAAATAAGGTCTTCCTCCGTTAACTCAGGGAATGGAATTTCGGACGGCGTGTCTATTCGCTCAAACTGTGCCCGTCTTCGGTTATAATTATATGAATAACTATATCGCCCAATCTATTTGGCATATTCATTCTTTCTCTCACTATTTGCAAGAACACTGGGGCTCGGACATCGTCCACAATCAGCTGATGATATGCATTTAATAATGCTGCAGCAATCCTAAAATAGTCCATCATATTAGGTAGGGCGAGATTACTATGGACTGTTCTTAGTAGTCTAAAATCCCTTTTAAATCGTCCGTTGACAACTTCTACCACCCAGCGGCATAGGGTGACAAGGCGGGACTTGTTAGCTTGTACCGTAGTTAATTGTGGTTCATTAGACATGTGTCCGTAAATTCAACTCTGCATCTCTAAAGCCACGATCCAAAATGAAGACATCTCCTGGTCTATAGAACCAGTGAAATACTTTCTTCGTCCTCAAGAATTGAAAATCACCAAACGTTGCCACAGCTTACCATCAGGCGGGTGGCGTCAATTTGTCGACCTAAGTATAAAAAATAAAAAAATAAAAAAAATAAAATTTATTATGTGAGCATCAGAAGTAGTCGCAGAATGTGGCCCAGACACCTCAATAATATGGCCATCACAGCACACAAATAAAAAGGGTTTTGTCAGATTTCTGTACTTATGGTGACTGTACGTGAGTCTTTGAAAAAGGTAATTCCAACTTTTTTGGTTATATATATATGTACCATCGCAAATGACTATAGCATTTCTCTTTTCGATAGAGCTTTCAGGATTTCCGAATAACGTTTCGGGTATCAATAAGTTTCTTTGTGCCACATCTTGTCGATTCATATGATCAAACCCTAAATGAGTAGGTACAAAATCTCGCAATAGGGCTTCACGACCTAAAATCAGTAATCTTCGAAATCGAGATTCGCTTGTTCTAAAAATAGAAGCGAGCATCGCATTGGAATCCCCTGTACGCAGTTTTGCTAACGTTGCAGCCAGTATAGTTTTTTTAAATCTGTTATTATTTAGACTGGAGGTTTGGTTAAGCAAATTCAAAAACTGTTCATGAGTAACTCCAACCCAAGTGTGGAATTCGTTAGCATTTATGAGTTCATATTGTTCAAAGTCAAGTATATCTGCTGTAATATGATTTCGCATAATAGTTAGAGTATTTACTATCTCCGAGGCCGTAAAATCTTCTATGAGATTATCTTGCATAGGAAGTGTATGCCAGAGGTTTGCCTCCAAATGTTCTTGACATACTCGAGCATTTTCTGGTACAACGAGGTTATAGCGTACGATGAGACGAATTACCACATTATTCGGAACCCTAAGGCGAGTCACATTCTGGCAATATTGAAAAACACAATTCACAGTTGTGTTTGGAGTACGAAGGTATCCAGTTAATTTTAATGTTGGATGGAGACGGCTTACTTGTGCAGCAGGTTCATCCGGCAGTGGAGCATCAACAACCTGATTTGCGTCACGAATTCTTCTTGCATAAGCCCTTTCAACTGTTTGCCAACATGGTCGACAAATATGATCTGTCGGTTCTTCCTGAAAACAATAAAATAGAATATGATTAAACACTTTCGATCGACTTGTAGGACAGCTTCGTTGACGCAAAGTTATGAGGCGAGCATAGTATTCCTATTACTGTATAGTTAACTGCCCGGCTTCGTAACCCCCGTCGTCGTCATTTAATTATTTCATTATTATGCCTGATATTTGTTCTTTGTCTTAAATGTATGGAAATCTACCGGATTTGTTGACGATTTTGATCAGTGCTCCGCTCCCATAAATAGTAGCGCGATGATATTTAGCCTATAACCTTCGTCGATGAACGGGCTATTCAACACAAAAATAATTTTTCAATTCGAGCCTGTCGATCCTGAGATTAGCGCGTTCAAACAAACAAACTCTTCAGCCTTATAATATTAAAATATAGTAATATAGACTATATACAGTACAGATTTAACGTACAGGCATTCAATTAACAACATAGTAAAAATAATAGTGTACGTTCTTAGTATTATTTAGGTGGAGATTTATTAAAAATAGATTACCTGTCCCTCAATCAGTCGTTCAATAACGATCTGCGCCATGTCACTATATTGCTCTTCTCGTGATATCCACGTATATGTCCTTCGACCTTCACATGGTCGACGACATTGTTTGTGACATTAAAATAACAAAACAAAAACACGATAACAATAACTAAAACGATACAGATAGCCGTCCGATGTAACAGAAGTTGCATGGAGAACTAAAAAACTAACTAACTAAACATAAAAAAATGCAGGCCGGTACCCCGCCGCCCGCCACCGCCCCCCGCCGCACGGCGTGCACTAAACGGTATGTGCAAGCGAGATAGCATGTGACGCCAGGCGCAGCCGCGCGCCGGCAGCCGACCTATTGAGACTAGTAACTGAGACCTTTTTTACATTCTGACGACAGAATATTGCAATAATTAGGATTTTTTTCACAAACTTTTGATGTTGAATATTACCTCTCAGAGTTGACTTAGGGCTTCGGTCTAATAATAAAAAATGTTTATTTTGTTATACTCTATTAGAATATTAAGTTTATTTTTATTGTATACTTTCAAAATTAGCCCAGAAATGTATGGAGAGTGAATGTTGTCCTTTGCAAATTTGTTCTTTGTTTTTTGTTTTTTATGTAGGTACTTAGTTATTTATTTTTTCTAAAATACAGGAAACTGTAAGTCTGGAACTATATGAAGGTTCTGTAAAATTGATTATGTATACGACTGTTTGTTTCTAAATAAATAAATAAATAAACTTCGATATTTTCCGTGAAGCGACTGCCATCTGACCTTCACAACCCATGGGCGATATCGAAGTCCTGTAGTTAGACCGGTCGGATTTTTGATTTAGGGCTCCAACTACCCCTAACGACTGTCATAGATGTTAGTATGACAAACCGGGATCGACGGCTTAACGTGCTCCCCGTGGCACGGAGGGGTCTCAATGTCTTAAGAAATGGTCACCCATCCTAAGACCGGCCTGAGTCGATGTTGCTTAATGCAATGTGTTAACGTTGTCGGTTACCACTAGACCACGAGCATTGTAAATAAATGGTTTTTCTTTAATTAATACATGGGGCACACTAAAAGTTTTGCACTTCTAGCTATTCGGAACTATTTGAATTTCGAATGTTATATTTTTTTAAACGTTGCAACCTTCTTAGTAATAATAAAAACAATTGGTGGGAAATCATTTGTCAATTGTTTTTTATCACACATCAAAGTTCTACGTCCGCAACGAAAATGGAATTAAGTCGAAAAGATTTTAGAGCGATGATTTTTTATTATTTTAAAAGTTCTCTCTCTCCGCAAGACTGTGCCGCTCGTCTTCAAAATGCTTTTGGGAGAGAAGCACCTTGTTTGAGCACCGTGAGGCGATGGTTTGCTGAATTTAAGAGAGGTCGAGTTTCTTTTCATGACGAATTTCGTGGCTACTGTTAACCGGTTAATTGAAGAAAACCCGCGGATTACCTATGAGACAATTCGAGGACTATTGGGGATTGGTATGAGTCAAATCCAGAAAATTTTACACGAAGAATTGAAAGTTCGGAAACTTTGTTGTCGTTGGATCCCTCATGAACTGACAGCGGAGCAGAAACGGGCTCGCGTGGAATGGTGCTCACAGATGCTACTGAAGTACGACCACGGACATTCTAATGCTGTTTATGACATTGTCACAGGAGACGAAACGTGGATTTATTGTTTTGAACCCGAAAAAAAACAGCAATCTTGTGAATGGGTGTTTGAAAATGAGAACAAGCCAACAAAAGTGAGGCAGGCGAGAAACGTTGGTACAATTCATTTCATTTCATTTCATCATCATTTCATTCATTCATTCCCATCTGTACAATTCCACTTGAAGATCAAAAGAGTGTTAATGCCGAGTTGTATTCTACCATTTGTTTACCCAGGGTGTTAGAAAAAGTTCGCGAAAGACGACCCAAAAGCCACGTTCTCCTACACATGACAACGCTTCTTCACACACTTTGGTTTTAACATGTTGTTTTTTTAAGTTACGCAAAACTTATAGTGTGACCTTACGTACAAACATTTTTATTCAATTCAAACTAGTAGTTTCTGGGATTAGTATGGTCAACTAAATAAATTCATATCTATTCAAAGACCCGGCTAATTTACTCAAAGTACCTCAGAAACGCCAATAGGCTCGTCCCCTATTTTGTGGCATTTGGGAATAGTAACAGAAAATGAACAGCTTTTAAGTAATATATTTACTAGGTACATATGCAATGCATGCTGCTAATTGCAAATGTTGAGCGGCGCAAATGTTTTTATTACATATCAGAATCAGAATCGAACACTTAAATTAATTAATCGAATAAAAAAAAATGTATTTTCATTGTTGACGCACGTATTTCCATGGCAACCATTTAATCATCTGGTTTTTCGCTTCGCTCCGCTCAATTAAATGTATGTACCCATATATGTTGGTAGGTACCTAAAGTACCTTACTTACATAAAATCGTCCGTGTCGTACCGACCTCGCGTACGGACGTACTTAGTGCGAGCTAGTTAAATATTTAAATAGTGTGATGCGCGGCAATACCCGCCGCGGAACACTGTCGCTATGAGTTCGCAAACGCTCATAGCCAACGAGTTGTTGGCATTCATACAGCATGCCATCGACACTATGGACGAAGTTGGCATCCTGCAGATCTGCAAGACCAACTTCAAAGAAGAGGATGTGAGTAGTAGTAAGAGACTACTATTCCAGACGCTGGGTAAGCTCGACGAGATGCCACCTCGACGGAGAGATGGTACCGAGAAGAGTATCCAGGACATCGTCACTTTGCTGAAGGTGACCGACCCGGACGACGTGCCTGCTTTCGTCGCGAAAAATTTACACAAATTGCCTCCAATAACATTTGATCACGTTAACGTGACCAGGTTGCTTAAGGATATCACATCCTTGAAAGCAAGCCTGGCCGCAATGGACTTGAAGATGGAAGCGGCAGAACGCATGATAGGTGAGCTGCGGGCCGAGGTAGTGTTACTACGTAGCACTATTTCTACAAGTAGGTCATCGGATGCCGCGAACGTTAACCTCCGTCGTGGTGAACAAAATGCACCGCTTAGCAGTTTTGCGTCACCGAGCGAGTTTGCGTCACCGCTAGTGGAATTTGCCGACAGGGCGAATTGCTCCGCCTCTGTCCCTGTTGCGTCAGCGGTAGCGGGGAAGGTTGTGGGTCAAGTAGCTATGTCATCACCTAATCGTTCCTACGCGAACAAAGCCGTAACCCAGAAACCCGCTGAACCTAGAAGTAGGCAGGAGAGGGAAGGTAAAAAACGACAGGAGCCCCTTCTGCCCAAACCGAAGATCCTGAAAAAGGACGCTTGCGACAAGGATGGCTTCATCAAGGTAGAGAAGAAGAAGCGGAAGCCTCCATGTCGAAACCAGTGCGGTACGGGTCTGGCAGGGCCTAATATGTTGTTACGTCCTGCGATACCGAGTACGTTACTGTACGTGTCCCGACTTTATCACTCCACGAAGGACATCGAGATCGTGGAGTACATCAGGACGAAGACCAACTGGGCCTTGAGAGTCGAGAGGTTGGATTCGCGCCACAACACGAACTTTAAGTCGTTCGTGATTGGGGTGCCGACTCATCATCTCGACGTGTTTCTTAAGGAAGAGTTTTGGCCGAAAGGTGTCGTGTTTAGACGGTTTCGCGGCACGTTACCTTACGCGAAGTGTTGCGACACCCGTGTAAAAAACAGACAGTTTAGTGTCCTATTATAAGATACTAGCTGTCCCGGCGAACTTCGTACCGCATTCATTTTTCTAATGTTCCGCATAACTTTTTTTTTCTTCCATAAGATCCTTCTCCTGATAATTACGAACACAACAAAAAAAGAATAAGTGAAATCGGTCCAGCCGTTCACGCGTGATGGCGTGACCAAGGGAAATAGGGATTCATTTTTATATAGAGAATATAATTATATGTATTTTTAGTTTTAAGGTACCTATGTATCTATGGGCCGTAGAATAATTTAATATAAGATCTGTAACTTTTCTGTCGTAGCCTGATAATAAATGAATTTAAAAAAAAAAGTAATTTTTCATTATAACTAAATGAAAATAGTAGTTATGGGAGCCCCTCCGATCCGATTAAGTATTTAAAATTTTATCATTATAGAGCCTTTTTTTAAATTCCCAACGTCCCAACGCCCATTGCCGGGCGCCCCAAGTACACACTCGAAAGAATTACCTGTGGCGCCGGTGGACTTTGGTCACCTATGTAGCCACTGTTACGCGATTGGGTCGGGTTTTATGTCGCATCTTTGGGGTCGGGTTTTATCCCACATCAGTGAGTTTTAGCCTGCTTCTGTACCTAAGGACAGCGGGCGGCTAGTCCGTTTTACTATATGAGCAGTTATTAGTCCATTGAAATGTTACAGTTTTTGGGGCTAAGTGTGCAAAAGTCAGAGGACGCTATTTTATGTTTTAGATATCAAGGGAGGAGTAGTGTAAAGCTAAATCCAATTTTGTGGGGTCCCAACCCTTATGGGTTTTCGACCATCTTGAAAAAGGGTTGCAAATAGTTATCGCGCTCTATCGCGCAAACAATTCATCACACAAAAAAATTGCGACCACATTTTTGTCGCAAATTAAATTCTCTACAACTTTGTGTTAAAACTTTTTGTCGTAGAATTAAACGTTACAAAGTTATTAACAAAAACAGATCAAATTTGAGAACGAATTTCCTTTAAGGGGTTATATTTTTTTCCTGATCATTTCTCAGTAAATTTCGTCAGTGCATATTTGTAGATGAGTTTTTGAGGAATAATTTCCAAAATTAACATTTCGATATTTATTTATTTATAAGGGTTTTACAGCGATATTTTTACAGCGACACTTGCGATAACATTTTTGTCGTAAATTAAATTCTCTACAACTTTGTGCTATATTTTTTTGTCGTTAAAGACTCTCGGCATTTTGTGGACATAATCAAGAGCGTGAAAGTGGAACCGGATGATGTGATGGTGAGTTTCGATGTGGAGTCACTCTTCACCAACGTTCCCGTTCAAGATTGCCTTGAGGTCATCGAGAAGAAACTGAAGGACAATGGTCTGTCCAACAAATACATTGTTCTACTTAGACATTGCCTAGAGGGTAATTATTTTCTTTATGGTGGACAGCATTACCTCCAAATCGACGGAGTGGCCATGGGTAGCCCTGTAGCACCGGTGATGGCAAACATTTGGATGGAACACATTGAAGATTCCATAGACATGCTCAATAATAATCTTACTTTTGGTATTTGTATGTATTTCATTCTTACTAAGTGTACGACCATAGACAGGCAATACTGAGGAGTATACAGACGTCAAGTTGTCATGTCATTTGTCAGTTTGACATTTCATTTTCAATAACTTTGTTATTTGGTATGGCATCTAGTGTTTGTGCCTTCAGTAATAGTGTGTGTTGTTCATACTTTTCTTTATTGTGATAGGTAATATTTGTTTCATTCTTTGTTTTTATGTATTATGTAAGGTAAGCAGACCAATAATCTGTCATGTAATGACTAAATTTGCGTATTTTGTTTCTGTTTTGAGCCTGTAGTGTTAACGAGCATATCTTAATTTCTGACGCTCAACTGGCGGGTGGATTGTGATAGTATCTAGTATATATATATATATATATATATATATATATATATATATTTATTTATTTATAATTTATATTTCTGAAACACTAACTTGCCTACATTACACTATAGTATATTATTATAGTATTCTATGTCGTCAGAAACTGAAGATGAAAGTGAAAGCGAAAGTTTTTACACTGCGTCTAGCATTAACGGTAGTTTTTCTAGTAATCCATCTATTGCGTCACTTGGTGACACTTTAAAAGCACAATTTTCTGATGTCCCCAAGAACTTCAATGTAGTCCATTTTAATGCTCAGAGTATTCCTGCTCATCACTCTGATATGCTGACTAGCTTTGACTGTAAGGATATTCACGCTATTCTTGTATCTGAATCCTGGTTTAGGTCTTTTCATTCATCTTTATCCTTCCCTCTTCCGGGTTACGAGTTGATAAGAAATGATCGCGGCGGTGACGGCAAGGGTGGCGGTGTAGCTGTTTATCTTCGTAGTCACATTTCTTATCAAATTCTAGATACTTCAGCACAGCCGCCCCCCTCAAATGCAGGCGAACACTTGTTTCTGGAAGTGGAGCTATATCATACGAAATTGTTACTCGGTGTCTATTACTGTCCTTCATCAAGTATCAACTTTTTTGCTTCATTTGAACACCTACTGGAAAAATGGTCCCCTTCTTACAGCCACGTAATCGTGATGGGAGACTTTAACGCGTGCCAATTAAAAAACGATTCCCGCACCTTTTTGTTCCGTCATGCATCTCTATCCCACAACCTATCCATTCTTCCTTTAAACTCTACTCACCATGTTCCTGGATGCATTCCATCACTCATTGACTTAATGCTAGTGTCATCTTCACAACATGTCGCTAAGCATGGTCAATGCAACGCTGATGCCTTTTCCCACCACGACCTACTATTCCTCTCCTACAAACTACGTCCTCCTAAGGCACGACCACGAATTCTGTGGCAGCGCAATTTTGGTGGTATGGACTTGGATAGTCTTTGTGAAGATGCTGACAGAGTAAACTGGGATCCTTTGTTTTCCTCAGACTCTATTGATGAGAAAGTTGGCATTTTTACAAGGGAACTAATAAGCCTTTTCGATACGCATGCACCAGTGCGCCCTATTAAAATTAAGCATCACCCTGCTCCATGGCTCACTGATGCCATCAGGGATATCATGGCAAAGAAGGCAGCGGCGAGACACAAATACAAGTGCCGGCCAACATCTGAAAATTTAGAAAAATATGTATCTATACGGAATCACTGCAATAAGGTGTGTAGGAATGCACAACGCCGACATATTCACGCCTCAATTGACAATGCAGATCCATCTAAGGTCTGGAAATTTCTGAAATCCATTGGAGTTGGGAAGTCTAGAGAAAATATTCACGCTAATTCCATAGATCTAGAAGCACTTAATTTGCATTTCTCTTCTTCGTCCAATTTAGCAGGGACTACTAGAGTATCTACACTTAATAATCTATTATCACTTCCAACTCCACAGTTCCCGCCTTTCGTCTTTGAACAATTCACCGATTGTGATGTTAAGAAGAGCATTATGTCTATAACTTCGAATGCCGTTGGTAACGAC
Organism: Nudaria mundana; assembly: GCA_963556515.1. Classification (NCBI taxonomy): domain Eukaryota; kingdom Metazoa; phylum Arthropoda; class Insecta; order Lepidoptera; family Erebidae; genus Nudaria; species Nudaria mundana. Next base: position 3,054,000 of record OY748310.1, read on the forward strand.
TGTATTAGCCGTAACATGATCCTACCTATCCTCAACCAAATCCTTTCTATCATAACCCATATCCTGAACTTTTCAATATCTAATAGCCACTTTCCAAATGCTTGGAAAGAGGCTGAAATTATTCCTTTACCTAAGATACGCAATCCTTCCTCTAACGCTCATTTCCGTCCTATATCTATCTTGCCTTTCCTTTCTAAAGTGTTAGAGCGCCTTGTTCACACTCAGCTCACCAAATTTCTTAACACGAACTCTCTTCTCAATCCCTTACAATCTGGTTTCCGTCCTGGCCATAGCACTGTTACGGCTCTAGTTAACGTTACTGATGATATAAGGGCAGGCATGGAGATGGGGAATCTCACGGTGTTGTGCTTGCTAGATATTAGCAACGCGTTTAATACCGTGGATTCCCAGGTTCTGCTTGGTATACTTAGCTCTCTTAACATATCTCCAACGGGAATTGACTGGTTTCGTAGTTACCTGTCTGGCCGCCGGCAGCGAACGCGTATGGAGAATTCGTTTTCTTCTTGGTCTGATGTTGCAGTCTGTGTGCCTCAGGGCGGCGTTCTATCTCCACTACTTTTCTCTATCTTTATTAATTCCATCTCTAAACTTCTGGTCTCATCCTACCACCTTTATGCAGATGATTTACAAATCTATACACAAGCTCCCTTGGAACAGCTGCCTAGTGCTATTAATATCATAAATTCGGACCTGGAACGCATTTGTGATTGGAGCACCAAACATGGGCTACAGGTTAATCCATACAAATCCCAGGCGATCATTGTAGGCAGCCCTTGGTTTGTGTCACGCCTTGATCTAACGCAATTACCCGAAGTAACTTTTAATGGTACCCCTGTCATATTAAGCGATACTGTCAGAATCTTGGGTATCTTTATCGACCAAACATTGTCCTGGGACCATCAGCTACAGGTGGTTAGACGCAAAATATTTGCAGCAACGGGATCACTACGGGGATTGCGAATGCTGCTTCCAATTGCCACCAAAACTGCGCTGGCACAATCGTTATTACTCCCTATCCTTGATTACGCTGATGTCAGCTATCTTGATCTCACAGAGGAGCAACTTGATAAGCTTGAGCGACTCCAAAATGTTTGTATTAGATTCATATTTGGTCTTCGCAAATATGATCATGTATCAGAATTCCGCAAAACGCTTAAGTGGCTCCCAATTCGCCTTCGCCGGAATACTCATATCCTAACTTTATTATACAGTATACTGTTCAATCCTTGTACTCCCCGATATCTTAAAGAACGATTTAAGTTCCTACATGACACACATTCGAGGTCTCTAAGGTCATCAGAGAATTTAATGCTGGAAATGCCAGTGCATTCCACAAGATTTTCTGACAAGTGCTACACTGTTCAAGCAGTTCGTCTATGGAATGCTCTTCCGCTACAGATTAAACGCGCACAAACACTTGCATCTTTTAAAAATATGTTAAAAGATTTTTATCTCTATTCCTCTAATTAGTGCTATTTGTTTCTATAATATATTTTTTGTGTATATTTAAAGTTAGTATATCCTATTATTGTTAGTATATTCTATTGAATTTCATATATATGTACTTGTTTCTCCTGATAAATATTCATTTATCAATGTATTGAACATTTTGCTCTCTTCTATAAATCCTATTAATTTATTATTTTTAAATATAATTATATTACATTGTACACAACCCCTATCATTTCTTGTAACTTTCATTCCATCCTAAGGTTGCCTGGAAGAGATTGCTCTTTAGCAATAAGGCCGCCTGTTGTACATTATTATTTTTAAGACTTGTCATAAACCATTTGTTGTTATATTGTGTACAATAAAGAGTATTTATTATTATTATTATTACATGCAGTTAGCACAGGTGAAACTGTGGAAGCGATATGTGGATGATGTCTTCTGTATTATGAGAGGGGGCCCAATAGAAGTAGAACAATTTTTAAGCCACTTGAACTCCATACACCGGAACATCCGGTTTACTCATGAAATGGAGTTGGACAGATCATTGGTTTTCTCGATGTCAAAGTAACAGTGAGAGAGAGTGGTTCTCTCGGACACACTGTGTACCGCAAACCCACACACACGGACAAGTACCTGAATGCCGGTTCACATCATCATCCGCGACACTTGAGATCCGTTGCGGTGTCGCTGGTAAGTCGACCCTATGATCTTTGCGACCCTGAACACTTACAGAAAGAGCTCGCTCATGTTCAAGAAGTGTTGAAGCAGAACGGGTATCAGGGACATACACAACACCGTGAAAGGAACAAGGTACAACCCTTGAGAGTAAGCAGAGCACCAGTATTTATGCCGTACGTGAACGGAGTGACGGACAAAATTGGAACAGTACTACAAAGATACTCCATTCAGACTGTATATAGGCCACACTCCAAAGTCGTAAACCACCTGCGAACCCCGAAAGATACCATTCCTCTACAGACACTGGGTGTTTATAAGGTAGACTGCAGCTGTGGTAGTTCATACATCGGACAGACCAAACGTACTATCGCTGAGAGGGTCAAAGAACACATCACAGCTGTAAAAAACCGCCAAATAAACAAGTGCGCGATTGCCGAGCATTTGATGGAATCGGGTTCCAACCACTGGATTGAACTCCACAAGCCACAAGTCGTATCCACTGACGGACACTATTACTCCAGGATAGTGCGGGAAGCCGTCGAAATAAAAAAGTATCCCAACTTTAACCGGGAAGATGGATATCGACTATCTACGTCGTGGAATCCGGTGATCAGCAAATGTACTCGCCACCTCACCAAACGCCCGCTTGCTGATACTATCAGTGTGGTATGCCGTAGTGGCTCTCCGAACACAATAGTTAGTGACGACGAAGTGAGGGTAGTTGAACAAACCCGCACTTCACGAAGACGACGATGAGCTGAAGCCAGTCCACCCGTGACCACGGCTCTTGTAACAGGGCCGAAACGTCGGGTAATAAAGAGGTATGTATATATCTCAATAATCGCGTAAAAGACCCGTTAGTCTTAAGTTTATAATGACAATGTTATTAACAAAAGTAGATGAAAATTTTCTTTAAGGGGTTATCATTTTTTTTCTGATCATTTTACAGTAAAATTCTTCAGGGCATTTTTGTAGAGGAGTTTTCGAGGAATAATTTCCAATATTACCATTTCAATATTAATTTATTTATAAGGGTTTTACAGCGCTCCGAAATTAACAGTATTCTCCAATACTCGTAAGTATTTACATAAAAATGAATGATCACACACTTTTCTTTATTTTTTTCATTATTGAAATAAAAAACATTGTTTTTATTGATGTTGCACTGTAACAATAACACTGTAATAACTATTTATGGACTCTTGCTCCACCACGAAACAACTGAAATGATTGATTTTCACAATAATTTCTATTCCGAGTGTACATTTCCTAGAATTCTACATACATACATACATACATAAAATCACGCCTCTTTCCCAGTAGGGGCTTTATTTTTTTCATTATTGAAATAAAAAAACATTGTTTTTATTGATGTTGCACTGTAACAATAACACTGTAATAACTATTTATGGACTCTTGCTCTACCACGAAACAACTGAAATGATTGATTTTCACAATAATTTCTATTCTGAGTGTACATTTCCTAGAATTCTACATACATACATACATCAAATCACGCCTCTTTCCCAGTGGGGCTTTAATTTTTTCATTATTGAAATAAAAAAACATTGTTTTTATTGATGTTGCACTGTAACAATAACTATTTATGGACTCTTGCTCCACCACGAAACAACTGAAATGATTGATTTTCACAATAATTTCTATTCCGAGTGTACATTTCCTAGAATTATACATACATATATACATAAAATCACGCCTCTTTCTGAAGAAAACTGTGTGATCATTAATTTTTATGTAAATACTTACGAGTATTGGAGAATACTGTTAATTTCGGAGCGCTGTAAAACCATTATAAATAAATAAATATTGAAAAGTTAATATTGGAAATTATTCCTCAAAAACTCCTCGATCGTAAAATGATCAGAAAAAAATTTGTGACCCCTTAAAATTTTCATCTACTTTTGTTGATAACTTTGTTATGTTTTTAGAATTCTACGACAAAAAGATATAACACAAAGTTGTAGAGAATTTAATTTGCGACAAGAATGTTGTCGCAAATTTTTTGTGCGATGAATAGTTTGCCCAATAGAGCACGATAACCATTTGCAACCCTTTTTCAAGGTTGTCGTTAATTTCGGAGCGCTGTAAATCCCTTAAAAATAAATAAATATCGAAATGTTAATATTGGAAATTATTCCTCGAATACTCATCTACAAACATGCACTGACGAAATTTACTGTAAAATGATCAGGAAAAAAAATATAATCCTTTAAAGGAAATTTGTTCTCAAATTTTTGTTAATAACTTTGTAATGTTTAATTCTACGACAAAAAGTTGTAGGACAAAGTTGTAGAGAATTTAATTTGCGACAAAAATGTGATCGCAATTTTTTTGTACGATGAATAGTTTGCCCGATAGAGCGCGATAACTATTTGCAACCCTTTCTCAAGATGGCGGAAAACCCATAAGGGTTGGGACCCCACAAACTTGTATTAGCTTGGATTTAGCTTTACGCTACTTACCCTTGATATCTAAAAAATTAAATAGTGTCCTCTGACTTTTGCACACCCAAATGTAACATTTCAATGGACCATATATATAACTAGCAACCCTTAGCGCAAACTGCGCAAGTAATTTTTTTTTTTTTTATTTCTAATCTTATTGCACCACTTGAGACCACGACCTTTCCCACGGTGTGCCACACTTGACTGTGCGACTCTTAGTTTAGGAGGAGAAGCGGCTTCACTGGCGTATTATATACATAGATATCCTTGTTCCAGCGCGCTAGTATCACTATCGACGTGTACCATAAACGGCAAATTTCCACTGTGGTTTAAATTTGGATCTGGTACTTCTGCACTTCAAGTAGAAGGAGCTTGGAATGTTAGTGGTAAGTATTTCTTGAGAACGGATTCTCAAGTTCTCTTGAAACTGCCGATCCCGATATAATCGGTGCCGGGTCTCTTATCTATCAGTAATCTGGTATTATTTATTACTAGCGAACGCCTAGGGCTTCTCCACTTGACAACTTTTATACACAAAAACCTTCCTCGAGAACCATTCTATCCATTGGTGAAAACCGTATCCAAATCCGTTGCGTAGTTTAAAAGATACATAGGCATACATAGGCAACGGAAGCGACTTTGTTTTATAATATGTAGTAGTATATTTTCCACTTTCTTTACTCCAGAGGAATAAGCAAAAGGCATATTGTACACCTGTCCATGGACGTGTAGATCTACTTCGATAATAATATAACTAGGTACCTATTCGCCGGAACGCGGGCGGTTACGTCGAAATAAATAAGACGGACAACGTAATCTCGCAAAATCGCACTATAGCATAATAATAATCAGACAATAGTAGTGTATAAAATATTTTTATTATAAAAGTTAAGTATTTATTCGGTATTAAGTTTTTCTAATCGCTGCATTTCTGTTTCGAACAACCATTTGAGGATGATTAGCAAGGCCGTTAATGCGTTTCAAATCAAATGATGGGTCAATCACAAGCCCAAGCAATGTAAGCACCCTAGACAATGCCACATTTACTAAGTCCAACGGCAAACTCCCTCTCTCCAATTGAAACAACCGCCTTGCGGAGTGTAAGTCCCTGGGACTTGTGAGTGGTGATGCCAAATGCCAATGATAAAGGTAGCTGCTTTCTTGAGCAAGCCTGGTTGCCATTATTCCAATTGACTGTTCTTGGAAAGACAGGAACAGAGTCGTTTGCATACATCGCCCACATATCCATCAAATTTAACCATAACGCAAAATGGTAGAGTAGGAGGTCGATTACCTTGCAAATAAATTATGTCAGTGATTGTTCCTGTTGTGCCGTTGCACAGGCTGCCCTTTTTAAGCATCACCCGCGCCCCTGCGCTCAGATATAATACTGGCTCCAAGACCTGAGCACAATCACTATCTTCATTTCTTGCAGATTCAGGCTTATGATAGGCTTTTATCATCACGACTGCAACATCCAATTCAGACAGCTTCTGTCCATTAAAGATAATTGCTTTTTCCTGGTTGTGAATAGATGAAGAGCATCTTTGAATGTTGCTAATTCATCGGGACCAAAGTTTACCTTCATTCGAGAACGGAATAAATCATAGTCTTCGCGTGTGCTGGATCCTTTTGAGAGGTTAATTAACGCACGCCTGAATGCATCTTGATCAGGTCCACTCTGTCTTTGAATGACGGTTAGTTGGAAACATCTAGAAAATTGTCGATATAGCAATCGATCATAATTTGACAGGTCGTGATTGGACAATGATGTATATAAGACTGGATCGGCAACAGGTGGTAACTGGAAAAAGTCACCAAAAAATATACAAACAAACCGCCAAATGGTTCTGATGAAGAATCAGGCTTAGCTTGTCTACATCTCGCATCAACATTGGCTAATAGCTTGGCACCACGCATTGACATTTCGTCAATAATTAGGAATTTCACCTCTTTAAACTTTTCCTGTAGGTATCGTTCAGACTCTCCTCTCAATTCTGAGATTCGCAGATTTCCAGCCATTTTAACGCCGAATGGAGAGTGCTTCCGTTTATATTGTTGGCTGCACAACCTGTTGGTGCACATACGATAAACGCAGAGTATGTTAAAACTCTTGAAATGGATTGCTTCATGGCGGCAATAAGATAACTTTTACCAGTACCAGCCTTGCCCAGGACAATGCAACGCTTGTCATTAATTTCATGACCATTTTGAATGTTAAGTAATTGATTATTAACATGATCTAGAACCTCGATCTGTTTATCATTAAGTGTATACACTGATTCGTCAACCTCGAGAACATGATCCTGACCTGCTCTAGCTGCTGTTATGAATCCCAGTGCATTAGCAATGTTTGGATACCGAGCTTGTGGTTCTTCCCAGTGATGGTCTAAATCAATATCTCTGTTCCTTATGAGCCCAGGCTCGCAAAGTTGGTTAGGTCGTGCTCCAGCTATCCTCATCCATTCTTGCTGCATATACTGTTCATCTTGTTGTTCTGTGTTCTCAGTTTCGTGTTCGAATTCAGGTGGCTCTAATGGCAGATCCATATCTACCGCATCAGTATGTTGACCCTATTTGTACAAGCCATGCCAAGTCTCATCAGCCTGCCTTTGCACACCTTCGGGTCTGCTGCTGCAGCTGATAGTAGAAATCATCATTTGGGTCGGCGTTGACGCCTTCTTTTAGACGGGATACACTTGTACGACGTTTAATTTCTGCACATTTCCATATTTTTGTATTACTGCATGTATGTATTGAAATAGTGAATATTCTTGTAAACCTGCTCTGTTCTTGTATTCTTCAATCTTTGATATTCTACGAGCAGGGTCATTTACAACAATTAGTTTTTGTTTGCCTACGTGAATGGATACAACTGTACGACTTGATTCATAAAGATAAATAATATTAAATAATAAATAATAATAATAAATAATATTAGTCTTGATTTTTTTTCGTTTAAATACTACTACTCGTACGAATTAACATGGCACCTGGCTCTAACGTATGACGTTTAAAGTAATGAGTGCAAAAAAAAACTACTATACTATTCTTTGGCGTAATAAAATCACAACGTGCAAAACGTCGTAGGTTTTTTTTTTTATATTTTGGGTTCGCCAAATTGACGCCGCCCGCCTGGTGGAAATTCGTGACGACGTCTAGCGATTGCGGGCCACTCTCGCAGCACACAATACTATAGAGAGTGGCCCTTAACTTGACTACGCGGCAGAGAAAAGAACGTTTAAAACGTTCGGTTCTCGCGAACATGCTATCCACTGTGTGGGAGTGGCATCTCTGCCCGGCACGCGTTGTTCGGGATTGGAAGAAAGAGGGTGGGATAGATATCATCATAATCAGATAGTAGAAATCATCATTTGGGTCGGCGTTGACGCCTTCTTTTAGACGGGATACACTTGTACGACGTTTAATTTCTGCACATTTCCATATTTTTGTATTACTGCATGTATGTATTGAAATAGTGAATATTCTTGTAAACCTGCTCTGTTCTTGTATTCTTCAATCTTTGATATTCTACGAGCAGGGTCATTTACAACAATTAGTTTTTGTTTGCCTACGTGAATGGATACAACTGTACGACTTGATTCATAAAGATAAATAATATTAAATAATAAATAATAATAATAAATAATATTAGTCTTGATTTTTTTTCGTTTAAATACTACTACTCGTACGAATTAACATGGCACCTGGCTCTAACGTATGACGTTTAAAGTAATGAGTGCAAAAAAAAACTACTATACTATTCTTTGGCGTAATAAAATCAAAACGTGCAAAACGTCGTAGGTTTTTTTTTTTATATTTTGGGTTCGCCAAATTGACGCCGCCCGCCTGGTGGAAATTCGTGACGACGTCTAGCGATTGCGGGCCACTCTCGCAGCACACAATACTATAGAGAGTGGCCCTTAACTTGACTACGCGGCAGAGAAAAGAACGTTTAAAACGTTCGGTTCTCGCGAACATGCTATCCACTGTGTGGGAGTGGCATCTCTGCCCGGCACGCGTTGTTCGGGATCGGAAGAAAGAGGGTGGGATCAGATTGAAGAGCTCTTCAGAACAGGTTACGTCACCCGCAGTGGAGTTCGCTAAGGGGCGCTGCACACAGCTAAGATACTATAATATTTTAACTTAAGATACAATATCGCTCGCCATACAATTCAATGGACTATCACACACGACGTAGATGATAAATAATATTTCATATTTTCGTATCTTAAGATGAATTTTTATGGTACTCGTATAATACAGAATATAATAGAAGATATAATAGATAAACTGGTGTAGGGCGGCTTTATGAACGCAATAGATTTCAAAACAATGGTTTTTAGAACTTTTATCTGTTTGTCTGAATGTTTGAACACGCTAATCTCAGAAACGATTTGAATTTTTGATTTGAATTTGCGGTTTGGTTTTCAATCGCTTCATAAATAAAAAAGTTATGTAGATCTAAAGTAACACGCAGGCGGAGCTGCAGGCAACAGCTAGTAACAAATAAAGTTCCAAACATAACAATAACAAAAACTCAGTAACAAATTACTCAAACGGAACGAAATGTGCAACGGCGAGTGTGACGCTGAATTGACGTTCTGACGCTACCGGTCTTCGATTGGGCCCATCTTAGAGAAGACTCCGCTACGCTCCGTCTTAATTATGAAAGTTAGAAACAATGATATTGTTAGAGGAATATAAAGGACCCTTGGCGTACCAATTTAGCTTTTTTGGGTTGGAATGTACTTATCTTGAAATGAAAACCACAATTTCCCGATTTCAGGTAGATCGGAGAGTAAATGGGAACATTTATATAAGTCATTCCCCTATATTGTTGAAGATTTGAGTACTCCAGCTGTAGCCTGTGACTCTTACCATCTGTGGAAGAGAGATATTGAGATGGTTTCTGAACTAGGACTACAATTTTACAGGTATTACTTGTTTTATTTTGTTTATTCATTACTGGCTTCTCACCTGACTTTATGTAAAATTTCAAAACATTCTTTTTAGGCGACAATCAATTTTTTTTAGTACTGTCAAAGGCATGTTTCATTAATTCTTAATAACTCAAAAACTATAAGAGCCACATACACCAAAAACTATACAGCAAAGCACGTTAATATGATCTATCTGCATGCCAAATTTCAAGTCGATAGGTTTAAAATTGCGACCGGTATCGTTTGACATACATTTTCGATTGGGCCCATCTTAGAGAAGACTCCGCTACGCTCCGTCTGTGACTCTTACCATCCGTGGAAGAGAGATATTGAGATGGTTTCTGAACTAGCACTACAATTTTACAGGAATTACTTGTTTTATTTTGTTTATTCATTACTGGCTTCTCACCTGGTTTTTTAGTTAAAAATAATATAGGTATAGCCTACTAGCTACGAGTAATACCCGCAGCTCCGTGCACGTGGAATAGTTTTAAAATATCCCATTTTCTTCTCCGTTTCTATGCCAATTTTCATCCAAATCCGTCTAGTCGTTTGACCACGAGACTGTGTTTTCTATACATATAAACAACTGTGTCAGTAGTCAGTAATGTGGAACATTGGCTTAGGTAAATGATTTTACAAAGAGTTATTGGGCATTCTACCCCACCTTAGTTCCATCGGTTATCTTTGATAACCTCAGTCACGGTGGAATAGAATGCCCAATAACTCTTTGTAAAATCATTTACCTAAGCCAATGTTCCACATTTTAATGCCGTTCAATACACTACCGTTCCGTCAATGGTTAACCAATTTCACTTGCTAGATGATTGCTTTCGTACAGCAAACTAACCCGATGCATGTTTGTTAACATGAACACGTTAAGATCACATTTTTAAGATAGATAAAGGTGGGACAGAATGCCCAATATCACTTTGGATTGGGAAATAACGTAACTAAACGAATATTCCACATTAATATCATTTGAGCACGCTGTCCCACTGTTCGTACGTTCGCTGAAGCTCCTTGCATGTTCATTAGGGAACTATTTTGTAGAATTACAATTACGATAAGCTAAAACGTACTTACCATTTATAACCTACAGCTTTTCTGTATGCAGCTTATATTGGTTTGGTTTATTGGAAAGTAGATTGCGTTTTTTGGAATTTCTTTAATCCTGTATCCAGGTGGAACATTAAGTGCAAATTCGTGTAAGATGTGACTGGATTTACCGTTTATATAGGACCCGCTAACTATGTCACATTCAATCCTTATGACAGTCGTAGGCAAAATGTTAACTGGAAACTCTGATACATGATATTTATTTGCTTCTAAGATCTGTTTTTTAAATCCCAATAAACTTCCAAATGTACCTTCTTTAGTAAAATCTATAGTTGATGTACAAAATAACATAGTTTTTAGGGTGTTGTTATTACAATTGAGTTTTATGGATGCATCTTTTATCTCAGTTTTTAAATAGTCGCTAATATCTTGTAATTCATAAGTTCCTTCAGGTATCTCGATAACATTTTTAGAACCATAATATAATTTATTGTTTGTATTATCAAAATTTGGAATAGAATTATATGTAGAGAAATGTAATAATGCACATTCATACTCCCCAACTAATGGCAGCGTGCTTGGATAATAGGTAGATAATACCGATGAGTTTCCAGTTATCGATAAGGTGTGTGACATCTTGCAAATGATGGAAATGAAAGAGTGATATAAAATTTATAGTATTTATTCCAAAAAAATTGCAAATATCTTAAACACAAATGTCCACAAATTATTGTGTTAAATTGTTGATATCTACTAAAGTTATAATAAACATCACAGTTCTTAAAATATAGGATTAATTCTCTTGGCGGTTTTAAATCGCCAAAGCTATCAAAATATTCACAATAATTATTTATTTTAACATAAGCTACCCAATGCGTTCCATCATTTTTTGAATTATCTAGGTTAACTATACCACATTCAATTCGTTTAGGTGTTTTTGGTAACTGATCCTTCATGTAAACTCCCCGAAAGTAAGGAATACATTAGGCATACTTCTGAATATCGATATTAGTTAAAGCGCGATTAGGTAGCTGATCAATTAGTTTTTTGATGGATTTATAAACAATCCCTGACCTTGCTTATGTGGTTTAATGTATAAACCTTTACCTATTGCTATAGCCTCCATAGTTTTATTATGACGTTCAGTTTCTTGTAATTTTTTCTGACCGTCTTTATAATCATTCACTGTTTTAGCAATACCAGCTGCACCACCAGCTAATGGTCCTAAAGCAGACAAACCAGCAAAAATTGGGATTAAAGGTAGAATGCCTCCAGTTTTTGGTATAGGTATCATTCGAGGTACGCGAACTTTTGGAATGCATGGAACTAATTTTCTAGCAACCATATAAGCTATATTTATTAGTGACTTGTTATCTTTAGGCGAGATTTTTTGATTTTTCTTTTTATTTTCCTAACAAAGTTATTAAAGGTCTTAACACCAGCACCAGACTTCAATTTAGCTTTCATAACTTTGTTTACTATCCACGAACTAATCTTTTCCCCTGTTCGAGCATCTTTTGCTTTAAGTCTTTGTTTAGTCATATCTATAAGACGTAAGTCGGCTTTTTGACGGTTAGGCAAGTCTATGTAGTTTGCGTATGCGATATCGTGATGTATCATGTATCACCACGTTTTTTTTTTATTTTTTTTTTATATTTGGTTCGCCAAATTGACGCCGCCCGCCTGGTGGTAAGTCGTGACGACGTAGTAATCGTTTTGAAAGCTTTGTTCCTGGTCCACAATAGTTATAACCGGGTATGTGAAGTTCGAATCGTAAATGATTAATGATACTGTTTATTAGTCCACCACCTTGCATCGTCTACAGAATAATGAATAAACTTTAAAATTCTATATCACTTATATAATTAACTTATTCCACTATTGCAGTCTTATCAATCCAACTGTTCTCTTTGTTATTTAAACCCAACCATTTTACGAACAGTTTGTTTCCTTTCTTTTTTAATACCTTTTCTATCAAATAGACACCAGGGCAGGACGACTTTTGAAGCTCTTGTTCGTAAAAAGTTCCTAATTTGACTTGTTTTTGATTATCTTCGATGCGATATGTTATTGGTACAGTGTTATTTATCTTTTTTATAGTAAATAATTCTGTTGACCAGTTAGGAGTGTATCCTTTCTCAAATATATGTTTGTACTTACTAATTCGAACTTTGTCACCAATTATAAACTTTGGACGACATTTTTATGTTACCATGGAATTTGTAATATTATTTTTAATGTCCGTTTCATTAAACTTATTGACATTAACAGGTGCAAATTTAATAGTACGATGTTTTGTGTTGTTATATGTCTTCATAACACCGTTCAAGCCACCATCTATCCACTTATAGTGTCCGTTCAAGCTAAAGTATTTGTACAATTTATTTTTAATCGTTTTAAGAACTCGTTCAACAATTGAAGCCTTTTTGGTTGAAAATGTTGAGTAGTGATTAATATTATAGTTCTGTAAAAGCTTTTGAAATGTAGAATTATAGAACTCAGTACCCCTATCAGTTTGCAGATGAGTTGGTATCGTAAGATTAGTAGAAAGTAATTTTTCAAATGCATGAGAGACATCATGTTTGGATTTAGTTTTTAGTGGTTCCACCCAAACGTACTTTGAGAAGCAGTCAATAACTATTAAAATATAGTTATATCCTTTATTAAAGGTTTTTAGGTTTTGCATATCAACTAAATCTGCTTGCCACAAATCATCAATACCTTTTAAAATTACAGATCGTCGAGGAAAATTTTTTCGTGCTGCTTTATGTATTTCATTGACGATTTGTTGTTTCGCCATTTTGATAAACTTTAAGGTCTATGTTTTTCGATCTTTTAATATAGATTGAATTGCGTCTTGAATTAGTCTATCAACTGCTTTTCTTGTGTAAAATTTGTTTTCCAAATGAGTCACTATCTCAGATATTATTGTTTTTAAAGCTTTCTCTATGTGGTTTTGAACACTATTTGGAATAGAACTTTGCAATTTTTGTAAGTCATTTATTAGTACACCTTTCAATTCATCTACATATGCTTTATTTACTGCATCATCTGCGTCTTGAGGAGGTTTGACACCTTTTAACCTCGATGTCTTCAAGTCATAATCTCCACGATCAGATTTTATTAATGCGTTATCATTAAAATCAAGTATTTCCGATATACGCATTCGCTTATGAATATAATGACCAAATTTGTCTACATTCATATTAAAGGTGTATTATGTTGAACGGTATATAGTAAAATGATACACATATAATATTAGTAGATTTATTTATTTGATGATTTTGTTTTCACGTAGTTCTTCAATGATAGATATTATTTCATTGTCTATTCCTGTGTTACCAGCATCTCGAGAAGCAATTAATAACTTTAATCTATCAACCAACTCATTGGGATCATCCCAATATACAAAATCTGTTTTTTTTCCACATTTTTGTTAAAGGTAATCCTTTTCCTACTTTCTGTCTACAACTTGGACTTTTACTTTCTTGTTCGAAAAGTGGTTTAATATTTTTGTCCTTTATTACTTTTAATTGGTTTTTTTGAATCGAAATTACGACGATGTGCATTCGTTACAAGTAACATTGCCTTATAATTTTGCTTGTCATAGTCATTAACCAAGCTCAGATCAATGTCTTTTTTTAACAGTAACTCTCTCAATCCAGGTGTACTTTCGTACTTGTGTCCGGCTACAGTAATAACTTTATCTCCAATCGTTATGCTAGAGGAACCTAACATTAACTGTCCACGGTTATTTCTTATACCAAATGGTACATCCGATAGTACTTGTGAAGATAATGACCAAGATGATACATCTGGATTAGTATCGACTAATGACTGAAATGAAGAGTCTGATGAGGGTTCCGATTCGTTACTATCATTACTGCTATCATCTGTTTCTTTCATATCTTGGTCTTGTGGTTCTTGGGGTTCTCCTTTTTCCTCCTTTTTTGTTAGAGCTAAGTGGTTATTAGTGTTGGCTATTAAATTGAGAGATTCTGTAACAGGCTTAAAAACTGTATCAAAAGCATGCCTATTATTATCTTCTAAATCCTTCATTTTACGTATTTTTTTCCTGACAGCTTGTGTTGCATCAACAATTTGTTTTTTCAATGATTTATCCATTATGTAAAATAGGTGGTAATCGGATAAGAACCAATTAAAGAATAACAATAAAGTGACTGCAGTCTACTTAAATATTCAAATTTCATCTAATAATACAAAAGTGTCAAACGTTTTTCTATAGCAACCGTTGTTTTTAGAACAATCTTTATTAATTACCACATAATCAAAAGGCTCTTTCCATATTAGGGAACACATTTCTCGAAATTTCAACCATGTCATATCGGTGTTAACATGTTCTTCGTAAACATGTTTCAAATTAACTTCATTTTGCTTAAAAAGCACAATTAAGTTAGCATTATCTCTTACAAGTTGTTTAGGTATTTTGGTATAAGTTTGATTTAAATAAAAACTGTCAATCAATTTATGTCTTCCCATGGCAAAATAATCACGCATATTACTTTGATTTTCACATGCTACATCGTCAAAAATAATCACAGAATTATCATTTGCATCTGTAACCTTCAAAACGTCATCATTTGCTTGGTATTTCTGGAGAGTGAGACCTGGTACTCGTTGTAAAACTTTTTCTAAAAAGATGTACTTTGGTTGATGTAGAGTTTTAGAATATACATAAACATTCTGAAATGTCAATCCATTTTCATGCAATAGAAGACCAATTAATAAGTTAGTTTTTCCACAATTTGATGGTCCACAAATGATGCAACGTACTGTATTCGGTAATAATTCTCCATGGTGTAACTTGTTTTTTGTCAAATCGTCACAGATTGTATTGACCTATAACGATTGTGTTTGTTTAACGAATTTCATGTTTGCTATGTAATACTGATGGACTCGTAATGAAAAGATGAATTTATAACATAAATATTTATAACTACAAGTAGTCGAGCCAAACTGGTTACAGAAAAGCTGTAGGTTATAAATTGTAAGTACGCTTTAGCTTATCGTAATTGTGATTCTACAAAATAGTTCCCTAATGAACATGCAAGGAGCTTCAGCGAACGTACGAACAGTGGGACAGCGTGCTCAAATGATATTAATGTGGAATATTCGTTTAGTTACGTTATTTCCCAATCCAAAGTGATATTGGGCATTCTATCCCACCTTTATCTATCTTAAAAATGTGATCTTAACGTGTTCATGTTAACAAACATGCATCGGGTTAGTTTGCTGTACGAAAGCAATCATCTAGCAAGTGAAATTGGTTAACCATTGACGGAACGGTAGTGTATTGAACGGCATTAAAATGTGGAACGTTCGCTTAGGTAAATGATTTTACAAAGAGTTATTGGGCATTCTATCCCACCGTGACTGAGGTTATCGAAGATAACCGATGGAACTAAGGTGGGGTAGAATACCCAATAACTCACTACTTGTGTCAATTACCGCAAAGTACTTAGGAAACCGAGCCATTTCGTTTCGACTTAGTGATGTTAAATCACCTATCCAAAGCTTTAGTACTTTTTTTATATTGGATTCGCCAAATTGACTCCGCCTGCCTGGTGGTAAGTCGTGACGACGTCTAGCGATAGTGGGCCACTCTCACAGCGCACAATACTATAGAGAGTGGCCCTCAACTTGACGACCTACTGATGTGCCTCTTCACGCTCCGCTTAAAGAACCCAGTGTTATATGAGGGAGGAAACACGTGCACAGGCAGGGCGTTCCAGGCCACTATCGTTCGGCAGAGAAACGAACGTTTAAAACGTTCGGTTCTCGCGAACATGCTATCCACTGTGTAGGAGTGTCATCTCTGCCCGGCACGCGTTGTTCGGGATCGGAAGAAAGAGGGTGGGATCAGATTGAAGAGCTCTTCAGGACACTCGCCTTGGTAAATACGGTAGAACAGCGGCGGCCTTACACATTGCGAGGCTCCGGGCGGCAGGGTTTTGCGAGGCCCCTTTTTTTATACCGCGGCCCAATGCCTCAGCCGCCCGTTCGTCCATTGCTGGGTGCCCCAGGTACGCACTCGGAAGTATTCCCTGTGGCGCCGGCGAACTTTGGCCAACTATGCCCTCTGTCTGGGGTTGGGTGGGGTTTTATCCCGCATTATTGGGGTCGGGTTTTATCCAGCGTCGGTGAGTAAATGTGCGTTCTGCGGGGTTTCAGCACTGTAGCTGATCGTAGATGAGTCAGCGATGCTATGGCCACAGACTTCGGAACTCAGCAGGGAAGGTACGCTCCTTCTCCCTCTCGGCCTTCTCGAGCATGACGTGCTCGTAGGAAATGGCCACGTTCCACCTACTCCCACTGAAGACCATGGCTCAAAGCATGGTTCCCACTGAGAGGTATTCACGCCTTGACGCCACGACGAGGCCCCAGCGTGTGGAGTGCGGGAGAACCCCCTTGAGCCTTTGAAACAATGACGCAAAGGCTCCTATTTCCAGGTCCTATGGAGAGGTTCAGGCTAAGAGACATGCATCTAAGGAGATCGTGCGTTACCCTCTTAGTATCTTGCCAGACCGCTGAAGACCGTTCAACGATTTATTTAAAACTTGAGCAATCCAAGTGGGGTACCACCATCATCGCGGCGGTGAGACCGATCATGGACGACTGGCTGCAGAGGCAGCATGGTGACCTCACGTATCGTGCAACCCAGATCGTTACCGGGCATGGATGCTTCGGTAGCTATCTGTTTCGCATCCATCGTGAGGTCACACCCCGGTGTCAACATAGCGAGGTTTCCGACGACGACACCTCACTCCACACGTTGGTGGAGTGCTCAGCGTGGGCGAGTCAGCGGCGGGACCTCATAGTGGGTCTGTGTGTGGATACCCTCTCGCTGGAGACCATACTTCAAGCCATGGTCTCCAGCGGGAGTAGGTGGAACGCGGCCGTGTCCCCCGACAGGGAGAAAGGGCGTACCCTCCCCGCCGAGTTCTGTAGTCAGCGACGAGGGCGCCGCAGACTCATCTACGCCCAAGACCATCGACCTCCATGATCGGGACCTGAGGACGGCGGGATCGCCACCCGCCGTGCAGAAGCAGGCTAGAAGGGGGGCCTTCTAGCCTGCTTTTGCAGCACGCAACCAGATTCACTCACCGACGCGGGATAACACCGTACCCCAACGACGCGGGATTCTCATCCCGACCAAACCCCCGTAGAGACCACAGAGGTGGTCAAGTCCGCCGGGCGCCACTGGAAATACCTTCTGCGTGTGAACCAGAGACGCCCGGCAAAGGACGTTAGAGCGGCCGCGGCCTTAGGCCGCGGCCTTAGGCCGCGGATTAAAAAAAAAGCCACGTTGTTGGCTGTCAATCCGCCCATACGGGGGCGTATAAGGCCATAATACGACTCCGTACCCCGTACCCGGAGACATGGCGAGGCGCTTTCTCTTTCTTGAAAATTAAGAGATGCGAAAATAGGTAGGTCTGGTTGTTGTACGGTACATGGTGCAGTCAAGACTTTGAACTCATTGCAAGCAAAATAATTCCAAGGTGGCAAGAGTTCAATTAGGTATGTTTTGAAAAATTTAATAGTTTACTAACTTTAGTTTAATTTACCGTTATGTTATAATTTTAATAAATAACTAAGGATAATATCAAAAATGTAAAAAAAAACTATATTAAAAAAAACATATTTTTGCTTGGCACGTTGCGCGAGGCCCCTGCAAGCGCGAGGCCCCGGGCGATTGCCCCGTTCGCTTAAGACTGCTTTATACGCAAAAACATCTTATCTTAAAAATAAATAATCCAAACACATCATCATTCGTTCTATCAGAGCTGAAGAACATATATGTAAATAGATATGCTTCCTAAGATTCAACAGACAATACTTCTGATTTCAGATTCTCAATAAGTTGGCCACGACTGCTACCCAGCGGTTTCCCAAATATCGTCAGTGAGGAAGGCAAACAGTACTACAATTACTTGATCGATGGTCTACTGGCTAAAGGGATAGAGCCAGTCGTCACTATATACCATTTTGATTTACCACAAGTTTTTCAAGACCTTGGTTAGTTATGTTGTCGATCAAATATATTTTGAAATATTAAGATAGAAATCTATATATATAATACGCCAGTGAAGCCGCTTCTCCTCCTAAACTAAGAGTCGCACAGTCAAGTGTGGCACACCGTTGGAAAGGTCGTGGTCTCAAGTGGTGCGATAAGATTAGAAATTTGACAAAAAGTAAAAAAAAAAAAAAAAATTCCTTTCGCTAAGGGTTGCTAGTTATAAATAAATCACTAAAACTGAAATGTTATCGGTCTTTCCCTTATAGGGGGAATGCTTTGACCAACTATGCTACGATGACCAATACCGACAACATCCAATCTTTGCTTTGCTTCATATCACAATTTCTAGATCGCGCTATCAAGGTTAGCGGTTAGTTTTTGTGATTTATTTATAATTTCTATTAAACTAAGCTTAAACTATTCTTAAATATTATTTAAGAATAGTTTAAGTAAACTCATTGCTTTGAAATACAAAAATATCTCAAATATATTTTTTTATACATACCGTTAGCAAATGTATCACATAGACAGATATTCGATAAATTTGTTTCTAAGTATGCCATGCTATGCTAAACGTTTTTAAAATATAAATCGCTAAATCGCTGAAGTCTGGACGTGAACTACATTCAGTACAGGTAAAATACTCTGACTAACTAAACTGCCAAGATCATAGCCGAGAACTTCGGAAGTGGAATTCTATAGTCTCTGCCTACACCAATGGGAAAGAGGCTGACTGTATGTATGTAATAGGTGGCGAGTCTTTTTCTCCCCTTTTTGTCAGAGCTACTTCCGTCTGTTAGCAGATACAGTCAGGTACACCGATGATAGGTGTGGATAATTTGGGTATAGGAGATATCGATTCAGCTGTTAGAACAAATAAACAAGCATTTCTATAACATTTGCAGGTGGCTGGGCTAACCCTTCAATGCCGGATTGGTTCGTAGACTACGCAAGAGTCGTGTTCAGTCTTTTCGGTGATCGAGTGAAGACCTGGGTGACTGTTAATGAACCTCAAATGGATTGTGACATATTTTACACAGCTGCCCTTAAAGAAATAAATGCTCCTGAACATAATGTAGCGAATTATTTGTGTTCTAAGTATACGTTGCTAGGACACGCAAAAGCTTGGAGGCTATATGATCAAGAATATAAAGCTAAATATAAAGGTAGGGCGATGGGGTCCAAACTCTCGCTGCCTTTTTATAGACTTTGCTAATCATTTGATCGATGGATCTGGCTAGAATAATTAGTATAGCCATGCAACGTGGCAACGCAGCTAACAGTCTGGGAACTTTCCCAGTTGGCAATGACACTCAATGTCAAAAACGTTCTGTCGTCCAAGCGGGTAAAATAGTTTTCACAACTAGATTTACATGATATATCATATAATTTATTTTAGGTAAATTAGCGCCAACGAATCATATGCTTTGGTTATCTCCACAGTCGCCAGAGGATGAAAATCTGACAGAAGCAGCAAGAGAGTTTTATGTAAGTGACATTATTACACATAATCAAGTATTTATACCGGGAAGAGTACATACCTAAACAAGCGATTATGACGCCAAAATTCCACCATTCACATTATTGGTACCACGTAATAGGGAAGGAGATATACTCTATGTTTGGTAAAGCGTCCCCTGTTAGCAGGAGCACACCAATTAGTTCAACTAGCTGAAAATTGGGTTGAACTTAAAGGAATAGGTTCACAACGGACCAGTGTACACGTGAGACTGACTTGGGCCGAAAAGATAAAACTGTTTTATAGTTTATATAACACAGGTAAGGTGTTATTAACATAAAAGCAAGGAGGAAACCTATCAACATCTTCAGAACCCAAGACATCCTCGTACATGATGTCAGACGGACGCCTTGCCACCTATTACATGGGACCAAGAAAATTACTGGCAAACTTTGGTGTAATACACCTCTGTGTCTACCTTCAGGGTATGCTAAAAAGATATTATGAGAGGGCAGCTTCCTAATGATTTGTACATTTGCAGTTTGGAAGATTTACTCATCCAATTTACTCAAAAGAGGGAGGATGGCCACCCATAGTTGAGGAGATGGTGGCAAGGACTAGTAAGAGGTTGGGATATTCACGCTCAATGTTGCCACCCTTCACGCAGGAGGAAATTGAACTGATTAAAGGTGATAAAAGAAAATTTACTTTAATCTCAACTTTAGCTCTCTAAGGGTGAGTATAGATCTGAGCATTTTACAGCTTAATTGAGCAGTCCAACTAGCATATTGCTGTAACATTTCGAAGAACCTATCAGCGAGCCTTTCAACAAATTGTGAACGAAAGGTACAACGAAATGTTACGGGTAAATGCTCTCAGTAAGCATTTCACCATACTGAGCGCTAAGCATTGCACAAACGTTACATTACATGGAAAAGTTCGAGGAAAAGCATTGAACCTCAACGTGATAATTTCCTATTCTCTTGTAGGAAGGTCATAAGATACACACACGTAGGTACTCGCACACTCACACACGCAGTACCTTTAGCAGGTTTTGCTGATAATGCCAACAATTGACTTAAAAGGCTGACCGTATGTTCCTTTAGGTACCTACGACTTCTTCGCTATGAACCACTACACATCAAGACTGATAAGGCCAAGATTGCCCTGGGAGAACTTGGACGAAAACTTGTTCTTATCTTGTGTGCCCGAAATCCAAGCTGTATATGATGTGGATCCAAAATGGTCGCCTGGATTTAATCCCCTTTTCCCTGTAAGTCATCTCCTTTATTTATCCCCGAAGTGGTTATGAAGACATTCCTACGATTACCATATTTCACCAGTCACTATATTTTTAATGTTGGGCGAGCTTATTGCCGTTTCATGCCTTTAAGGAATCCTAAAACTGACCAATCGAGCGAAGTGGCTATACATTTCGTGACCATACTGAACAATTTTGCTTTCGTTTGTCTATCTGTGACTGGCAAAACCGGGCTTAATAAGTGCCTCTTTCTTTCTGGCTGTATGTCTTCCTATATATATGTTCCAGGCTAGCGACCATTTTTATCAGATCTCCACGAAACTTGGTACACATGTTACATAGTTTTCAACATTCTATACTTCGTGAGCTTTTTTGGTTGGGGTAAAAAGAAGACACAAGGTCCAAACAATGTTTATTGACGATACCAATATCCTATGTGCTCGCAAGGTTTACGGTTCGTCCCAAGCCAAGCCGAGGCAAATCATTATTGAAATTATTGAAGGTAGCCGACACTCTTCTTAGTTATTTTATAGTGACACCGTTGATACCATGGCCAAAGGCAGAAAAGTCCAGTTGTGTCAATACCAATATTTCCGAAAAAAACAATTTCATGATAACCAAGTCTCGCTTGGTTGAGTTCAGGGTCAGCTTATTCATGTGACTCGCCTGCATGTCCATGCCTGGGGTAGGCAGAGACCTTCATAATAATATCACATAAGATTCCTTTTAACAGTTTCATCAATTTTAGATTCATCCAAGCGGCATCCGGGAACAGATGCAATGGATCCGACAAAAGTATGGTGATATAGGCATTCTGATAACTGAGAATGGTTTCCCTTCAAGTTCCCGCCTAGATGATGACAATAGGATCGAGTATATCAAGTTGCATTTGGAACAGGTGAAGATAATACATGGTTACTAAAGTTAACATCGTGCTCTAGGCGTACACGCTCAAGACACAATTTTTTATGACCAACTTAGAATGGATGATATAATTTTTTTTTTTCATAAAATTTAAACCTCAAAATTTGTTGTTCATTAAAGTCGCATAACGACACAAGTGCTACTTTTTAATTTTATTATTTAAATTCGCCATAAAAAACATGTACCTACGCTTGGGTATTTTAACCTAATCCGAAAAAAATCGCCTCGGAATGAAAATACTACTAAACAATAAAGGGAAAGTATGTACTAAATGCAATGTAAACACCACGAGTCGCCCGTTATCCAGTAGATAAGATTTTTTAAGGACACTCTAAATTATTTTTTTTTAAAAAGCGTCGCTTTTATACAGCGTAATCATAAAGCGTAATCATAAATTCACGATATAACCATTTGGTTTTCGCAACCTTCATTTGTCAGAAATTATGGTTGCACCTTAACCGAATGGTAATGCATCCAAACATGGTACCGACCATTAACGGTGCTACCGTTTGGAACACATGGCCATAGATACACATTGTGCATAGCTTCACCATAGAGTAAAAAAGATAGTTCCCCGAAATTTCGTTCACTTTAAACTCCGAATAAAATACATTTCATGCCTATATCCCCGCAGAGGTAGGCAGAGGTGCATTACACACCCACAATTTGCCAGTATTTTTAATCCCACGTAATAGGGGGCAAGCCTATTGCCGTTACCGGGCACACATAATGGGTTATGTCCAAAACGGCCGAATGACTTTATAAAATGTCTAGGCGTCTCGAACTTATATCCGAAATGTATTTAATAAATTTACAAAGTTATCTGTGGATCTCAAAATATATCTCAACTACATAGTACAGTTATCTGTGGATCTCAATCTATTTGGAAATCCAAAATGTTTCGACAACCATCAAAAATGGGATATTGCCCTGTCAATTTTGACAAATGATGGTTGCGAAAACTAAATGGTTACATCGTGAATGGGGACCTTAAAGTCAGGCTTTTATATTTAACTCTCGATCTTTTTTTTAATTTGGCTCCTGTCTTAAAAGTAACCCTGTGTAATTATGAGTTTCTATTGATACTAGTAATAGTGCTTCGCGCCGCACCACGCCATAGGTTATGGCCTATAACTTTTGACCCCTTAGGGCTAAGTCAAATTTTCGATTTTTTGGCTTGCCTCCAGATCCAGGGCTATCCATAGAGGGGTCAACCATCATTGGAGCATAAGCAGTTCTCGAGAGCTAAGGGGGGACAAAAATTGCATTCTCCATTCTATATATAGATAGATGGTGCCCGGTAACGGCAATAGGTTGGCTCCCTATTACATGGAACCAACAAAATTACTGCCAAATGTGGGTACGTAATGCACCTCTGCTTCGTTCCATGGGGATATAGGCGTCATTATATGTATGTAAAGATATATAAGGAATCATAACATCGAAACAAAGTCGATTCCGCTGTCTGTCCGTCCCTATAATATGTAGGTATGCTTAGATCTTTAAAACTACGCAACGGATTTTGATTTGGTTTTTATCAATGCATAGTGTGGTTCTCAAGGAATGTTTTTGTGAAAAGTTTGTCAAGCGGGCGAAGCTTTCGCTAGTATAGAATAAACGCGAAAGGTTGTATGGATGGATGTGTGGATATTTGTTACCTCAAGAGTAGCTAAAAATCTTCTGAACTAATTTTAAATTTCAATGTATCATGTCTGAATTGGGAACGAGACGTACAAGCCGTGCGCATTAACATGGCACCTGGCTCGAAAGTGTTCTGAAGAGCTCTTCAATCTGATCCCACCCTCTTTCTTCCGATCCCGAACAACGCGTGCCGGGCAGAGATGCCACTCCCACACAGTGGATAGCATGTTCGCGAGAACCGAACGTTTTAAACGTTCTTTTCTCTGCCGCGTATATAACCGCGCATATAACCCCGGGTTCTTTAAGCGGAGCGTGAAGAGGCACATCAGTAGGTAGTCAAGTTGAGGGCCACTCTCTAGTATTGTGTGCTGTGAGAGTGGCCCACAATCGCTAGACGTCGTCACGACTTTCCACCAGGCGGGCGGCGTCAATTTGGCGAACTCAATATAAAAAAAAAACCTACGACGTTTTGCACGTTTTGATTTTATAACGCCAAAGAAGTAGTGTAGTAGTTTTTTTTGCACTCATTACTTTAAACGTCATACGTTAAATCCAGGTACCATGTTAATTCGCACGAGTTGTACGTGACGCTATTCCACGTGATCGTCGACTAGTCTGTCTGTTTGTTGCGGCTAATCTCCAAAACGGTTTCACGCTTACAGATTCTGATCGCTCTGAGCGAAGGTATCAATGTCACCGGATACTCTTACTGGTCACTGATGGATGACTTCGAATATTTTGATGGCTACAAGTAAGTATTAACCAGGTGAACCACTATTAAAGATTAATTACATTAAGTAAACGTATAAATATTTAAAGTAAGGCCAACGAAACGAGAGAATTTTCGTCAACAAACGGACCGTTATTGAGTTACATTGATAGACTATATATACACTCATTTACCATGAAGTAAATGATCTGCAAGGTGTTTGGTTATTTTTGACCGACTTTAAAAAAGAGTAGGTACTTAGGTTCTCGATTCGTCATGATAATGTGATGCATAAAAGTTCATAAAACATTATCGCTAAAAGTGGCAACTTGTATGGTTGAACGAGGATATCAGAAAAAGTAGGAGGTGTTGGTGTCAGTTTCACTAATATGTGTCTTAAGGACCCCTAAAAATTACAAAGAGAACCGCCCACTTTTTTGATTGGAGCCGCTTTGAAGAAACTAGGTATCAGTAGCGATGTCGGCATATATCAAAGACGTACACGTCACAACACGTAAATTTTACCGCAAAACCCATATTATTCCGGTGTTGCAAGTTAACGCAATGTTCTTCATAAACGGGGACTTTATTAGCTTTTTTTATGCTGGATATTTGTTCATTTTAGCAATTGGTAATAAATTACTAATCTTAGACTACATGGATAAAGAAAGTCGCTTTTTCCGTCTGTCTGTTCTAATGTATGTTTAGTTCTTGAAAACTACGCAACGGATCTTGAAGCGGTTTTTTTTTAAATGGGTTTAAGTAGGTTTCGAAATGTATTTACATGCATACTATCATGCGAGCGACGCCGCGCTGGCATTCAACAATTTTATTTTATTTCATAGGTCTTAGGGAAATATCCTGTGTTTATGGTAAATAATAATTATGTTATTATTTATCTCTTAAATTATTTTATACTAGGTACCTACCTACTAACTTTTTTTCATAAATAAAACTAAGTACCTACTTGGTACTTTTATTAGATTTTTACCAAAATTACGACGTAATTCAAGGAAATAAGACATTGCACTTGGGCAACACTTACAACTATCTAATTTCTTTTCAGTTGCAAGTAAACTTTGATATTAGGCGTACGTAGTAATCTGTGTTAATCGATCATGGCGTATTTAAGTAATAGTGAATATTATGAAATGATACTTTGCGTCGGGGCAGCCGATGGCAGTCTGCGTGAAGCTCGTCGCCTTTATCGAGAAAGATTTGTGGACAATAGACTCGAAGGTGAACGGCGGCGGTTACCATCTGTGGAGTGCTTCCGAAAAATGGTGAACCGTTTACATGACACTGGTTCTTTCCGTGGTTCCCGCTCAGAAGGCAGACCATCTGTTGTACCACCAGAGCAAGAAGAAAGTATTCTCGAGCATTTTCAATCCAATCCCAGAACAAGTACTCGCCGCGCTGGAATTGTTCTGGGAATGAATCATTTGAGAGTATGGCGCGTGCTAAAAGCAGATGGTCAACATCCGTACCACTTCAGGCACACCCAAGAACTGACACCGGCTGATTTCGTACCACGTCTCAACTTTTGCCAGTGGTACCGAGAGGAAGCACAACGATCCCCTAGTTTCGCGAACCGTATTTTATGGACCGATGAAGCATCTTTTACTCGTGCTGGTATCAGTAACCAACATAACGAACATGTATGGACTCATCAGAACCCACACGCATCTGCAGAAAACAACTTTCAGCATCAGTGGCGTGTTAACATTTGGGCGGGAATAATCGGAGATATTTTAATTGGTCCTTTCGTGCTACCGAGTTCGCTAAACGGTGAAAATTACCTCGCGTTCCTTAGAAACGTCTTAGAACCCGAACTTGAAAACTTGCCTGTAACATTGTACACAAATATGATGTACCAGCAAGACGGGGCGCCAGCACATTATGCGAGAGATGTACGGGCGTATTTAGATGAGCGGTTTAACCAGTGGATCGGACGTGGTGGTCCCATACCTTGGCCTCCGAGGTCACTGGATCTCACACCACTTGACTTTTTTTTGTGGGGCTATGTCAAAAACAAAGTGTACAGTGCGGTATGTCTCACGCGTGAAGATATGGAGTCTAAAATATTTGATGCATTTAGCAGTGTAACTCCAGACATGCTGTGTAATGTAACTGCCAGCATGATGCGACGGACCCAACTGTACATTGATCAAGGCGGCGAACATTTCGAGCCGTTACTTTAGTACCTACTTTTTAGTTTTGTGTTTATTAGAGGTAGGAAGTGTATTTTTTATTAAATTCAATAATGTTTATCTAAGTATCGTGATATTAGTGAGTTAGTTGTGTTTATTGTGGAACACGGTACCTACCTATCTACCAGGATGACATGCACAATGAAATCGGTTAGTTTTTGTTGTTTTAAAGTCCACAACCTATCATTACTACAAAATAGTATTCTGTACCAGGAGCATATGAAATAAGAGTTGTTTACGATTCATCGAAGAGGACTGAACCTTACGAATAAATTTGACCCTAGGTAGTGTTGGGTTTATAAAATATCGATTAAATGAACAAATCAATTAAATTTACATGACACCTTAAAAGTTTTAACTAAACTTGTATTTGCAATTTTGTCCGTGCGTATAGTTAACTCAACGCGCATGTGTAACGAGGGTCAAATATGACCACACTAATATGAAACACGTTGTATCTGGCCTTATCACTCGTCCCCAGTAATGACGTAAGTTGGTTCGCGCTCGCGTCAACCAACTTACGTAACTTACGTACTTACAGAGGCGGATTATCCGTAAGGCAAACTAGGCACGTGCCTAGGGGCGTGTAGTTACAAGGGGCGCGCGAGCTCAGAATTTTTAAATATATAAATGCTGATCTATAATCTAAATCTATAATAGATTATATTGCACAAGCATCGATATACTCGTATTATGCAATATTGCGCTTTGTTGTCGTCAGTCAGTTACGCGCGCTTCTATTGTTTACGTTCTCGCTGTGGTATTTGTGTGTATCCATTACCTTTTAGAGTATTTCTCAAAGAATGAGTGAATTGAAAAAAAAACCTAGTGGAGCATCATATTAAAGGAAGGCTAAAGAAAAAGAAGAAAGACATCAAAATGTTACTAGTAGTTCTGCAAACAGTAGACCTCGCGTTATTATCGCATTTTCCCCCCCCAATCGAAAAATCCCTTCGACAAAAGTTGCGCCTTGCAACGAAGAACACTTGTGCCAAATTTCATGAAAATCGGCTGAAAAATGCGGCCTGTAGACCGGAACTGACACACATACATACATACTGGCAAACAACGCCAAATCGGCCAGTCCTCGAGTTGAAACTGAGACGCTTCGCTCGCTCGGTCAATTACGGGAACTACGCGGGTGAAATCGCGTGACGTTCTCTAGTGACACACCATCATCTGTCAACACACATATATATTAAGGCCTATTTCCCAGAGCAGAGAGGAATCATGTATTTCGATGTTCGTTCTGTCGTCCTCTTGATTTCTTCACAGTTATAACGTCATATTTCATTCTTGCATTAGCGTAAGTACAAGGGTCCTGGTCTACTAAAGTCTAAGGTTTGATGATGTAACGTCATCGTAATTACAAAAACAACTAGTTAAAATTTATAGTATTATGATGGGCATTTATGGCCGGTACAGGGGCGCCGATAAAGTGATTGCCTAGGGCGCTCTGGACCTTTAATCCGCCACTGCGTACTTACGTACTTAAGTCAACGTACCATGAGCACGTAACGACAGCTCTGTCGTTACGTGCTCATGGTACAGTTAGAACCGTAGTTCTCAACCTTTTGCCAACATTATAGGATAGATAGTTCTCTCATAAATACGCCTGATTCGGACTCTTCCAACGAATCATTCATATCTAATACAGACGACAGCAATTAGAATAGGGAATTAAACAAATAAAAATGTTTTAAACCCCATAAGCTTTGTTTACATATTTTCTCTCGTCCCGGTGACCTAAGTTTAGACGGGACACTTCCCTTACAGCAGTGCGAGCACGGCTTGTCGACAAATTGTCGGTCCACCTATTTGCACCAGTAATATCTCAGAAAATGACAAAAAATGTTTTAAGTAGCGACATTTTCTGCGATATCATTAGTGCAAACAGGTGGACCGACAATATGACGATTAGACTTCTGACAGCTTACTTAACAAATTAAAACATCTGTTTACAGGTCTAAATTCGGATTATATGAAGTGGACTTCACAAACGAACAGCGCAAACGCACGCCTCGGAAATCTGCCATTTACTACAAAAATGTGATCCACCATAAATCTTTGAATCTGTCGCCAGAACATCAAGCCGTATAAAATTATTGGAAGGTTATTTAGTAAAAGACTCGAAGGAAACCTTATTTTACGTTAAAATAATTGCACGATAATAAGTTCGGTTTTCGACAAAAGCGCTGTATTGCGCCTAAAGCGCTTCATCAGATATCATATAGACTGTGACACGTTAGTTTATGCCCTGTTTCCTCGACTTGTCTAAAGCTTTTGATATAGTGTCCTACGATGTATTCACACACCTTCAGCCCGTAAATGTTATCAAGGACTGGCATATAAATCAGGTTTATAATGTCCGGAGGGCGGGGAGGCTGTCCAAATCATAAAGATGGAGTATGGTGTGAGACAGGGGAGTTGACTTTTCCCATCTTCTTCATTCAATATTTGCTCGAAATACGTTTTCGTATTTCTCCATACATTTCACACCATACAGTTCCCTGACGTTACCGCAAGGGGCGCTGGTGTGAAAATATAGTCTTGATAATGCCTCGTGAGTAGGCGAAATATATGTCGACTTTTAACATGTCTTCTATTTAGCGAAATCATTGCAATTTTTAAATTTGAACATCATATTTCCATTGTTTTTTTTTTTGTTAAGATATATTCGCCGTTGACATCACCGCGCTCAGGTGAGACCTGAGCGCACGAGTTATAGTATATAGTTATATTTAATATTATACTTAGATCTTAACATTGTATTAAGATATAAGTTTTAAGTCATAGCGTGTAACTGTCAAATGTCCCAATAAAATAAAATAAAAAAAATGATTTTTGAAATAAATTTTTATTACAAATAGTAAAGCTAGTACAATAACTATTTATTATTTAATTTCTTTTGTAAACTTAACAGCGGAGCATTTTTACTTTTTCTTTTATCTTTCTTGATTTGTCCAGATTTTATTGCGTTTTTCATTACCTGTGAATATAAATTATTATAATAAGTAACAACTTTTTTAAACTTTCGCGTTTTGTACACATTATAAACTTAAGACAAACGGGTCTTTTACGAGATTATTGAGATATACAGGGTTATTTTAAAAGTAAGTAAGACTTTCCGTGAGCGAAATCCTGACATACTACTAAACTCCTATATGTATCACACTTTTTACGAAACGTAATACCCAAAAAGCCATTTCATGTTTTGGATTGAACCTGTAGTACTTCCTAACTCTTATGTTACAAACGTTAATTCAAGCAGTCGCGGACCTCCCACTATTGCTATACAACTTCGAACCGACACAATAATACGTATAATTGTGTCGGTTCGAAGTTGTATAGCAGTTGTATAGTTGTATAGCCTACGTAGGAGGAACTTCAGACGCTAGCTAGTATCGTATCGCATGTCTCGCTTGAACAGAGCCAGAAGCACTGTACGATATTAATGTACTACGCCGCGTAGTAATATCGTGTATAGACGAGCCAATGTCGATTTATTAACTTTTGTATGAAAAAGTAATTTAAAATTTTGTTAACTCGTAACAAAACTTGCTTTATATGACCTTCAGAAACGGTACCTTAAAGGTCTGGGATACTTTTAAAATAACCTCTTTATGCTCTTGTAACAGGGTCGATACGTCAGGAAATAAAGAGGTATGTTATATATCTCAATAATCGCGTAAAAGACCCTTTTGTCTTAAGTTTATATTTATACGTAAGTTACAAATTTTTGTCTAATCTTGCTACCAACGCGCACCTAAATAAAAACAGCCATTTTAATTTTATCATCTGGTGTTTGTTTATTTTGACTAATTTCTAAAACGGTTGGACCGATTTTAATGGGACTTTCACTGGCAGATAGCTGATGTTATAAGGAGTAACTTAGGCTATTTTTTATCTCAGAAATCTGTTCCCGTCAGAATTGAAATCTCGAAAACTTAAATAAATAAACATGGTCATCGTAGCTCAGTGGTCAGAGCATTCCCCTTGTAAGGGAAAGGCCGTAAGTTCGAGTACTTTTTGTGATTTAATTATAATTACGGTTACCCAAAGAGTAAAACGGGAACCCTATTACTTAGACTTCGCTGTCTTTCCGTCCGTTTGTCTTGCGCTGTATCTCATGAACCGTGAGAGGTAGAAAGTTAAAATTTTCATAGATGATGTATTTCCGTTGCCGCTATAACAACAAATACTAAAAAAACCGATTATAAATACTTTCCCATGTGATTATTTTGCTATTTTCGTACTGAACCCTTTGTGCGCGAATCCGACTCGCACCTGGCCGATTTTTTATTACTTAATATTAAATAAACATTACCTGCAAAGCATTCTCTTCTGTATTCGCAAGTGCATTGGGGTCGTTTAACGTAGGGTACTTGAATGAGAACCCTTTAGGGTATACAGGGCGGGACAGCAACATGTCCAGTTGTCGCCTCTTGGCCTTCAGGGCTTTGTCTATAGATGTATCTATGTGTGTCATTGGTCTGATTATATTGTTAAGAAAATTAAACGTAAATTGTAAAAATACATTGACACAAATACCACCTCAAAATTGCCGGACTAAAATATTTTTGGACATTCTCACACAACGTCATCTAGCCCAAACTAAGCTATAAGCTTGTGCTATGGGATCTAGACGACTGATAAACATACTTATATATTTCTAAATACACTAGTACGGTGTCTTGCGCGGTGCTTCGCGCCGCACCACGCCATAGGTTTTGGCCTATAACTTTTGACCCATTAGGGCTAGGTCAAATTTTCGATTTTTTGGCTTGCCTCCAGATTGAGGGCTATCCATAGAGGGGTCAACCATCATTGTAGCTTAAGCAGTTCTCGAGAGCTAAGGGGGACATTCCCCATTTCTATATATAGAAGATTTATATTATACATAGAAATTATTTGATTCGACCCTGGAATCGAACCCGAGACTCCGTAGTCGAAAGCCGTGCACTACCGACGCAGTTGATATGAAGTCAAACGGAATGGGGCCAAACAATTGTCGCAATGGAACCACTCGGAAAGCAGCATCTATCAATAAAAAAAAATTAAAACTTCCAGTCGAAAGATCTTCATTCACCATCTTTTCCCAACTCAGTTGGGGTCGGCTTTCCGATCTAACTGCAATTCGGCTGAACATCGATATTTTCCGTGAAGCGACTGCCATCTGACCTCCACAACTCATGGGCGATATCGAAGTTCTGTAGTTAGACCACGAGGATTTTTGATTTAGAGCTCCAACTGCCCCTAACGACTGCCATAGATGTTTGTATGATAACCGGGACCGACGCGACAACGAGCTCTCCGAGGCACGGAGGGGTCTCAGTGTCTTAAGAAATGGTCACCCATCCTAAGACCGGCCTGACTAGAAGTTGCTTAACCTTTGCAATGTGTTAACATTGTCGGTTACCAGTAGACCACGAGCCCCTCCTTCCAGTCGACAGATATGAGGTATATATATAAAAAACGGGTCCATATTGGCTCATCTTATTCTTACTACCGATTTGTGTTCATAAACATCATTCTTCATAATTTTATTTTTCATACTTTTTTTATTCATACATTTTTATTACTATCATCGGAACTCATAACAGTTAGTGATTATATTTTTTTATTAATACTGTTACTACCAAAGACCTTATAATACAATGGACATAGGATATAGAACAAATCGCAAGAAAATAATGTCCCGAGTCGACCTATACATTATACATAGGCATACATAGATATAAACAAATTTCATATTAAAATTTAAACCTTGATTCAACGGAATAGTGTTCACTTTTGTTTGCAGTAATTATATATATATATATATATATATATATATATATATATCGCATTACGTAGCTTCTATCTGTCCGCCTGACTAATTCACCTTATGCAGCTTATACTTAAAATTACGTGAACATAGAAACAATGGAGTAGGTTTATTTTGTTAAAGTCTTTTAAGGATTCCATGATATGTATCTACGTACGCGTAATAATTAATGTAAGACTATAATAAATTCCATAATCTTATAAATTGTAATTACTTGTTTATATTAGACGAAATAAGCTGAAAAACTAATTAACGACTGACAAAGATTTTTTTTTTCGAGTCAGTTTCATAATAAGTAACTATAGTGTATGAATAACAAAAAGGGAATTAATGAATTTAACTAATTATAATATTATAAATGCCAAACTTCTTGTGGGTGTCAAAGTTCTTCCGCTTTCATTACTATTTTCATAACGCTATGTCGCTACGTCTACTACAAGATAGCCGTGTTTCAAGTGACTGAATTAGTTGCTAAAACTGCGCGTCATTAATTTATTTTTATCTT
Organism: Nudaria mundana; assembly: GCA_963556515.1. NCBI lineage: Eukaryota > Metazoa > Arthropoda > Insecta > Lepidoptera > Erebidae > Nudaria > Nudaria mundana. The sequence goes on from OY748310.1 coordinate 3,087,192, forward strand.
ATGGTTAATTTTTGGGATACGAAATTATTGGCTACTAGCTGATCACCGTGACTCCGCCCGCGAGATATAGTTATCTCGGCCCCGATTCCCGTGGGAATACCTTACCGAGAATCCAAATAAAATAAAAAATAACAGCACATACACGAAATAAAATGACATGTGTAATTATGTAATTATATTTATGACAAAACAATGATACCCTGTGAAAATTAAAAATATTTTTGGGCTTATCTCCTCCATCCCAATCAAAAGAAAAAATTGTATTCAATCAAGGGATTCTTGTACAAGTTTCATAAAGATCGGACCTCTTTTTGTTATGTCCATAAAATGAGCTGAACAAACAAGATTGTTATTTTTTGGATCAAAATATTCTTCTCGCCGTGCTAGGGCAATAATATTTTTCCATTGTGCACAGTGTACTGAACCCCGAGGAAAACTGAAATAGATGTTGGTTCATATAACGAAAAAAAATCATAAAGAGCCAAGGCGTCTCCACTATAATCTTTGTTCCAAATAGTTTCATCGCTATCGGTAATCCGAATAAATCTGAGTGGTCATTTTGTTAGTACATTATTCAGATAAATGAAATGGTCTCTTTCTTTTTACTGAGCTTGGGATGAATTCGAAAGAGACAGATAGATACTTCGGTATTGGACTGGATTGCAATATTTACTTTTGTCTTTTAATTTATTATCGACGAAATACTGTATTTTAAGTGAAATAATAAATTGCAAATGATAAAACAAAAGCTTATTTACTGAAAATATGATACACCGTCTTCAATTTGCTTTTTTTTCGTAGTTTTTACACGTTTTTACAATACAGTACGGCATTGTGCAACGTGTTGTCGTTCAGTTGTCAAAATCAAGACTGGCGCGCGATTGTTTCTCTTTTAGCGTTTTGTTTCTCTTTTAGTTCGGACACTTTTGAGCGATGATCCGAAATCCATTGTATATAAAATCATTGGTTACTACCAAGAACCAGTTTGAATCCATAATTTTTTTTTCAGATCTTTTTTCTTCATAACATTCTATTATCATATTGCTTTAATTAATAATGTTGTTACTACGAACATACTTCAACTCATAACATCGTTGTTCAGAATAGCTTACTTTATAACGGATAATTATCTGGCGCTTCGCCGGCCGCTGCCGCGGCACGCTCGCTCAGCTCGCGTTGTTGTGGTCACAGTTCTAACCTTTTTTTTTTTTATTAACCGCGGCCTTAGGCCGCGGCCGCTGTAACGTCCGTTGCCGGGCGTCTCTGGTTACAAGCAGAACGTATTTCCAGTGGCGCCCGATAGTTCTAACCTAACCTACTTGTCTGGTAGCATCTCGTTTCTGGTAGCAATTTGATTTTCACTGCAATATAGACATTATAATATGGATTGGTCGATGACACTGTCTTTCTGGGCATAACGTTAGACTCCAAATTGCAATGGGGGCCTCATATCGGGAAAATTTCGGCCAGGCTTAGTTCAGCAGCCTATGCTGTCAAAAAGATCCGACAACTTACAGACATTAAAACGGCGCGTCTTGTCTACTTCAGCTACTTCCACAGTATCATGACATATGGCATACTACTGTGGGGTAACGCTGCCGATATTGAATGCATCTTTGTGTTGCAGAAGAGGGCTATCCGGACTATCTATCGAATGGGGTCTCGGGAGTCATTAAGAGATAAGTTTAAGCATATTAACATCCTTACAGTGTATTCACAGTATATTTATGAAATTTTATTGTATACCCACAAGAACAAAAGTAAATTTGTGAAAAATAGTGATAATCATAATCTAAACTTAAGAAATAAGGATAAACTGGCTGTTCCTAAATTTAGGCTTCATAAAGTGAGTAATTCTTTTGCGGGGAACTTTATTCGAATGTACAATACATTGCCAACCGAAATAGCAAATTTATCTGTCAATAAATTTAAAAAACTAATAAAAAGTAAATTGTGCCATAAAGCTTATTATAGTATTAATGATTTCTTAGATGACAAGGCGGCCTGGTTGTAACAACGTAACGAATTGCTCCTTTCTAAATAACTCTGTATTAGATTTAAGATGAAATATTTTGAAAAAAGCCGAGCTGAGTTTCTTGAGGGCTCTTCTCAGTCTCGTTGCATTTTGGAACCCTCGGTAGAGTCACACCAACTTCTGACGAATCTAAATAATTTTCTGAAAATTTCAAAGATAAAAAAAAAAAAAAAAAAAAAAAAAAAGGATGAAAATACTTTTGATTAAGAAATTTATAAAAACAAATATATTAAAACAAATTTTAGTAAAAACTAAGTGTATAATTTGTGATATTATGAATTTAAATGATTATGTTTTTTAATATTTAGTTGTAATATTTTTTATGAATAACGATCATTATAATTTTAAATGGTATGAGAAACAGTTTAGGACCTCCGATGATAGGAGTTGAAAATTTTGTAAGACAATGCGCACCCAAAAAAAAACATAGTGGAATTGAGAAATCTCTTCCTATTTTTGAAGTCGGTTTATAATAAATCACCTAGAAAACATACAACGGCGCAGAATAAAACCCAACCCCAAAGATGTGGGATAACACCCGTTTCAACTCCGAGACAGACGCTGCATTTCTCATTTGGTAATTTGAATTAATTACCAAATGATATAATAATTTGTGGTAATTTGAATTTGGTATTTTTTTTAAAGAGTATTTATAAAGGATACACGTCATCATCATCAATAATAATGTCCATTTCCTTAGCAACTCTTTCCCTCCAACCAGCGGCTTGACAAGCCTTCCGTTTCTTTAGCTCCAAGCCATCTAGCTCTCTCGCTATTGACACTAGGTCTTTGAGAGGAGCTAGGATTTGTGACTCCACTGGGAATGTTGGCACTTCTGCCGCTGTAAAAACAATGCACCAACCATATCACGCCTATATCCCCGAAGGGGTAGGCAGAGGTGCATTACACACCCACAATTTTGTCAGTATTTTTAGTCCCATGTAATAGGGAGCAAGCCTATTGCCGTCACCGGGCACACATATAATGGGTTACGTCCAAAATACCCTAATGAATTTAATAAAAAGTAGCAGCTATATTGTAATTTTGAAAAAAAAATGAATTGCGGTGAAATGTTAATGAAAGGCAACAAAATCTTACGTGCCAGTCACTATGGCACAGCCAATTAAAGTCCTGGACGTCTCGGACTTTAAACTTTAAAAGAGTGTAACAGCTCGTAGTGTCATGGCGTCGAGTCTGACGTCATAAGTTACAAACCAGTCGTGTCAGTCAGAACAAAGTTGAACTAAATACAGTGAAGTTTTTGGAACAGTGACGTCATGCGCTATAATTACTGTTTCAGTCAAAATGGCGGATTGTTCCTAAGATGCTTAGCTAGTAGTTAAATGAAATTCAGTGGACTGTATAAACTGGTATATAATATTCTTGAATTAAGTAAAACAATATGGCGTTAATATTGAGTAAGTAGGTATCAAACGAGCGTGTGCCTTGCGTCGTGATCGTATGAGTTGTATCCGTATGCGCAAGCGCCGCGGTGAGCCGAACGGTCCCCGACAACGGCCGATGTCTAGCGGAGACGCCCGAACAGGAAAACTTTTAGTAGGTATGTATTTTCTCCTAAAATCATTGAGTCTTTGATTATTTGATACTGTCGTCACACCAATTGAAGGCATTTAGCGCTGTGCGAGCTGAATAGCGCTCTATAACGTGTCGGAGCGAGAGTTTACGGAGTGAATCTTCTGTACTCCTACTACTCTGTGACATACGGACGGATTAAATATGAAGATATATACTCACTTTTATTAAGAGTCCTACACAACTTCGTATACAAGTAAGCTTCAGTGGGCTCTATCATGAGTATAGTGAGTCCCTCCCTTGTAGCTCTGGCGGTACGTCCACTGCGATGTACATAGTTCTCTCCCGTGCGGGGCACTTGGTAATGTATCACGTGGTCCACATGGGGGATGTCTAACCCCCGGGCTGCGACGTCAGTGGCTATTAACACCCCGTGGGGGTCGTCGCGGAATCTAAGAGAAATATTTTTTTAATTGTTGTAGAATATGATTACAATAGAACGGCTAAGTGCGAGTCGGACTCGCGCACAAAGGGTTCCGTACCAAAACGGTCAAAAAGAATATTATATTCTGTTTTTTAGTATTTGTTGTTAGGCAACCGAAATACGTCGTGGAAATTTCAACTTTCTAACTATCACGGTTCATGAGATACAGCCCAACAGAGACGGACGGACAGCGAAGTCTCAGTAATAGGGTTCCCGTTTTACCCTTTGGGTACGGAACCCAAAAAACCATAGTCTTGGGTTGTATTCGAACCAAGAACTCTTTTCAGGAGGAACGTCCTGCCAATTGACCAAGAAATCACCAGCCGAAGGTATCAAAACTTGCGATCATATTATGCATGTGTGACTTACAGCGTCGGTACAGAGCCATCTAGCTGCTGCTAAGCGAACTATAAAGTACTTGATGCATGCAATGAACATTACTTAAAGACAAACTATTAAACTGGTTCGGTGGCGTGGTCGGTAGTGCATCAGCTTTCGACTCCGGAGTCTCGGGTTCGATTCCCGGGTCGAATTAAATATTTGTGTAATCCACGAATGTTTGTTTCGGAGTTTGGGTGTTTGCTATGTATAATATGTATGTATTTAGAAATATAAGGGTTATTTGTAATTAACTAGCATCCTCGCAGGGGTAGATAGCTGACATCATAAGTAATAACGTTTGTTCAACGACTTTTTTTCGTAAAAATTAGGTAAACAAACTCGTATCATCAATTCATGCAATGCACGGATAGGGACGGGGCGGCGGGCGCGGCGCTAGCGCCTTTGACCTTGACCCATTTCGCTCGCTATATGCTTGCTTGGAGTGATGATAATGTGGCGGAAGCCTGCCGTCAGTATGCAGGAAGGTTTATAAATCTACCTACTTAGCTGGGCAACGATGTTATCTGCCACACAGCGATTACGCGATTACGGACAGTTCCAGTCCAGGTTCAGCCCAGGGTCGTCCACCGAGGCACTCAGTACGGGAACAAGAAAGGATACTGGAGTTATTTGAGGATAATCCCGCCGCAAGTACCAATGACGCCGCGCTACGGTTTAATGTATCGCAGTTCTTCGCGTGGAGTGTCATTCACAACGAAGGCAAATATCCATTCATCTTCATCGTGTCCAGGAACTCACTGAACAATCGCACGCGAACGTGCGTGCGTCGACCTTAGTTAGTTTATGAATGAAACATAGACTTAATAGTGTCGCGTTATAACAATAAAAACTTGAAAACTCATTATTAAGTAATGTATTCAGTTTTATTAAAAGTCGTAGAACAAACGTTGTTACTTATGATGTCTGCTACCTATCCCCTGGGAGGATGCTAGTTAATTACAAATAACGCTGTATAAGTATGTTTATCAGTTGTTTAGATCCCATAGCACAAGCTATAGCTTAGTTTGGGCTAAATGACATTGTGTGAGAATGTCCAAAAGTATTTATTAAACAGACAAAAGCACGTCTTCATCCTCGAAGGAGTATACAGAGGCGTTCATTATGCTTACATTTCCCCACTCATCATCAATAATAGGAGGCCGCTATTGCCGTTTTGGGACACGGAGTATTCTTGCCAGTCTCGTCTTTCTGTCAACAGGCGCACCGCGTTCAGGTGAGCCACTTGACTTAGGTATGTAGAAATACATAATATACATACATACGGTCTCGACTCTTTCCCATGGGGGTGGGCAGAGACTATGGAATTCCACTTGTTACGATCCTGGCATACTTCTTTCGCTTATTCCACTTTCATAACCATCTTCATGCACGCTCTCCCGTTCTAGGTACTCTTGACCAGACCTTTGTACAAAACATCTCCGATTTGGTCGAAGTACGTTCGCCTAGGTCGACCCTTACCTGCCTGTCCATTCACGCATAATGTATCTGTTTCATCAATCTTCTTTCATCCATCCTTTCTACGTGCCCAAACCATCTAAGCATCCTTTTTTCTATCTTAATCACTACATCTTCTGATGCACCGCAACGTTCTCGTATCACACTGTTCCTAACTTTATCAACCAATGTCACCCCAGTCAATAAATGTCAATACAAAATATAAATATGTTTATCGAAGTACATATGTTTAGAGAATGAAATTTCGACTCTGGCCTGCATATACATGTAGGTTTAATTCTCCTCTCTTTGAGGAAGGCTGCTCATCAGTGGGCGTGGAAATGGCCTGAGATGATGATGGTGTTGTATTACCTCTCTAGATTCTTCAACCGCTGTCTCTGAGGCATGCTCGCATGTAACGGTAGAGGGCGACACTTGAGTAAGGTCAGTAGTTGAGCTAATCTAGGAATTAAAAGAAAATGTTTATGTTAAGATACTATCTAGAACTGCTAGTTTTTTTGAAAAGAAAGGCATATTATTCGGTGCGGGATTTTTTTTTTTTTTTTTTTTTTTTTTTTTTATATTTGGTTCGCCAAATTGACGCCGCCCGCCTGGTGGTAAGTCGTGACGACGTCTAGCGATTGTGGGCCACTCTCACAGCACACATTACTATTGAGAGTGGCCCTCAACTTGACGACCTACTGATGTGCCTCTTCACGCTCCGCTTAAAGAACCCAGGATTATATGTGGGAGGAAACACGTGCACAGGCAGGGCGTTCCAGGCCACTATCGTTCGGCAGAGAAACGAACGTTTAAAACGTTCGGTTCTCGCGAACATGCTATCCACTGTGTGGGGGTGGCATCTCTGCCCGGCACGAGTCGTTCGGGATCGGAAGGAAGAGGGTGGGATCAGATTGAAGAGCTCTTCAGAACACTCGCCATGGTAAATACGGTAGAATGCGGCCAAGGAAGCTATTGTTCGGCGCTGAGCTAGCGGCTCAAGGCTTCCCGTTACCTCCGGACAACAAATAATACGGATAGCCCGTCGCTGCATAGCGTCGAGAGCGTCCAGCAGATACTTCGCGGAGCCGTCCCAGAGGTGAGAGCAGTATTCGACGCAGGGTCTAATCTGCGTCTTGTACAGCAGACACCTCTGGTCCGGTGTAAAGAATCTCTTTACCTTATTCAGTATTCCTAGTTTCCGCGAAGCTAGCCCTATACATCTTTCGATGTAGTTTTTATTATTGAGCTCTCGACGAACGTCTATGCCAAGGATATCAAGGTTGTCCTTCATTGGTAATAATGCATTCTGAAGAGAGGGTAGGGGAAGGAAAGGGGATTTCTTCGCAGTAAATGCACACGCCTGTGTTTTGCGGGCATTGAACTCGACCAGGTTCTCGGTACCCCATTGAGAGATACTGTCGAGGTTACGGTCGAGATCAGCCACGAGTCGTCGTCTCTCCTCCTCAATCTCAGATCGCCCCGCCGTCGGACGAACCGAGTAACTCCCGTGCAGTGTGCTGTCATCTGCATAGCAATGAATGTTCCCGAGGGATAGCATATCATTGATATGCAGAAGAAAGAGAGTTGGTGATAGTACGGACCCCTGCGGTACCCCGGCATTCACTTGCAAGAAGCGAGAAGCCTGGCCATCGCAGAGGACCCGCACTCGGCGCTCGTTTAAAAAGCTGGCAATCCAGCTGCACAGTTGAGGAGGTAGACCATATGCCGGAAGCTTGGAAAGGAGCGAAGCATGCCAGACCCTATCGAAGGCTTTGGCGATGTCCAGGCTAATAGCCAAGGACTCGCCGTGCCTTTCCATAGCCCCACCCCAGACATGCGTTACGAATGCCAGAAGATCACCCGTTGATCGCTTTGGCCTGAAGCCGTATTGTCGATCATTGATTAGCGAGTGATCCTCTAGGAATTGCATGAGCTGCTTATTTATAAGGAGCTCAAGCACCTTGCAAATGACTGAGGTGACAGCTATGGGTCGATAGTTGCCTGGATCGGACCGATCCCCTTTCTTGGGGATCGGTTGTACGTTCGCCTCCTTCCAGACCTCCGGCACGAGCCCTGAAGAGTATGACAGGCGGTACAGACGCGTTAATACTGGAGACAACTCAGCTGCACATTTTCGTAGCACCACCGCCGGAATGCCGTCAGGGCCACTGGCTTTCCGCGTGTCGAGTGACCGCAGCACTGCCCGTACATCACATTGCCTGATAACAATATCAGGCATTGTGTGGCCACAGTTGGCGATGGCGGGGGGCTGCAGGCCACGGTCGTCGACCCGGGAATTAGCCGCAAAGAGGTCTGCGAGCATATCCGCTTTCTCTTGGGCTTTGTGAGCCAGTGTTCCATCTGGGTAACGCAGCGGTGGCAGCGAGGGCTGACAAAAGTTAGATTGCACGGCTTTGGCCAGTTGCCAGAATCCACGGCTGCCCGTGGGATGGGAAGTGAGCTCCTGACCAAGCCGCGCGACGCGCTGGGCATCCGCTCTCTTAAAGGCCCTCTTACTCGACTTTGTGGCCCGGTTGTACGCTGCTTTGAGGTGGCCCACGTTTGGGTCGCGCACAGCCCGGGCCCTGATCCAGGCGCGATATGCCGACTGTTTTTGTCGAACAGCTTTGGCACAATCTCGCCCGAACCAGGGACGGGCTCTGCGGATACTGGCGACATCAGTGAAAGGGATGTAATAATCCATCCCTAAACTGATCTCGCCAGCAATAGCAGAAGCACTATCCGAAGGAGCCTTTCCTACAAAGCAGCGCTGGCTCCAGGGGACGGACGCAAAATAATCGCGTAGACCGTCCCAATCCGCTGACGAGTAGTGCCATAGTCGTCGTGACGTTTGCACAGGACGTGCAGGAGGTGACACCTTCATGCCAGCGTGAACAACACAGTGGTCGGAACTACCCAGTGGGGCTCCTACGGAAACACTGTACTGGGCTGGGCGACTCGTCAGCAGTAGATCCAGCAGAGCGGGCGCGTGATCTGACCTGTCTGGTATCCGGGTGATCCCGCATACCATCTGGGTCAGACCGTGGGAGAGAGCGAACGCATGGGCGGCTCTACCCGCATGATCAGTCTTGAGGGACCCCAGCCATTCAATGTGATGGCCATTGAAGTCCCCCAGAAACACTAGGTCAGCGTTCGGGAACCGCACCTGCGCTTCATCAGCCGTCTCGCTGAGGTACTGGAAGAGCTTTGTTGTCTCAGAATCCCCTGTGTGGGATCGGTAGACGCACACGTAGATCTGGCTCATAGAGCCATGGTCTACGTGCAGCCAAAGGACGGAATTGGAGGGGTTCTCTAGGCAGCGCAACCGGCGGCAGCAAACATCCGCCCTAACGAACACGCACACCCCGGCTTTGTCTCGAAATTGTTCCTCGATGACATAGCCGGGGTAACACAGGTAAGACGTGTCGTCAGGGCGGCGTATTTGTGTCTCCGTGAGGAACATCACAGCGGGCCGTGCCGTCTCAAGGTGGTGGTGGACGGTATCGAGGTTCGCATGGAGTCCACGGACGTTAGTGAACTCCACCTCGAAATGTGAAGTTGTGGGGTTTCCTAGGGCCGCTGTGTAACGTTTATTTATTTTTTGTTGCACTGCCATTGTAGATTTTGAAGAAGAAGCGTGAAGACAGGGCGACATTTGGTGCAGCAGTAAGTGACAAAGCGTAGGGGCTAGCTTTGTCTAGAACCGTGTGGTTAGGTCGGAGCCGACCCGCCGGACGGAAGGGCTCCCAAACCCCCCTGATGCAAGGCCGCCGCTACCCCACACCGGTTACCACCCGGAGCGGCGATCCCACATCAGGATTATGCGCAACATGTGGGGCAGCCTCCTGGGGTGGTTGGCCCCAGGCGGGCTCCATGACTGTGTTGCGGGCGGCCGCGGCAACGCCGTTGCTAAGGGTCTCCCTGGCCGGCGAATCGACCCACACCACCCACACTAGACTCCGTTTCGCCCCCACTGGTCCCATGCCTGCTGCACCATACATCGCCCCGGGCCCGGCGGTGCAGCTGCTGAACCCCTAACGCAACCCAGCCTGGGCTGGGTTACTTGGGGGGCTTTAGCACAGCTGCACGGTGGTACCCCCCCGGACCAACACTGTTATACCACCTGGTACCCACGTAGGGGCCGAAGCCACTCCATAGGTACCGTAAATTAACGAGCCTCGTCCGTTTATCAGCAGGTGCGCCACTAGCAGGTGAGGTCGCTGGGGCCCTATAGATGTTGGTAGAGCCCCTTTGCACCCAAAAGGGATTATTTAATTTATGCTTTTTAGGACATTTAATTTATCATTGACATTTTATATCTACACCTATAATTATTGACATTTATTTTTGTAATTTGATATCATTTTTGAAACGTTCACTGACATTTTATAGCTATAGACATTTGTAATTCAATTTATTTTGTAATTTTGATATTTTTCTAATTTATTCTAATATGACATTATTTTATCTTCCCATAAATATTGCATGCTCGGTGAGGCAGAGCACAGCGGAAGTGAATCTACTGTATCATCTAGGATAATTTTATAATAATTTACCTGTGTTCAGCAATAAATAAATGATTGATTGATTGATTGATATCTGATAGCCGCTAAAAAACTTAAATAACCAATAGAAAATCCGGATTCAACATCAAAGAGAACGCCTGCTAAATGTTGGGTTTAGTCTTAAAATCTAAGTAATGTCAAATACCAAGGCCGTGTTCGGGGAGCATTTTTTGAAAGCGTGTGACGTCTTTTCGGAAGCCTCAAACGTTTCGAAAACGTCATACTTCAAGCCTAGTCTAGCTGAGTTACACGGAGTTCGTTTTTTGCTGAGCGCGTGGCTGGTGGCTTTTTAAGTTACCTCTGACGCTCCGCAAAAGTCGGGTTTCCAGACACTCGCATACCGAACAACGTTTCTTGTCCTGCACCTGGAGCTAGTATGGAATTAGTTGATATCAACTAATCAAGCATTACCTTGACATTGGCGAAATCATCGATGAACATCGATAGAATCACGTTTTTAAAAAAAGAAGAAGCCGAGTTACACTAGCAGCCCAAAAGCGTGCTCCCCAAACATGTGGCAAACGTAACCCTATCCGTCGTATCATTTTTGCGCACACTTGTTAAAACATAGTGTATCAAAAATGGTCGAAAAACACGGACGTTATGCCTAAAATTCACTAATAACCAGTCAATGGAAAAAACACACAAGCATAACGTACAAACAAAATCTCTAAAATAAACGGTCCCTTGATATATTTTGTTTTCTATGAACAAAGATTACTATTACAAAATAATGGTTGGTTCTATTGTCAATGCACGTCTCTGATTGGCCAGCAACGCATAGCAACTATCGCATGATTGGCGCGAGAAATGACAGGCTGCAAGAAACGAACTACACACCATCGCGGTAACATTTGTGTTGGGTAATTTTCGAGCGTCCACTTCTAACAACCAATAGATGGCGCTATTCATACCTTTTAACACTACCAATAGAATTGCAGAACACGATAGTCCTTCCCGGATGCCTTTTCAATATGTAGTAAAGATATGAGTCTTTGTGTTCTAAAGCACAAGCGATTCTTGATTCCGTTAATGTTTCAGCCGTACCTGTTGATATTAAAATATTGTAATAAACTGTGAATCGAATTTACAATGTTTTTCTTAACGATATTATTTTTTTTTTGTTTATGGCCTCTTGTAGCATAGTGCCAATTACTGATGTCGAAAAGATTATCTCTGTCCTTATCACTCGTACCCAGTACTGACGTCAGTCGGTCGACGAGAGCTGTCGTTGTGTGTTTCATGGTACCGGTCAACATTTAGTACCGTAGTCGTCAACCATTTGTGCTTATTGAAAGACCACGTGTAGTTGAGGTCGGCTTAGACCTCTAAGATCTTAGCGAATCTTTAAGAACAAGGTCGAAGTATGTAGAAAGGTCCAAAAACTGCTATAAGTCTTACCTAGATTTTCTGTAGTGATATCAACGACCTTCGGTTCGGTCATGCCGATCATTTTTATTAGCTTCTTAACTTTCTGCTGTGGTGTCATTTTTTCAATTTTTCTATTGATTATTTTGCCACGTTTTGTTACCTAAAATACATAATTTATAAATTAATCATTGATTCGTTTGTAGAGAACGATGGGACCAATTTGGCAAATTTTGGTCAAAACTCAGGGAAGGTTTAAAAGGTTAATATAAGGTATGTCTGTCTGTTTGTTTGTTCCGGCTAATCTTTGAAACAGCTAGACCGATTTTAACGGAACTTTCAATGGCTGATGTTATAAGGAGTAGCTCAGCCCTTTTATTTAAGAAAAAAAAAACGAGTGTGAACACTAGCCGGCTACGTCTAGGCGGTAGAAAAAAAATCAAATGAAGTACTTATTTTTTTGATAATAACTCTAACAAAAAGACCATTAAACATAGATGCCTACCTTCTTCCCCTTCATATGGCTCGGTAGGTCATGCACCATAGTCAAAGTGGCTGAGAACACAAAGTTCTGTCTGGCAGCCATTTTTATTTCGTCGACATTTAATCGCTCCAATAGAGGATAGAGTTCGTCAAAATGGCCGCGTTCTATCATACGGTCGGTTTCATCTATTGCTAGGAATCTGGCGGGAATAAAAGAATATTTTTTGTTACTAAATGTAAATCCCAGATATTAAGTAATTGAAGCAGCGACCGTTCTTTTTCAGGGAGAATGTTATGCGACTAACTAAGCTTTTTTTTTTAAATTATTTTTGGACATTCTCACACAATGTCATCTAGCCCAAATTAAGCTAATATAAGCTTGTGTTATGGGATCTAGATGACTGATAAACATACTTATATATTTCTAAATACATACATATTTTACATAGAAAACACCCAAACCCCGAAACAAACATTTGTGGATCACACAAATACTATCTAATCTATATAATATATATCAAATAGTTTGATTCGACCCGGAATCAAACCTGGGACCTCAGGGACGGCGGTCGCAAAGCTAAAAATACTTTATTTTTAGGATTCCGTAGTTCAAGTCTCTGAACCCTTAGGTACCTATAGTTTCGTCGCATCCGTCCGTCCCGGACGCTTACATCTTTAACACTACTCACAGATTTTAATGCGGTTTTCACCATCGGATAGTGTTTCTCGAGAGGAAGGTTTTAGTAAGTATATAATTTGTCAACGTCCGCTACTTATATAGAAACAAACAAATCGTTCCTCGACACATTAAAAATGCACCAACACTGGCGAAATCTTAATTAAATACATGAATTTAAACATTGTTTAATTGTATAGGAGGCTAGCTATTTTTTATTTTATTTATTATTTATGTACAACACATAGAAAAAAGAACACAAAAACAGTAGTAGGTACAAACAATACAGTGAGCATAGTACAAGGGCACTGGTATCTGACCATCTTTTTTATCATAGCATATAATGTTTCATGTTCGACCATATGGGCGACCACAAGTCTATATCTATACATATCATAAAACAAAGTCCTCCGCCGCGTCTGTTGGCGATAAACTCAAAAACTACTCCATCAATTTTTATGCTGCTATTTGTATTAAATATAATATTCACTTACTTAACAGTATCCAGTTGTTGAAGATGCAGTTGCCCTTGACCGATCAGTTCCCACAACCTGCCCGGAGTGGCCACGACTATCTCGGGTCCTGACCGGAGCACCCTCTCTTGTTTGACCGCTGCCATACCCCCCACTATCGTTGCCACTCTTATACCTGATGATGGAATGATAACTTTATACCATGTCGATTTTATTAATGGTTTGACATTGAATAATGGTACATCACAGTGCGCAAAGGTCCAAAATCTATATTTATACTAATACTAATCGGACAGTACACCTCGCGAACATAAAAATTTTTTTTTTTGGGATTCCCCCCCCCCCAGCTCCTCTCCCAAATCAAAAAAATCTCCACTAAAAATACTGTTTCTAGTAAAGGAATACTTGTGGCAAGTATCGTGAAGATCAGATAATAAAGGGGGTTGCTATAGCCCTGAAAACCTTTAACACGTTATTTGACCACATTTACCCCATTTTCCTCTTATTCCAAAAAAAACTAACGACGAAAAAATTATATTGAATCAAGGAACACATTTACCAAGTTTCGTCAAAATCGGATAAAAACTGTGGCTGTTAGACCAGAACACGCATACACAGACGAAAGCAAAATTGTCCAATCTCGTCCAATAGACGCTTCGCTCGTTCGGTCAATTATAAAGGGAAAGATTTGATTGTTTTTTTGAAGCGAATAGAGTCTGTAACTACTAATACGATTTTGAAAATTCCTTCACTGATATGTAGCTATATTATCCCTGAGTAACATATAAGCTACCGGGAACGAGAAAACCATATCACGCAGGCGAAACCGCGGCGATCAGCTGTTACTATACATTTTGGTTAATGTTTTAGACTGTAATATCTTAGTATGATGTTATACATATGCAGCAATGCCAACTTTCCCCGATGATAGTCGAAGATTGCCGAGTGCTAAAGTGAAAATAATCGAACTGTACCAATTAGAACTTGTAATTTGTAAATACCTGTATATTTAGCAATCGCTATCAAATGTCTGCTGATCTGTATAGCCAGTTCTCTCGTGGGCGTGATGATGAGAGCGTACAAAGGTTTCCCGGTCTTGACGGACACATAGCCCGGGATTTCGACGTTATCCACCACTTTCACACAACCTATGCCTAGAAATATGAACACATATTTGCTTGGATTTTTAAAGAGACAACGCCATCTAGTCTCAAACAAAAGTAAGTTTGTTCGAAGAACGCTCACGGGCCAACTCATCCTTCACATGCGACGTACACCACGCATTATGACATCTGAACAGGATCTGGCCTATACTATTAGTATGGTAACGAACACACTGGTCATCACCACGCTGTCTTACACGTCACCGCGCTAGACTCGCGTGTTCCCATGCTATCCCACGCGTACGACGCTGTCACACACGTTTAAGTGTAGACGTAGGTCCAGTGTGTCGCTGTTTCCCACGTGTTTCAAGCTTAAGAGTAAACCACGAGAGTTTGTAAGTATGGATAGATATTGGAATGTTTGAGTCCAAATATCTATCCATCGAAGTTCGATTTACCTTACCTTGTTCATTTTCATTAACTTCTAAAGCATTATCTTCTTCCACTTCACTATCACCTCCATCACTAATAACATCAGCACTATCGTCATTTTCATCCACTTCGTCATCAATATCATTTTCTTCTTCCCTAGTCTCAGATTTATCATTGCTATCATCATCACTAGTTTCAGCCAAATCATCAGAGTCTAACATATCAGACAAGTGTGTATAATTTTCATCATCATCATCACTGTCATTGCCTTCATCGGCTGATGAATCCCGTTTCCTTAAAGGCACTACTATTTCTTCAAGATAATCATCATCATTAGAACTAATTTCTTTCTCTATTGATTCTGTTATATCATTACTCTCTTCTCCACTGCTATAACCATCTTCAGAAGACTCTTTAGGTAGTACAACATTTTTATTTTTAATATTACTCTTATTTTCATGTTTAGACTCCTTTCTTCTATCTTTTTGTTTTGTTTCTATCTTGCTATTATCTGTGTCTTTCTTTTTAGCAGAACCTTTTTTGTAATGTATATCATAGACATTTAAACCTTTAAGTTCGGCTTTCTCTTTTAATTTTAATATGCCAGACAAAATTGGAAGTCCAAATGCTAAGGTTTTTCCACTGCCAGTTTCGGCTGCTCCTAGAATGTCTCTGCGACCTAGAAGAAAGGGATGGGAATAATAGACGATACAATGTTCAAGAGCTTGTAAAAAATCTAAAATGAAATTGATATGGGGCCGTATTACTTTAAACATAAGATAGCTGACAAAAACTATTTATCTTATTATATGTATAAAATTTAACAACATCACACACAGGATATAAGTGTACTCCTTATAGGTGTATAGCAGTAGCTATCAGCCTAAGTTCGGGATTAGCGGGAAGGCAAAGAGATTATAAGATATGCACTAGATGTGGACTTGCCAGCCCATGACTACAGGCGGAGATTTTTTATTTATATATTTTTTATGTTAGTAAGTATAGTTAAGTAAACAATATGCTTTGAAGTGCTTTTATTGAAGCAAATTTATTGGAATTACAAACAGACAGTTTCAATAATATTTATTTAGCATTATTTGTACAGGTCCGCGTATATCTTCATCTACACTTACCATGAATAGCAGCAGGTAAAGTAAGCTGCTGTATCTTTGTAGGTTGTTTAAAACCCAATTCGGTCAAGGCCTTCATAATCGGCTCTTGCAGTTTAAACTCGGCCCAAGTTAACATGTCCTCTGGAGATAGAACTGATGTAGACTGTGGTAGGACACCTAATTTTGTTTTAACTATCTTTTTTTCCATTTTAGATATATTATCTTTAATTTTTTCTATTTTCTTTATGTTACTTGATGTCTTAATCGACTCGGCTTTAACATTATTTTTATTTTTTGATGTTTGTTTAATTTGTTTGTTTACTGTACTATTTTCATTTGTAATAGATGGTCCAATCGTGTTGCATGATTCTACAAAAAAACCATTACTTAATTTAATCTTTTTGCTAGGCACTTCTTCTTGGATTGTTGGCTCAGATTTTTTAATTTTTCTTTTTTCTTTTCTGGCTTTTATTTTTTCTTTGAATTCTTTTAGCTTGTTCTGTAATTGAAAAATAAAATAACTTCATTGGTTTCACTCGTCTCTCAGTAGGTATTTACTGAATAGTATAATAGTGCTTGTATTATTATAACAGTAATAGTGGACACTGAGCTTCCTATGGAAGCTTTATATGGAGCTTTCTATGACAAGCTCAGGTGTGGGGGCTATCGTTGCCCCCAAAGTTTAAGTATCACACTAGTATCTGGGGTTTGGGGCACATGCGACGGGTGGTAATAAAACTTATGTTCGAAAGTAGCATGTGGTTGATAGGTACTGCGAATTTGAATTGGAAGTGTTCGCGACAACATCAGCTCCCGTCAAAAAGTATATGATATGAAATAAAATTGTACCTTTTTGGTGCCTTTGCCTTCTTTATCAAGACTATAATCTGTACACTCTTCTAACCCGACAAATCCTTGGAATTTGTCTGCCATAGACACTGGGAAGCCTTCTAACGCCACTGACTCCCATTTCATATCATTCAGCCGTTTACTCATCATAAACAATTCCTTTTTATAATTGTAAATCTCAAGAATAGTAAGAAATAGAGTCGCACAAGCACAACACTTTTGTAAACATAACCTCACTACTAGGTACTTACTACAATACGAAGACAATGATGACACATGTGACTTGACTCCAGTGACACTAGTGACAGTTTTGATTTCTATTTACGACATGGCACTGGCTACACTCGCTTTGCTGGCATGGCTATACATGCGAGGTCCGGATCCGGATTAATTTAATTAATTGCTGAGGTAGTGTTATTACGTATATATATTTTTTATTACAGTACTATTTTTACAAGTAAGTCACCGGACGCCCCGAGCGTTCACCCGAGTCGTGGGGCTCAAAATGCAACGGTGAGCAGTTTTGAGTCACTAAGTGAATTTGCGTCATCGGTCGCCGATAGTGCTTGCAAGGCCACTGGACATACCCTCTGCTAGTAACCAGAGACGCCCGGCAACGGACGTTAGAGCGGCGGCGACCTTGGGCCGCGGAATTAAAAAAAAAAAAAAAGTGCTTGCAGGGCGAAACGCACCGTCGCTGTCCCTGTTGCAACAGCGGTAGCGGAGAACGTTGTGAGTTTACGTTAACACCAAGTCGTGCCTACGCTGACGTAACCGCAACCATGAAACCCGCGGGAACTTCAAAAAAACGACAGGAGAACTCTGTGCCAAAACTGAGGCCCTCGAAAAAGGATGCGTGCGACGAGGATGGCTTTATAAAGGTGGAGAAGAAGAAAAGGAAGCCTCCTTGTCGAAACCAGTACGGTACAGAACCAGCAGGATCTAATATGCTGTTACGTCCTGCTATACCATGTACGCTACTGTACGTGTCCCGGCTACATCACTCCACGAAGGATAATGAGATCGTGGAGTACATTCGGACCAAGACCAACTAGACTTTGAGAGTCGAGAGGTTGGAGTCACGCCATAACACGAACTTCAAGCCGTTCGTGATTAGGGTACAGACTCAACATCTCGATAAATTCCTTAAAGAAGAGTTTTGGCCGAAAGGTGATAGAATAAGTTAATTACAATCTGTAACTTTTCTTGTGGTGCCTGAAAATAAATTATAAAATAAAAATAAAATTAATATCTTAATCTTAACATAGTATACAACAAAGTCACATCGTGTTGTCTATCTGCCCCATAGATATCATCGTCTGTCCCTATGTAGGTATCCTTAGATCTATAAAATCGTCCACTGGTATAAAATACCTAATTCAATTTACATTAGTACCTCTATAACTCAATGCCATATTATAGGTAGCAGTAATATTCTCTTTCACGATCAAACATTTATTGGGGGGTTCATTCTTTATCAATCATCATTCTCACTAATAATGGCCAGGTAAAAATATCAACTTAGAATTTGAACATGTCCGGCACGTGACCATTAATGGATCATTAAATTTCATTAAAAGAAAAGAATGTTGAAAAAAATAACAGGATAAACAGTTGGCTACCCTCATTGGCGCTCGCTCTAACGAATAAATTTCCATTGTTCAGGCCTATAAGCAGTGGCGGCCTTAGGGGGGGGCGAACAGGGCAATCGCCCGGGGCCTCGCGCTTGCAGGGGCCTCGCGCAACGACCCAGGCAAAAAAAAATGATTTTTTATAATTTTTTTATTTTATCCTTAGTTATTTATTAAGATTATAATATAACGGTAAATTAAACTAAAGTTAGTAAACTATTTCATTTATTCAAAACATACCATGGCCATGGTCTCCAGCGGGAGAAGGTGGAGCGTGGCCGTGTCCTTCTTCGAGCACGTTATGCTCGCGAAGGTGGCAGCTGAGAGGGAGGGAGAGCGTACCCTCCCTGCTGAGTTCCAAAGTCGGTGGCCAGGGCGCCACAGACTCATCTACGGTCAGCTGCAGTGCTAAAGCCCCGCAGAAAGCACATTTACTCACCGACGTGGGTAAAACCCGACCCTAATGATGCGGGATAAAACCCCACCCAACTCCAGACCAAGGCCACATAGTTGGCAATACTTCCGAGTGCGTATCTGGGGCCCCCAGCAATGGACGTAGGGGCGGCCGAGGCATTGGGCCGCAGTATGAAAAAGGGGCCTCGCAAAGAACTGCCGCCCGGGGTCTCGCGATGGGTAAGGCCGCCGCTGCCTATAAGTACCTACTTAATAGTTTTTATTCACACTTGTATACTTTTAATACCTATAGCGGAACTAGGTAACTCAGTAGGCATCAGCTAAGAAGGGATTTTCCAAAATTCTACCTCTTAACGGATGAAAAAGGGGAGGGCAAAGTTTGTTAGGTAACCACGTGATTCCTCAGAAACTACTAAGTAAGAAAACGGTTTAAAATCGATACTGCTGATCTATTATACCAATAATAGACCGCGTAAATCAAATTTGTGGCGCAGACACAGCTTAGGGGCGTCCATAAACTAATATCATGATGCGTTTAGGGGTGGGAGGGTTGCACTCCGTTGAATCGAATCTCACCTAGTGTTACGTTGGGCTTGGGGTTCTCGGCTAATATTCCGTACCTACGCGAATATATTGGGTTACCTACGTAATTTTTTATTTTTTTATTTCAGGCAACAAATAGAAAAGTTACAGTTGGTATAAACTTATTCTACGGCCCATAGATAAATACCTTAAAACTAAGAATACATATAGATATTACAAAATGTATATTAGTAATAGAATCTTAAGACTATTGTTAGTACACACTTCACTATCGCACTTCGGTCTTTTTGCGTACCAGTGGTAGCGATCCGCGGAAGCGACGGAACACCACGCCCTGTGGCCAGAAGGTTTCCTCCATGACGAGGCTCAGTCTATTGTTGGGCACTCGCACCACGAACGACAGGAAACTGACGTTACGGCTCGCCTCCAACAGCTGCACTCTCGGCGTGAAGTTGGCCTTCTTGCGCACGTACTATCCGATGTCATCCGCCTTAGTGGTGTAGTGTAGGCGGGAGACATACACGGGTGTACTCGGTATTGCGGCCTGCAGCGCTGGGCTGGACTGCGCTGCATCGGTGCCGCAATGGTTCACTTTGGTTCGTGATCGGCGCTTCTTTTGCACTGTCACGAAACCATCAGTAGCCACATCCGGTACCTTCTGTGGTAGTGGCTTCGGTGGAGCGGTCGTTGCGCTGATGGTGACGAAACTTTATCGTTTCATGGGGGCTCTAGGTACGGGCAGCGGAGCGGGGCGCGGGGTTCGCGCGGCCTTACAGGTAGGGGCCGCGGGGGCGGTTGCAGTGCGGGGCATTGCGCGCTCTGCACTCGATGACGGCGACAAAACTGCTGACGCGAAACTCGCATTGAGGTCAGCTTCACGACGCATGTTTATGTTGGCGTTAGGTGGTGACCTAGATACCGCTGTAGACTCGCGCAAAGTAATAAGTTCTTTACGCAAACTCACAACGATATCCTCGGTCGTTGCCAACCTCGTCTGGACGTCCGCCAAGCTCGCCTTTAAGGACACTATGTCCTTTAAAAGGCAGGTAAAGTCGACGTGGTCGAATGTGACCGGAGGAAGCTTCGATAAGTCCCGGGCCACAAACGTAGGCACGTCGTCGGGATCGGTTGCCTTAAGCAGCGTGATGATGTCTTGTATGCTTTTCGTTGTCCCGTCACGCCTGCGGGACACCATCTGGTCGCTCTTATTGAGCACGCTGTACAGTAGCCGCTTAGAGGCAGCTATCTCTTCCTGGCTGAAACTCGACGAACAGATCTGGATAGCCGACAGCTCGTCCATCACATCCAGCTTCTGTTGCAGGAACGCCAGTAACTCATTTGGGACGAGTTGCGAACTCATCGCGATACGTGCAACTGCTGATGCCGCGCTACAC
This sequence comes from Nudaria mundana, assembly GCA_963556515.1. Classification (NCBI taxonomy): domain Eukaryota; kingdom Metazoa; phylum Arthropoda; class Insecta; order Lepidoptera; family Erebidae; genus Nudaria; species Nudaria mundana. The sequence continues at coordinate 3,108,126 of OY748310.1, forward strand.
TATTACGAGTAGGTATTAGTCAGCACACGCGTCCGCATCAAAACGCGGCCCAAACAAGACTCCTAATGTAATAAGTAATAATATGATTGTGTAGTTTAAGCAAATTGGTAGCTGCTAACTTTTACGGGGCGTTTTGGTCAGTTAGTATGAGTGTTCCTCCGGAAAAGGAAATAAACTCAATGTCGTTGGTTCAAGTCCACCCCAAGACCAACGTTATGACTGAAATAAACATATCCATACAGATAAATAAGATTAGGTATCTGTTTGTAATTACATTCGATCCAGAAGCTTTTTACTAAATGTATATGAAAGTATTAAGTACCTACTTACATAAAAAAAATACATTTTTTTTTAATTATTGTCTGTTCTTGTCAGTGCCCTGCAGTGTTCAGCATTGCCTCCATTGCATTGTGTCCTAATGAGTGGCGTTTTTGGGTTATGGGAGGGACATAGGGGATTAAATTGAGCGGACTAAGAGAAATCAAACAAAATTCTAGATTAGAATTATTTGATATAATTACCGAAAAATGCCGTCCAAACTTTTTTTTTGATAATAAATCATCGTAATAAAATTAGGAGTAGGTACAATTTCATTTTGATTTTATATACTCCACAAAACATAATGTGGAAATGCAGAAGCAAAAAAATAACAATTACTGAATCACCAGGCCACAGCTTATAAGAGAAGTGGTCATCACTCATACAAGGTCTAACAAACTCGACTAGCTTTTGCCTATATCACCGCGTGAATCTACTGAAAACTTACACATTAATTATTGCTTATTTCAATTTAAGACTAAATCTTAATTAGAGATTAGCCCATACATACTAACATCTTAATCACAAAAGCGACAATTACAGACAAATAGTTAAATTTCAAAATCTATCTAGCATATTAAAAGTTAATATCCAATTTTAAGTTAACACGTTTGCCAGCTTCCATTTTAGGCCATGGCCTGGCTATATTGTGTAGAGGCCTGGAGGCATAATTTTATTAATATAATCACGTAGTACTCCAAATTCTGCACCCACTTTGTTGCACCATAAAGACGCACCACAGAAAATTCCTACAATGTCAATAGCATTTGCTAGTTATTGTTTTAAATATAATATTGTGTAGTTCATCATGCTACAGTCGTCATTATTTAAAGTATACACTAATTAGTCAATATGATTAATCATTCACACATTCTTCCTTCCACTAGGAAGTACATTCTAAATTAAATGGGAATTTTCCCACTGGTGCGCTTCCATAGTGAATTATAGGAACAATATCCAAAACATAATTTCCTATGTCGTCCAAACAAAATAACTAAATTGTTCTAATTTGTCATACAGGCTACTATTAGGTACATAAAAAATCAGATTTCTTGCGTTACAGATTGTGCTGAGAAATATTTGAAAGACTGAAGAGAATTTAGTATGCTTATTAAGAATAAGGATATTATTTTTGGAACACTATTTTATGTTTCACACGATGAACTTATCGGAAGCAACTTAACCATCTGCTTTTTAAAATTAAGGGGGTACTTGAATTGCGATCAGAGAATCCTGGCCACAACTACAAATATTACTTATAAAAAATAAGAATAAATCAGTCTTTCAAATACAACTTCAGCAACACAAGCAGTATTTTAACTCTTGAATAAAGACCATTAGGACACCTACTATAGTTTCAAACTAGCTTATGCTAAGATTTCACATTTTTCATTAAAACTAACAAAAAAAAGTTTGAAACTTCAAATGTCAATGGATATTAGTCAAAGAATTAAAATACTACTAATTTATACCCCATGCACAAATAGAAAACAAAAAAAAATTTGGTGACTTAGGTACTGAGTTTTGAAAGTCGTGAGCTTTCAAAGATATCAAACTTATAATAAATATGCCATCGGTATATTTTTAGTTCATTAATCAACCGTAAATCAAATTAAACAAAACCGTTATATTGTTCTTTTAGATTGTCTCAAAAGTGTTGCTACAAATGAAGATTTAATATATACATAAGTTCTTATCTGTTAGTAGATAAAATTGTACCTCATTACCAACCAATGACATTGCAGATGATTTTGGGCAATTGATCAAAGTAACAAGTTTTGTTATTTTCCATAACATTATAGGTTGCAATGCTATTCCTATAAAGTTTACAGTTGCTGACTATGCTAGGTCTGGTCAAAGTATGCTAGGGTTAAATGTCCATCTATCGAATAGCGATATGGAAGCTCTGTAGTTAGACCTGTCTGATTTTGGTTTTAGGGCTCCAAATACCCGTAAACTGACGAAAATCCGACTAAATCCAACGCGACGGCTTAACATACACTCCGATACAAATTACTGTTACCAATACCAAATCGTAAGCAAATTAATGTCATATTATTCCTACTTATATCCATTTAATTTTCATTTCTGCCCATTGTTCAACACTTGCCCTAAAATTCTAACTATTCAAGAGAATAACTCTAGATGTTGAATAAATTAAAAGTAAACTGTCAAAGTGGCAATTGTTGATGCTGGCCTTATGGCCAATGTCACTGGGATTATATGACATAATTAATGGCCATATCTGCTAAACAATGTTTCACTGGGTGGGTTAATATTTGACTGGATTAAAAAATGATTGCTAGAAATCTTTTACAGTACTGGTTACTTATTTGCACCAACTAAAATTGTCATTTGATTAACAAAATTTGTACATTTTTACATATACATTGATTGCTAATGGAATGAACATTTTTTAATTTTTTTTAATATAAATTTACATGAAAGTATGAAGTTACTAGTTATACACTTTTAATACTATGTTGTAATATTTAAGCTTAAATAATGTCATCATAATATAGACAGTGATCTTTTTCTAAAGTTAATTATGCAAATATCTAAAGAGCAACAAAAATGGAAGTACAAGATTAAATTTTCATAAACTAGAACATTTGAAAAGACTTGGAAGTCATCCAAATGATGACCAATCAGTATTATGTTATAAATACTTCTGAACATCTACAAGTTTGATACTATAATGAATGTTTACAAAATAATTCATTCCAGTTACAATCAAAGTTATGGCAACCTTTGTTATGAACAATTGTCATGCAATTATTTTATAATCAGCTAAGATTATTTTATGCAAGTACATGGCTTGATTTACATCTTCACTTTCCAGAAGACATTTCTCTAAGTTTTAGGGAGTTAGGTCTACTGTGGACCTAAACATCTTAGCCCATTATTGAGATACAACAGTCTGCCAAATTCTGAGGTAGTCATGTTGTCCCAACTATATTTTGTGCAAAGTATAAGCACCATTTTCACTACAAAAAATTCAATTATAAGATACAGATTATTCTATACATCTAATGGCATGGTGCAATATTCATATTAAACCCTAAAATATACCATATATGTGTCTAGGTTATGATTTTTTCTGTTTAGGAGCCAAGTTTAGAAATAAGTCATGACTTTCTTGCAGCGACTCGCTAATTATTTGCCGAAGCGTATATACTGAAATTCAGCAAACAAATTTAATTATTAATATCACTTTTGCTATCACATATTTGCATTATGATATGACATAACAAATTGCTTTAATAATAAAGTACCTATATGGGCAGATTACACTAATATTCATTCTTTAGTACCGTATCAGTAGTCAATTTAAAAAAAAAATTGTGTACATAATTGTATGTAAGCATACTTTTACAAATAACAGAATACCCCTCCAATTAGCTGCATGAAATGTCATCACCAGTTGTATCTGGCCTTAAATTTATAAGAAATCAAGTATTCATATGATTTTTCCATTCTGTAACTTAAAAATACTGATTGTTCCAAAGACAATGGTATATTATTTTAATCTATATTTACAAAAATAAGTAGTCATATTCTACGGTTGATGGGAAGTTTATAAAAATATTACGAAGGAAATGTTTGTAATATGCTTACTAAAGTTAATTGGCAGACATGTATCATGGACTGTTTTCGACTGGCCATCTTTGACTATTCGTTGAGCGTTGACTTTATTAATGAAAAATGAGTATTGACAATGATAAGCATTATCATTAAAATTCAGCACTTATAGCTTACTCTAAGTGTACTTGGACTATAGTAGCAGTACAGTGTAGCCGATAGCTGTTGAGCTCTAGAGAATTAACTCTGGCCTCATTAAGCATCCTGTCTATCAAATATTTACATAAAATTTCACATTCTCTACTGTTAATGTTGACACAACAATAATAAGCGTCATCAATATCATCAAACTAAACATATTTCACAGAAAAGGCATTATTAGTTGCCCATGATTACCACTTCTTACTTAATTTACAAGGCCAGTAATCTCTAATTACATGATTGTGTCACTGTGATGTATCATAATAAATAAGTCCACTTAAACACTAGAAAGTCTGAACGGAAGAAAGTTCACAACCGATTACGGCGGTTCCTTAGAGCCCTGAGGCGCGCTCGGCGCAATCTTGCGGATTATATATCCCCATTTTGACTTATTCCAATCCTCTTGATGAATTCCTCTTGTAGCATCACTGTCTTAATCATATTAGGGTGAGCACCATATGCAAGTGCTTGGTCTGGTGTAGTGCAGTACTGCTGTGAAGCATCAGCCAGTATCACACCTTGGCCGTTCGTTAGAGAGCCACCTGTTTCAACAGAGTTCCAGTATGTTTCACTGGGAGATGTGTTATTGACACCTGGAGGAGGTGCTGCTGGAGCTCCTGTATACCTGAAGTAGGGATTCTTCAAATCTAAAGTGTTAGACGATGAGATATTTGTCCCTTCTAGATTGATGTCCATTGTAACATCATAGCTCTGACGCTTATTTGCCATAAGTAAAACACGGCCAGTAAGGAATTGGCCTTGTTTAGCAAAGATTGGTGTTTCTAATAAACAACGAACTTGGTACCAGTGTGTAAGAGGTTCTGTAGGTGCAGTTGACAGCCATATGTGCTGGGTGGCACCAGCAAATAAGACATCAAACCAGAACGCCAAACCATGGCATGTTCCTGACTGTGTAAGTTCAAACCTAAATGGTATTTCAATTCTATGTAAATCTGTTTCATCAGCACTTAAGAAATCCACCACATGTCGTTCTGATCTTGACATGCAAATACGAATATCAAATGTGTCTACTATAGGCTGCCTGAAATATTCTTTCATTGCAGCCGTGCGAAGTGCACTCAAGTCAACCCCGTGAAAGCATGTTTGGTACCAGAAGTTAGCCTTATTGTATTGCTCCATAAACAAAGCATCATCAGTGAATGGGGCTATGTGTAGGTCTCCTCTTGTCGGGTACATGTTGCCAGTAGGTTTAAGCCATTTCTTTGCATGTAGGTAAGTCTCCAACATGCGTTCATTATACAACATGTAGCCCATGGGCTCAGAGATTATGACATCTACTGTCTCAGGTAATTCAATTTCTTCTATTTTACCAGCGATTACTGTAATACGGTCATGGAGCCCATTTGCTCTAACCAATCCTTGAGCATGGTGAGCCATGTTACTAGCTTCGACCGCGTAAACTTTACGCGCACCTGCCTGGGCAGCAAAAAATGACAGAATTCCTGAGCCCGCACCTACATCCAGTACCACTTTGTTCTTGAAATCATTGATGTTTGACAGTATGGCGCGTTGATAGGTACTTGTTCTCACGTAATCCTGCATCATGTTTTGCTGTTGACTCAGGTATCCGTAGAATTGAAAATATTGCATAGCCGATGAATCTTCAGTGCGTACGGTGAATACTGAGGAAGACCTGCCCGCCTTAATTTTAGTGACGAGCAGGTGGAAGGTTTGGCAGTCGGCGTCAGACGCGAACTTGAAGAACAATGTTTCATTGTCGATTGTGAAAATATACGATGGGCCAGCAACGCGTGAGCACTCACTCTGGCTATGGACGGGGAACTCAAGCACCTCCTGGGCAAGCACCGGGTCTGCACGTATCACTTTTACACTCAACCCCTGCGGGTCGTAATCCACGTTTACGTTTGTAGAAAAATTAAAGCGCGATGTGAGCGCGCCGTCACCGCTCACAGTCGACACACGAACCGCGCGAAACATGTTCGCCATTTTATCAATGTAAACCCGGACTCACGACTACAAAATATTATTCACGCGCGTAATGGCAAACAAAGAAAAATGTCGTTGAAAAGTTCAGTTCGACCCCGGCGTAAAATCGATCACTCACAAACTTCCTCCCTCTGTAGTCTATGCTTGGCAGCGTGCTGTTTTTTTTTGTTTTTTTACAGATAAAATAGAAGCATTGGTTCGAAGACTTTATAGCCATCTTTTTGTTTATGGTCATTGAAGTAAATAAACAAATTATAATTTGTTTTGCGCTAAAAATGTTCCGATTAGGGCGTCAATCGGTATGTTGGACCAACAAAGCTACGTGTAACTGGGCGTATAACATTACCATTGCTGGGAGAAATCGACTTGAGCTCTATCAACATCTCCGGGCCCAAGTAATCCTGCACGCGGTGCACTTTCTGACAGAGATAGAAGAGACTCAGCCATCGGAAACGTCACGTCCGAACAGTTACTTTCTTTTAATTTCTGGCCCAAGGCCGCAGTACCCCCACAGTCGGAAGTATTGACAGTGGCGCAGGCGGCGAACCGTGTCTGACGAAATGTGGACTGTTTACCTTCAGGGATGAAGACATAATTATTTATGGCGGGAAAATAAATAAAAACAAAAGATTGTTGTAGATAATTATTTTTTAATGATCACATCTGACGAAAAGTAAAGTAACAGTCAAATAAAGTTTAACATAAGTAAATAAAAACCTAATTTTAACACTAGACTGAGGTGTACCTATATCTATATCTATCTATCTATCTACGAGTATCTATAGAAATGGTGAATGTAATTTTTGTTCCCCCTTAGCTCTCGAGAACTGCTTATGCTCCAATGATGGTTGACCCAGGGCCGAGCCGACCCCTGGCAGCGCCTGTGTGCGAACCCTATGAAGCGCCTTTTTTTTACGAATCTTCATGTTTCAATGTTATTTTTTTATAAATATGTAAAACCAATTCGCTTGCCAATTACTGCGAAAAATAAAACGCTAATTGGTTTAAGGGACCAAAACATCTTCAGGACCCCAGCGACCTCACCTGCTAGCGGCACACTTGCTGATCAACGGACGAGGCAACGTGAATTCACGGTATACTGCGGTATACATAATACCAGGTGGTACATCAGTGTTGGTCCAGATGGTATAAAGCCCCCCAAGTAACCCAGCCTAGGTTGGGTTGTGTCGGGGTTTCAGATGCTACACTGCCGGGCCCGGGGCGATCTGTGTGTGGTGCAGTAGGCATGGCACCAGTGGCGCAGTGCAGTCAAGTGTGGGTCGACCCGCCCTGGCCAGGAAGACCCTTAGAAACTTTGGTGCCGCTGGCCGCCCGCCTAACCTAACGTATAACACAGGGCCCCCCAAGTAACCCAGCCTAGGTTGGGTTGTGTCGGGGTTTCAGATGCTACACTGCCGGGCCCGGGGCGATCTGTGTGTGTTGCAGTAGGCATGGCACCAGTGGCGCAGTGCAGTCAAGTGTGGGTCGACCCGCCCTGGCCAGGAAGACCCTTAGAAACTTTGGTGCCGCTGGCCGCCCGCCTAACCTAACGTATAACACAGGGCCCCAAATGGGACCAACCACCCCCAGAAGGCTACCCCACTAGGTCATGGATAATCCTGATGTGTGTCGCCGTGCCGCATACCGGTGGTGACCGGTGAGGGCCTGGTGACCACGCATCAGGGGGGTTTTGGAACCCTTTCGTCTGGTGGGTCGACTCCCATCTAACCACACGGTTCTAGACGAAGCTAGTCTCTGCGTCTTGTCACTTACTACTGCAGTAGATGTCGGTATACGGGTTCACACGGATACCAGACAGGTGAGATCAGGCGCCCACTTTGCTGGATCTACTGCAGCTGGTGAGTCGCCCAGCCCAGTACAGTGTGTTGGTAGGCACCCCACTGGTTAGCTCCGACCACTGTCGTCCACGCTGGCTGCCGGTGCCACCTCCTGCACTTGTTGTGCAAATGATTCTTAGGAAGTACATGGTAGAGTAGAGTCGTAAAATATTAATTACTTCTTTTAATTGTATTTTTACCACGTTCTTCTTCTAGTTTTGAAGACGTAAAACAGTCCAGTACCTAACACAATATGTACATAATATTGTTTTTAGTGCTTTTAGCTATCGCGTTACATAATCTATTATAATATTCGACGGGAATTAGCACGTACCATACCTATATATGCACAGGTAAGTAGGTACATACCTTTTGTGCCTGACGTTTCAACCAGGTAACCAAGGCCGGTATGACCGGTAAGATTCGTGTTAATTCCCTCAGAATATAATAACATAAGTACTAGATTAATATTTTGATTTTTCAACAGACTTTTTTGGAAGTTGGTTGAGGTTCTTAATTCCACTGTATTACAACAATTATTTTGGCTCTCTCGTTCGTTTTAAAATCGGGGAATATCCGTTTTTTTCTCACGACTGGCGTGCCTTGATGAAATTGATCGGCGCAGTTCTTTTGATCGTAGGTAGGTACCTAATCAATGTAAACTAAAGCCCAGCTGGAAACAACCATCGTGAATATTATCTTGGGAGCCTTGCAAGACATGTTGCGGTTACTTACTTATCGATAGGTACCTACTCTAGTAAAAAGAATACGTCGTCCAAAATAATTTCGGTGGCGGCGCGGGCGCCCCTATCGTCTTGGTGCCTGTGTGCGCCGCACACTTCGCACACAGGGGCGGCTCGGCCCTGGGTTGACCCCTCCAAGGATAGCCCTCGATCTGGAGGCAAGCCAAAAAAATCGAAAATTTGACCTAAGGGGTCAAAAGTTATAAGAACCTATGGCGTGGTGCGGCGCGAAGCACCGCGCAAGACACCGTACTAGTGTCACAATCTTGTCGGGAACCAGGTGTGATTATTGACGGAGCGAACCAAGTGAGCGAAGCGTCTACATTAAAACTTCGAGAATGGACAATTTGTTGCCTGCTTTGCTGCTTTTGTTACCTGCCTGTCTGTCTTTATGCGTGTAGATACCACTAGTAGGTATGTATGTGTAAAAGCAACACAGTCACGTATTTATTGAGCGAAGCTCAATCTAAAGCGACTCATGTATTTCGTTTGTCCGCATACTCCTCCTAAACGCCTGAACCGATCTCCATCAAACTTACCACAGTGATAACGTGTGGCGTGAAAATTGGACATACCATCGAGGAATAATCACAGAAAAAAACAATGGTCCCAAATGTCGTTCGAAAATTTAACACTTCACTCAGTTTTTTGCAACAGCAGCATGCATTGCATACCTAGTATTTATCCCCGGAGGGGTAGAAAGCTTATTACATCCACATTTCGCTTTCGCTGTTGGTCCCACGTAAAGTCTAATCGAGCGATATACCTGAACGGATGCAAATTCACATTGTGTGTGGTAATTTTGCATATAAGATCGCAAACAGTGGGCCAGAATGACTAAAACTGATGCGATGGTATCGTGTGTGCTGCAATCCGTTCAGGATGATTGCCGCAGTTTTTAACAGACTCCTAAAAAAGGAGGTTCTCAATTCATCTTTTGTCTGGGTGAACTTTTTTTATTGAAAGCCATCCGACCCCCATCCGACCATTTATTTTTGTTTTTTCTTTATTTTATCAAGGCTTTTGTCCATAATAAGAACGCCAGCCTCATCATACCCTAAAGAGCTTACAATAATTATTATTTTAGGAATCATTGAAGGTTCAATAATTGCCACATTTGCACATAATTCCACTACTGCTTCTTTGAAAAATGACGACTCGTAAGTAATGTAAAGTCTGAGGAGCCACATATAATGTATGGTAATTTTTTTAATTTTAATACTACCAAACTCAAATTTTGTCTACTAACTACTCTCGAATGCTACAAAATCATACCTAATTTTGGTAAATATTCATCGATGGCATGGCTCCTCAATCCAAACATTTAGATTGAGGAGCCATCTTTGTTCTTATAACTTTTGTTTGTTGTTTTGTTTAAAAATGTTGGAAGCTCAGTCCTTGATTTTTCAAGGACTGAGCTTCCAACATTTTTAAACTTACCACTAACTACGTATATTAATTTCATTAGGATACGAAGAGTGGATCCTCAATCTAAACGGACATTAATTGGTCGTATTCCGGTACTTTGAAGTATGTTTTTTTTTTTCGTACACAGTAAATAAAAACAGTAGGTAAATGGATACAAATTAAACATGTATACAATGACGACACTTATCTCTAAAGAGATCTCTTCCAGTGGGCCTAAGAGAGATCATGATGCAAACAGGTGCTGATGTATGTGCAGGTTAATAAACTTACATAAACTATAACTAAGTACATAAACACATAAAAAGTTATATGCATGTCAATGTTCGACATGTTTTTTTAATCTAAACCTTAGATCAAAATACTATAGATATTGGATTCAGTACAAATACAACGCGGAATCTTGGCATTCGAATACTATAAAGGTAAATATAACAAATACCATCTATAAAATAAACAAGATTGTACATTGATGGTTGACATAGAAATAATTCATAATAATGAATACAGGCGCATCAATGTGCGAAGCGCGCCGTACTAACTTCCTATTGCGCTTGCTGACTCTCGAGGGATGCGACAACGACGCTGTACATTGCACACCTGCGCGCTTTAACCGCGCGCCGTACTAAGTTCCTATTGCGCTTGCTGACTCTCGAGGGATGCGACAACGACGCTGTACATTGCACACCTGCGCGCTTCAACCGCGCGCCGTACTAAGTTCCTATTGCGCTTGCTGACTCTCGAGGGATGCGACAACGGCGCTGTACATTGCACACCTGCGCGCTTCAACCGCGCGCCGTACTAAGTTCCTATTGCGCTTGCTGACTCTCGAGGGATGCGACAACGGCGCTGTACATTGCACACCTGCGCGCTTCAACCGCGCGCCGTACTAAGTTCCTATTGAGCTTGCTGACTCTCGAGGGATGCGACAACGGCGCTGTACATTGCACACCTGCGCGCTTCAACCGCGCGCCGTACTAAGTTCCTATTGCGCTTGCTGACTCTCGAGGGATGCGACAACGGCGCTGTACATTGCACACCTGCGCGCTTCAACCGCGCGCCGTACTAAGTTCCTATTGCGCTTGCTGACTCTCGAGGGATGCGACAACGGCGACAGCGCCGGTACGGCGCGCGGTTGAAGCGCGTGTCGGATACATATATTTATGTAAAATATGTAGATGATGCTTCGTCATAATTCTTTGAAATATTATTATACTTGTGGGTAAAAGTGGTTCTGTACCTATACGTTAATATTTGTAGGGTAGGGTTTTATAAAAGGCAGTGTTGTAGTACGATCCTGTTCAGTTCCTGTTCAGTTTTAGTCTACGAATTTACAAGACAGAAGTATATACCTATACCTATGTAGGACATAGGTACTAAAGCCTAGTTCAGCAGACAATGTTTGGCTACTAGATATTACGTGTCGACTGTTGTCAATCCTTGAGGAGCTTCTATACTAAGATAAGTGTATTGTATTGTTATTATGTTTAAATACTTGTAAGATATTATAATATGACCCTACCGAGTTTCTTGCCCTTCTTCTCGGGATTCTGTGGTAATCGAATGGGCGGATTACGAATAAATACAATCAGTATTGACTTTAGTGTTTCATTGCTTAGGGGTATAGGTACCTAATAGTATTCTTCTGCCAGATGATATCGGAGCGATACTCATCATGATTAGACATACGATTATACGATCACAAAGCTACCTATAGAGAATAGCTTTCAGTATGATCCTCTATGTGGAACCTTAGGGAGTCATGTAACATAGTTACATAATACATAGTGTGAGTATATTAGTTATTATGATGGTGTACCTGGGATCTGCTTAGGGATTTATGTAACGTAGTTACATAGTGTAAGTATATTAATTATTATGTTGGTGTGTAATGTTGTAATTTTTGTAGTGGCAGTATTCCATTTTAGTTGGTTGAAATTTGCATAATAAACCGGCAACACTGGCTTTCTCCTGATTGGACGCTGGACCACGTGACTTGTGTGACAGCCATTTTATACAAGCGAGCTACGCTCGCATCACATATTTATATTACAATTTAATTTATTGTAATTTATTTCGAAGTTTGGTAAGTTTTAGATAAAATGTTGTTGTGCTAGCGTGAGTTAGCGTATGTACTGTATATTTTGACAGTGGGTTCTCGTTCCTTACAGGTTTGAGTTTGAACGCACACGTGTCTGGAGTTGTCTCACTAAATTTAAACAGGAATCTTTGCCTGATCTGGCCAGAATTGGCTAGAGACCGACTTACACGATACGCATGCATGCTTTGCATGTGTTAGCCGGATTTAATCGGGTGAAGCTTGGATATTCGCCTCCGAAAGGTATGTACACATAATATGTACGACGTGGTAGGCGCTTAGATAATAACAGTGGCCATAATGCATGGAATAAGTCTTTAACTCCTGTTACAGGAGGCTTACGGTACTACCATACTACCTGGGTGAGAACCCAGCTTCCTTCTGCCTGGAGTGGGCAGAGACCGGAACAGAGACGGTGTCTGCCGGCTTGCAGGAGTGGCGTATTTCACCGGGAAAGTATCTTATAAAATCCCTTAACCTATTACCCTTAATTACCACAGTATCTTCATAAAGATACACTAACGTTACCGACCAAGCGCACCAACCATATACCCTGTATTACTGAATAACATAGCACCTAGAATAGACCTAAATTGTATCCTAGGCTAAAAGTACATTAAATCCTTGCAGAGGGGAACCCTCAGTTCCCCTATATTATCTTAGAAGGTTCTTACAATAAAAATATAGTGGCTTAAATGAATACTTTATTTCTATCCTTTGACATCCTAACATCAAAAATAATAAACATTACAGGTGGTAGTTCACCATCATCAAGATTAGGTACTTACAAAGTGTGGATGTGAGGTACTCCTCTATCTACAGTATAGTCATCCTATAAACCTGGACTCTTATGGAGTTATGTAACGTAGTTACATAATACCTAGTGTGAATATATTAGTAATTATAGATCAGGTACTAAGACAGGTGTGGGTGTGAGGTACACCTCTGCCTACCCCTTGTGGGATATAGACGTGATGTATGTTGGGCTTCCTGACTAGTATAAAGCTTTGTATGTTATGTAAGACATAGAATACTATATATGAATAGTAGGTAGGTAATTCAGATTATTCACCTACAAGACATCTAATTACGAATAGGCTAAAGCTTCTCTTATTCTTTATGCCACACGCGCAGGTGTGCAATGTACAGCGCCGTTGTCGCATCCCTCGAGAGTCAGCAAGCGCAATAGGAACTTAGTACGGCGCGCGGTTGAAGCGCGCAGGTGTGCAATGTACAGCGCCGCTGTCGCATCCCTCGAGAGTCAGCAAGCGCAATAGGAACTTAGTACGGCGCGCGGTTGAAGCGCGCAGGTGTGCAATGTACAGCGCCGTTGTCGCATCCCTCGAGTCAGCAAGCGCAATAGGAACTTAGTACAGCGCGCGGTTGAAGCGCGCAGGTGTGCAATGTACAGCGCCGTTGTCGCATCCCTCGAGAGTCAGCAAGCGCAATAGGAACTTAGTACGGCGCGCGGTTGAAGCGCGCAGGTGTGCAATGTACAGCGCCGTTGTCGCATCCCTCGAGAGTCAGCAAGCGGAATAGGAACTTAGTACGGCGCGCGGTTGAAGCGCGCAGGTGTGCAATGTACAGCGCCGTTGTCGCATCCCTCGAGAGTCAGCAAGCGCAATAGGAACTTAGTACGGCGCGCGGTTGAAGCGCGCAGGTGTGCAATGTACAGCGCCGTTGTCGCATCCCTCGAGAGTCAGCAAGCGCAATAGGAACTAAGTACGGCGCGCGGTTGAAGCGCGCAGGTGTGCAATGTACAGCGCCGTTGTCGCATCCCTCGAGAGTCAGCAAGCGCAATAGGAACTTAGTACGGCGCACGGTTGAAGCGCGCAGGTGTGCAATGTACAGCGCCGTTGTCGCATCCCTCGAGAGTCAGCAAGCGCAATAGGAACTTAGTACGGCGCACGGTTGAAGCGCGCAGGTGTGCAATGTACAGCGCCGTTGTCGCATCCCTCGAGAGTCAGCAAGCGGAATAGGAACTTAGTACGGCGCGCGGTTGAAGCGCGCAGGTGTGCAATGTACAGCGCCGTTGTCGCATCCCTCGAGAGTCAGCAAGCGCAATAGGAACTTAGTACGGCGCACGGTTGAAGCGCGCAGGTGTGCAATGTACAGCGCCGTTGTCACATCCCTCGAGAGTCAGCAAGCGGAATAGGAACTTAGTACGGCGCGCGGTTGAAGCGCGCAGGTGTGCAATGTACAGCGCCGTTGTCGCATCCCTCGAGAGTCAGCAAGCGGAAAAGGAACTTAGTACGGCGCGCGGTTGAAGCGCGCAGGTGTGCAATGTACAGCACCGTTGTCGCATCCCTCGAGAGTCAGCAAGCGCAATAGGAACTTAGAACGGCGCGCGGTTGAAGCGCGCAGGTGTGCAATGTACAGCGCCGTTGTCGCATCCCTCAAGAGTCAGCAAGCGGAATAGGAACTTAGTACGGCGCGCGGTTGAAGCGCGCAGGTGTGCAATGTACAGCGCCGTTGTCGCATCCCTCGAGAGTCAGCAAGCGCAATAGGAACTTAGTACGGCGCGCGGTTGAAGCGCGCAGGTGTGCAATGTACAGCGCCGTTGTCACATCCCTCGAGAGTCAGCAAGCGGAATAGGAACTTAGTACGGCGCGCGGTTGAAGCGCGCAGGTGTGCAATGTACAGCGCCGTTGTCGCATCCCTCGAGAGTCAGCAAGCGCAATAGGAACTTAGTACGGCGCGCGGTTGAAGCGCGCAGGTGTGCAATGTACAGCACCGTTGTCGCATCCCTCGAGAGTCAGCAAGCGCAATAGGAACTTAGAACGGCGCGCGGTTGAAGCGCGCAGGTGTGCAATGTACAGCGCCGTTGTCGCATCCCTCGAGAGTCAGCAAGCGGAATAGGAACTTAGTACGGCGCGCGGTTAAAGCGCGCAGGTGTGCAATGTACAGCGCCGTTGTCGCATCCCTCGAGAGTCAGCAAGCGGAATAGGAACTTAGTACGGCGCGCGGTTGAAGCGCGCAGGTGTGCAATGTACAGCGCCGATGTCGCATCCCTCGAGAGTCAGCAAGCGCAATAGGAACTTAGTACGGCGCGCGGTTGAAGCGCGCAGGTGTGCAATGTACAGCACCGTTGTCGCATCCCTCGAGAGTCAGCAAGCGCAATAGGAACTTAGAACGGCGCGCGGTTGAAGCGCGCAGGTGTGCAATGTACAGCGCCGTTGTCGCATCCCTCGAGAGTCAGCAAGCGGAATAGGAACTTAGTACGGCGCGCCGTTGAAGCGCGCAGGTGTGCAATGTACAGCACCGTTGTCGCATCCCGCGAGAGTCAGCAAGCGCAATAGGAACTTAGAACGGCGCGCGGTTGAAGCGCGCAGGTGTGCAATGTACAGCACCGTTGTCGCATCCCTCGAGAGTCAGCAAGCGGAATAGTAACTTAGTACGGCGCGCGGTTGAAGCGCGCAGGTGTGCAATGTACAGCGCCGTTGTCACATCCCTCGAGAGTCAGCAAGCGGAATAGGAACTTAGTACGGCGCGCGGTTGAAGCGCGCAGGTGTGCAATGTACAGCGCCGTTGTCGCATCCCTCGAGAGTCAGCAAGCGCAATAGGAACTTAGTACGGCGCGCGGTTGAAGCGCGCAGGTGTGCAATGTACAGCACCGTTGTCGCATCCCTCGAGAGTCAGCAAGCGCAATAGGAACTTAGAACGGCGCGCGGTTGAAGCGCGCAGGTGTGCAATGTACAGCGCCGTTGTCGCATCCCTCGAGAGTCAGCAAGCGGAATAGGAACTTAGTACGGCGCGCGGTTGAAGCGCGCAGGTGTGCAATGTACAGCACCGTTGTCGCATCCCTCGAGAGTCAGCAAGCGCAATAGGAACTTAGAACGGCGCGCGGTTGAAGCGCGCAGGTGTGCAATGTACAGCGCCGTTGTCACATCCCTCGAGAGTCAGCAAGCGGAATAGGAACTTAGTACGGCGCGCGGTTGAAGCGCGCAGGTGTGCAATGTACAGCGCCGTTGTCGCATCCCTCGAGAGTCAGCAAGCGGAATAGGAACTTAGTACGGCGCGCGGTTGAAGCGCGCAGGTGTGCAATGTACAGCGCCGTTGTCACATCCCTCGAGAGTCAGCAAGCGGAATAGGAACTTAGTACGGCGCGCGGTTGAAGCGCGCAGGTGTGCAATGTACAGCGCCGTTGTCGCATCCCTCGAGAGTCAGCAAGCGCAATAGGAACTTAGTACGGCGCGCGGTTGAAGCGCGCAGGTGTGCAATGTACAGCGCCGTTGTCACATCCCTCGAGAGTTAGCAAGCGGAATAGGAACTTAGTACGGCGCGCGGTTGAAGCGCGCAGGTGTGCAATGTACAGCGCCGTTGTCGCATCCCTCGAGAGTCAGCAAGCGGAATAGGAACTTAGTACGGCGCGCGGTTGAAGCGCGCAGGTGTGCAATGTACAGCGCCGTTGTCACATCCTTCGAGAGTCAGCAAGCGGAATAGGAACTTAGTACGGCGCGCGGTTGAAGCGCGCAGGTGTGCAATGTACAGCGCCGTTGTCACATCCCTCGAGAGTCAGCAAGCGGAATAGGAACTTAGTACGGCGCGCGGTTGAAGCGCGCAGGTGTGCAATGTACAGCGCCGTTGTCGCATCCCTCGAGAGTCAGCAAGCGCAATAGGAACTTAGTACGGCGCGCGGTTGAAGCGCGCAGGTGTGCAATGTACAGCGCCGTTGTCACATCCCTCGAGAGTTAGCAAGCGGAATAGGAACTTAGTACGGCGCGCGGTTGAAGCGCGCAGGTGTGCAATGTACAGCGCCGTTGTCGCATCCCTCGAGAGTCAGCAAGCGGAATAGGAACTTAGTACGGCGCGCGGTTGAAGCGCGCAGGTGTGCAATGTACAGCGCCGTTGTCACATCCTTCGAGAGTCAGCAAGCGGAATAGGAACTTAGTACGGCGCGCGGTTGAAGCGCGCAGGTGTGCAATGTACAGCGCCGTTGACGCATCCCTCGAGAGTCAGCAAGCGGAATAGGAACTTAGTACGGCGCGCGGTTGAAGCGCGCAGGTGTGCAATGTACAGCGCCGTTGTCGCATCCCTCGAGAGTCAGCAAGCGCAATAGGAACTTAGTACGGCGCGCGGTTGAAGCGCGCAGGTGTGCAATGTACAGCGCCGTTGTCGCATCCCTCGAGAGTCAGCAAGCAGAATAGGAACTTAGTACGGCGCGCGGTTGAAGCGCGCAGGTGTGCAATGTACAGCGCCGTTGTCGCATCCCTCGAGAGTCAGCAAGCGGAATAGGAACTTAGTACGGCGCGCGGTTGAAGCGCGCAGGTGTGCAATGTACAGCGCCGTTGTCGCATCCCTCGAGAGTCAGCAAGCGGAATAGGAACTTAGTACGGCGCGCGGTTGAAGCGCGCAGGTGTGCAATGTACAGCGCCGTTGTCGCATCCCTCGAGAGTCAGCAAGCGGAATAGGAACTTAGTACGGCGCGCGGTTGAAGCGCGCAGGTGTGCAATGTACAGCGCCGTTGTCGCATCCCTCGAGAGTCAGCAAGCGGAATAGGAACTTAGTACGGCGCGCGGTTGAAGCGCGCAGGTGTGCAATGTACAGCGCCGTTGTCGCATCCCTCGAGAGTCAGCAAGCGGAATAGGAACTTAGTACGGCGCGCGGTTGAAGCGCGCAGGTGTGCAATGTACAGCGCCGTTGTCGCATCCCTCGAGAGTCAGCAAGCGCAATAGGAACTTAGTACGGCGCGCGGTTGAAACGCGCAGGTGTGCAATGTACAGCGCCGTTGTCGCATCCCTCGAGAGTCAGCAAGCGGAATAGGAACTTAGTACGGCGCGCGGTTGAAGCGCGCAGGTGTGCAATGTACAGCGCCGTTGTCGCATCCCTCGAGAGTCAGCAAGCGCAATAGGAACTTAGTACGGCGCGCGGTTGAAGCGCGCAGGTGTGCAATGTACAGCGCCGTTGTCGCATCCCTCGAGAGTCAGCAAGCGGAATAGGAACTTAGTACGGCGCGCGGTTGAAGCGCGCAGGTGTGCAATGTACAGCGCCGTTGTCGCATCCCTCGAGAGTCAGCAAGCGGAATAGGAACTTAGTACGGCGCGCGGTTGAAGCGCGCAGGTGTGCAATGTACAGCGCCGTTGTCGCATCCCTCGAGAGTCAGCAAGCGGAATAGGAACTTAGTACGGCGCGCGGTTGAAGCGCGCAGGTGTGCAATGTACAGCGCCGTTGTCGCATCCCTCGAGAGTCAGCAAGCGCAATAGGAACTTAGTACGGCGCGCGGTTGAAGCGCGCAGGTGTGCAATGTACAGCGCCGTTGTCGCATCCCTCGAGAGTCAGTGTTCAGATGAAACATGCACATCATAGAAAATAAGTTTTAGTTATAAGTCAATTCGCTAGATGGCGTTAGTAACGTGATATGTGAATCGCGATATGGTTTCATTACTTATCTATAAGCATTAGTTGTAATTTGTTCTTATGTGGGGAGAAATTTGTGGTGACACCAAATATTACATATAGTGTTCTTCCGTGACCTTGTGTATTATTTTTCGTTCCTTTGGACCCTTTGTATGTTCATTTGGTCCTTCGAACCGGATGACAGGTGTTTTTTTGGACACCCGTCACATTAACAGTGGTAGTAGTGAGTGCTACCCAACTGCTACGCTTCTACTGGGCAGTGGATCGCTGCTCAGATAACTTCACCCCGCGCCGCTAGAGGGCGCTACGTGCTGCGTCTTGTCTCTAGTTGCGCTGGTGGTACCGGGAAGGAACCCGGAGGAGGAAGTGTATGCAGTGCTGGTACGAGGGCGGCGGAGTTGGACAACTAACAGATGGCGCCACCCGTAAGGAGCTACGATACAAGTGTTGTGAGTGCTGTGAAAAATCGTGTGTACATTTTAAATCCTATGCTTCAAGTTAGAAGAAATTAGTGCAAGTAGTTTTCAGATCAAATTGAACTTTATTCTCAAGAGTAAATAAACTTATGAGCAGTGAATAGACTTAGTATATTGTGAACAATGAAGATAGTAGAATTAAAGTAGTTGTAGTTAGTTTAGGACTTGTAATAGTTTTAGGGTAAAAGTGGTTTAGACGGGGAATCCACGTCCGTTTTACCCTAGAAATCATAAGTTTCAAACACTTGTAATTTTTTACAAATTGTTCATCGACTTAGAATTTTCTCTGTTAGTTGTTGTTAACACTTGTGTTTGTAAACAGTGTACTACTGATACAAACTTGTAATTTTATTTTAGTTTGATTTGATTAAACTGCTGCTTGTATTTGTGGCTGCTGGGACTTAGAATTGTTCGTGCTAGTAATTGGAAACATAGAAATCTTGTGATAATAGCTTATATTTATAAATGGTTGTACTTAGATTGAAGCTTAGCTGTCTAGTAAATAGTTATTAATTATAGTGGTTGGCAGTTATTTGAAAGCTTAATCGACAAATTAAAGCATTTGTTGTGCTTGCAGTGAAGTAAACCTTAAGGAATTAGATATTGTGTGTTGTATACAAATTGTGGTATAATTTAATAATAAAAAATATGGAGTCATTCAGCGCCTTACAGGAGGACATTAAAGATAAAATCTTAAAGGCTCATGCCAACTATAAGAAGTCTCCTAGAGAACGTTTGACAATCCCGTATATTGAAACCAGGCTAGATAATTTGGAAAAACAATGGGCATTGTTTACTACTACCCATACCAAAATAGTCACTGAAATTAAGAGACCTGAATGGAAAGCTTCCGATTATTATAAAAATGGTTTATATGATGAAGTCGAGGAACTTTATGTACAATATAAAACTGATATGAAGTTGAAGTTACAACAGTTGCAAGCGGCAGAGTCGGATACAAATCTCGGTAAAACATCCAATTCCGAATATAAAAAGAGCCGCGTCAAGCTACCGGAAGTTAAAATTCCTATTTTTTCCGGCAAGTATGCAGAATGGCAGACCTTCAGGGATCTATTTTTAGGCTTGGTGCATGAAAATGGATCACTGGACGATGCACAAAAGTTTTATTATCTCAGGGGACACTTGACTGGGGAGGCAGAACAGTTATTAAGGAATTTCAAACTAACTTCCGATAGTTATACCGCTGCTTGGGACAGGTTAGACCATATGTATAACAATAAACGCTTTTTATCTAATGGTATCATTAAAAGGTTTTTAACTCAACGGAGTTTGGCATCTGAATCAGCAGTAGAAATTAAGAATTTGGTCAGTACCACTTGTGATTGTTTAGAAGCAATTAAAAATATAGGTGTAGATGTTTCCTCATGGGATATTCTGATTATTCATATTATAAGCGCGAAATTAGATAGGGAAACACGAAAGGCTTGGGAGTTGAAAGTTTCATCAGAGCCTAGTGATGAGTTACCCACCTTTAAGCAGTTCTCAGAATTCCTGATCGGTCGTTATAGGGGCTTAGAGAATTTACCAGTGAGGGATAAGCCTGATGTGGTTAAAAAACCAACTAAGTCATTTCACATAGTAAAGGATAAAGGTGTAGCAGGGTGTCAATATTGTTCGGCAGATCATAAGATCACTTCATGTAAAAAGTTTAGTAATGAGTCTAATGAGGCCCGTCGTAATTTTGCTATGGAAAAAAAGTTGTGTTTCGTCTGTTTGAATAGCAACCACTCTGCCAAACAATGTAGGAATTTTAGTCGTTGTCAAGTATGCAAGCGCCGCCACCATTCACTATTACACCCTACTGGTGTTTCTGGGTTTGAAGGAAACGATGATAAATTAGTTCACCACGAGACCTCGTCGGCTAATTCTAGTGCGACGAAGGAGGGCGGGGCTATTAATAGCCATGATAAAACCGCGCAAGCGGAGGGATTCACAAAGCCTTTGGTGTCTTGCCTATCGACAGGCAACATTTATGAAACCGTGTTATTGACTACAGCTGTCGTGCAGGCTGAGTCAAGGGACGGTAGCTATCGCGAGTTGAGAGCTTTATTGGACCAGGGTTCGCAAGGATCTTTTATTACGGAGTCCATGGTTAATTATTTGGGACTTAAAAGAACTTCTGCGAAAACCACCATTACGGGGGTAGGCTGTGACAAGAGTGTGACATCAAAGTCCACTGTCACGTTATTTTTAAGGTCACGAGTTGATCCGAAACTTCAATTTAAAGTGAGGGCCTTCGTGTTAAAGTCAGTGACTACCCTTCTTCCAGTTACTAAGGTAACTAGGATAGAATGGGAAAACCTGGCTTTGGATGATTTGGCTGATCCTGAATATTACAGGCCCAATAAAATAGACATTTTACTGGGTGCTGATATATGCAGTCAAATCATTCACGCAGGTATAATGAGAAGTCCCACCGGATCACTCTTGGCACAAAACACCGCCTTCGGGTGGATTATTTCAGGTGTCTGTGAAGTGGATCAAATGTCTCATGTTCACTCTCACATAACGGTCATGCATACCCGTGTCAAGGATGATGATCTACTGAAACGGTTTTGGGAGCTTGAAACAGAACCGTCTAGTCATAAGAGACTTCTCACTGATGAGGAGGCTAAATGTGAACAACTCTTTGCATCTACAACCACTCGCGATGAGGATGGGCGATATATAGTCCGATTACCTTTTCGTGATGGGGATCCAGATTGCAGGTACGGTGATTCCCGAAGAATTGCTGAAAAGAGACTGAAATCATTAGAATACAGATTACAAAAGAATTCTAAATTAAAAGAAGACTATTCTAAGGTTATCAGTGAGTATATGGAGCTTAAGCATATGGTAAAGATACCAGAGCATGAAAGTAGAAAGAAAAATGTTGTCTACTTACCTCATCATGCTGTAGTCCGTGATGATAAGGAGACAACAAAGGTCCGAGTTGTATTCGATGCCTCCTGTAAGGGTACCAACGGTAAATCCCTCAACGACAATTTATTAGTTGGGCCAGTCTTACAGGCAGAACTTCGTCATACGGTAATGCGCTGGAGGAGACATAAGGTCTGTCTTGTAGCCGATATTGTAAAAATGTATCGGCAGGTTTTAGTAAATAGGCAAGACACGACACAATATCAGCGTATATTATGGCGAGATAATCCCGAAAAAGATATTCAGGAGTTAGAATTACTGACAGTTACATTTGGGACTGCTTCAGCGCCATATTTAGCTGTTCGTGCGTTACATCAGGTCGCATATGATGAATGTCAAAACAATCCAGATCTCGAGAAAATCATCTTAAATGATTTTTACATGGACGACCTAATGACTGGATCTGAAACGTTAGAGCAGGCTTATAGTATTTACATAAATATTAATAAAATACTAGCTAGGGGTGGCTTTGTTTTGCAAAAATGGGTTAGTAACAGTCAGGAGTTGTTAGATAAAATAAGACAGGAAAGTCAAGCGAAGGAGGATATAAAACTTAAAATAGATAATAATACTAAAATTCTGGGCCTTACCTGGAATCCTCGCGAAGACTGCTTCCAATACTCGGTACATCTTGCTCCTATGACAGGACCTGCAACAAAGCGAAAGATAATCTCCGACATTAGCCGACTTTTTGATCCTCTGGGCTGGCTAGCTCCTAGCATTATTTTAGCCAAAGGATTAATTCAGAAGCTGTGGCTGGCTGGTATAGACTGGGATCAGGAAGTATCAAATTGTCTAGAAAGGGAATGGGTTACTTACCGTCAGAGCTTGGCTTCGTTATCTGATATTAAAGTTCCCCGATGGTTACACACTTGCCAGAGTACCGAAAATGCTGAGCTCTATGGCTTTTCCGACGCTTCAATGTTCGCGTATGCCGCTGTTGTGTATCTAAGAGTTGTCGACGAGAAGGGAAATACCCATGTTTCTTTAGTTACGTCTAAAACCAAGGTAGCACCTATTAAACAGGTATCCATCCCGCGCCTTGAACTGTGTGGAGCAGTTCTATTAGCTAAGCTTATTGTCGAAGTTGCCGAGGTTATGGTAATAGAGAAATCGAAGTTACATGCCTTTACAGATAGCGAAGTGGTATTGGCTTGGTTAAACGACCACCCCAGTCGATGGAAAACCTTTGTGGCAAATAGAGTGTCTGACATTCTAACCACTTTAGATACCCATCATTGGTACCATGTACCCTCCAAGCAAAACCCAGCGGATTGCGCATCCCGCGGGGTTCCCCCTGGGGATTTACCGTCACTGTCGATGTGGTTTGAGGGTCCAGAGTTTCTCCGGCATAGGGTTATTGAATTTAAAAAGCTCAATCATAAAGCTACCAACTTGGAACAAATTCGTGTCCATACCGTTACATTAGATAGCTTCTGGTACAAATTCTCGTCTCTTTTCACTCTTATTCACGTAGTAGCTTACTGCAGACGTTTTTTAAATGTACGAAAGTCCTCGAACCTTAAGCACAGTACTCGTTATTTAACGGCTAAGGAAATAGAACAGGCTCAACATGTATGCATTACAAAAAGTCAGGAACAAGCATTTAAAGAAGAATTGGCAGAGCTTAATAGTGAAGGAAATGTAAATAAGAAAAAGAAGAAGTTGAAAGGATTAAATTTATTTTTAGATTCATGTAACATTATAAGGGTTGGAGGAAGATTAGAAATGTCGAAATTAGATCATAATGAAAAACATCCAATACTTATAGGAAAGGATTCTTTTCTGACCAGTCTGTTGATTGCTGATGCACATCAAAAGACAATGCATGGTGGTCCACAGCTAATGGTTGCTTACTTGAGAAGACAGTATTGGATTGTAGGTATTAAGATTTTGGCTAAGGCATATTGTAGAAACTGCGTGACGTGCATCCGTTACTCCGCTAAGGCGCGAACACAGCTTATGGGTCAACTGCCTACACCTCGTGTGACCCCTAACAAACCATTCCTTATTAGTGGAGTCGACTATGCAGGCCCCATAAATATTCGAGTTTCAAAGGGTAGGGGAAACAAGTCGTACAAAGGATACATTGCTTTATTCATTTGTATGTCTACAAGGGCAGTGCACCTGGAAGCAGTAAGTGAGTTGTCTACTCAAGGTTTCTTGGCTGCCTTTAGGCGTTTCGTGGCCAGGCGTGGTCGTTGTGCTGAACTCCACAGCGACAACGGCACCAACTTTGTTGGGGCTGCTCGGGAACTAAAGTTTTTGTTTAATGAGCAAAACTCAGACTACAACCGAGAGTTAGCAGATTATTTTACTAATAATAGAACAGAGTGGCGTTTTATCCCGCCCCGGGCACCCAATTTTGGTGGCCTTTGGGAGGCAGGGATAAGAGCAACAAAATTCCACCTTAAAAGAGCAGTCGGTAATTCAACACTAACATTTGAAGAGATCACCACCGTCTTGACTCAAATAGAGGCTTGCCTTAACTCGAGACCATTGTCGTATATTCCAAACGAGCAAGACTTGACGGTGTTGACTCCGGGTCATTTTCTGGTAGGGGAACCGCTAGTAGTAGTACCCGATTCAAACTATGTTGTTAATAATATTAATAGCCTGCGCCGATGGCAACTTTATCAAAGAATGATGCAGGAATTTTGGCGTCATTGGTCACGGGACTATTTGCATCAATTTTTACAGCGCCATAGATGGGAACATAAAACCCCAGAACCATCAATAGGGGATGTAGTTTTAGTTATGGAGGACGACATGCCTCCAGGCAAGTGGTTGCTAGGTAAAGTAGAACACAAACATCCTGGGCCGGACAATATTACTCGAGTTGTTACTTTACGTGCAAAGGGCTCTATAATCAAGCGGCCGGCTTCAAAGATATGCGTTTTGCCTATTACACCCTAGTTAAGTTTTTTAGGTTATACTAAGTTGTTAATTTAAAATTTCATGTATCCCTCGTTCAGCATGGTGGGCGGTACAATAAGAAGGACATGCTGCATTGTGTCCTTGGTGGGCGGAATGTTCAGATGAAACATGCACATCATAGAAAATAAGTTTTAGTTATAAGTCAATTCGCTAGATGGCGTTAGTAACGTGATATGTGAATCGCGATATGGTTTCATTACTTATCTCTAAGCATTAGTTGTAATTTGTTCTTATGTGGGGAGAAATTTGTGGTGACACCAAATATTACATATAGTGTTCTTCCGTGACCTTGTGTATTATTTTTCGTTCCTTTGGACCCTTTGTATGTTCAGTCAGCAAGCGGAATAGGAACTTAGTACGGCGCGCGGTTGAAGCGCGCAGGTGTGCAATGTACAGCGCCGTTGTCGCATCCCTCGAGAGTCAGCAAGCGCAATAGGAACTTAGTACGGCGCGCGGTTGAAGCGCGCAGGTGTGCAATGTACAGCGCCGTTGTCGCATCCCTCGAGAGTCAGCAAGCGGAATAGGAACTTAGTACGGCGCACGGTTGAAGCGCGTAGGTGTGCAATGTACAGCGCCGTTGTCGCATCCCTCGAGAGTCAGCAAGCGCAATAGGAACTTAGTACGGCGCGCGGTTGAAGCGCGCAGGTGTGCAATGTACAGCGCCGTTGTCGCATCCCTCGAGAGTCAGCAAGCAGAATAGGAACTTAGTACGGCGCGCGGTTGAAGCGCGCAGGTGTGCAATGTACAGCGCCGTTGTCGCATCCCTCGAGAGTCAGCAAGCGGAATAGGAACTTAGTACGGCGCACGGTTGAAGCGCGCAGGTGTGCAATGTACAGCGCCGTTGTCGCATCCCTCGAGAGTCAGCAAGCGCAATAGGAACTTAGTACGGCGCGCGGTTGAAGCGCGCAGGTGTGCAATGTACAGCGCCGTTGTCGCATCCCTCGAGAGTCAGCAAGCGCAATAGGAACTTAGTACGGCGCACGGTTGAAGCGCGCAGGTGTGCAATGTACAGCGCCGTTGTCGCATCCCTCGAGAGTCAGCAAGCGCAATAGGAACTTAGTACGGCGCGCGGTTGAAGCGCGCAGGTGTGCAATGTACAGCGCCGTTGTCGCATCCTTCGAGAGTCTGCAAGCGCAATAGGAACTTAGTACGGCGCACGGTTGAAGCGCGCAGGTGTGCAATGTACAGCGCCGTTGTCGCATCCCTCGAGAGTCAGCAAGCGCAATAGGAACTTAGTACGGCGCACGGTTGAAGCGCGCAGGTGTGCAATGTACAGCGCCGTTGTCGCATCCCTCGAGAGTCAGCAAGCGCAATAGGAACTTAGTACGGCGCGCGGTTGAAGCGCGCAGGTGTGCAATGTACAGCGCCGTTGTCGCATCCCTCGAGAGTCAGCAAGCGCAATAGGAACTTAGTACGGCGCGCGGTTGAAGCGCGCAGGTGTGCAATGTACAGCGCCGTTGTCGCATCCCTCGAGAGTCAGCAAGCGCAATAGGAACTTAGTACGGCGCACGGTTGAAGCGCGCAGGTGTGCAATGTACAGCGCCGTTGTCGCATCCCTCGAAAGTCAGCAAGCGCAATAGGAACTTAGTACGGCGCGCGGTTGAAGCGCGCAGGTGTGCAATGTACAGCGCCGTTGTCGCATCCCTCGAGAGTCAGCAAGCGCAATAGGAACTTAGTACGGCGCACGGTTGAAGCGCGCAGGTGTGCAATGTACAGCGCCGTTGTCGCATCCCTCGAAAGTCAGCAAGCGCAATAGGAACTTAGTACGGCGCGCGGTTGAAGCGCGCAGGTGCTCAATGTACAGCGCCGTTGTCGCATCCCTCGAGAGTCAGCAAGCGCAATAGGAACTTAGTACGGCGCGCGGTTGAAGCGCGCAGGTGTGCAATGTACAGCGCCGTTGTCGCATCCCTCGAGAGTCAGCAAGCGCAATAGGAACTTAGTACGGCGCGCGGTTGAAGCGCGCAGGTGTGCAATGTACAGCGCCGTTGTCGCATCCCTCGAGAGTCAGCAAGCGGAATAGGAACTTAGTACGGCGCGCGGTTGAAGCGCGCAGGTGTGCAATGTACAGCGCCGTTGTCGCATCCCTCGAGAGTCAGCAAGCGCAATAGGAACTTAGTACGGCGCGCGGTTGAAGCGCGCAGGTGTGCAATGTACAGCGCCGTTGTCGCATCCCTCGAGAGTCAGCAAGCGCAATAGGAACTTAGTACGGCGCGCGGTTGAAGCGCGCAGGTGTGCAATGTACAGCGCCGTTGTCGCATCCCTCGAGAGTCAGCAAGCGCAATAGGAACTTAGTACGGCGCGCGGTTGAAGCGCGCAGGTGTGCAATGTACAGCGCCGTTGTCGCATCCCTCGAGAGTCAGCAAGCGCAATAGGAACTTAGTACGGCGCGCGGTTGAAGCGCGCAGGTGTGCAATGTACAGCGCCGTTGTCGCATCCCTCGAGAGTCAGCAAGCGCAATAGGAACTTAGTACGGCGCGCGGTTGAAGCGCGCAGGTGTGCAATGTACAGCGCCGTTGTCGCATCCCTCGAGAGTCAGCAAGCGGAATAGGAACTGAGTACGGCGCGCGGTTGAAGCGCGCAGGTGTGCAATGTACAGCGCCGTTGTCGCATCCCTCGAGAGTCAGCAAGCGCAATAGGAACTTAGTACGGCGCGCGGTTGAAGCGCGCAGGTGTGCAATGTACAGCGCCGTTGTCGCATCCCTCGAGAGTCAGCAAGCGCAATAGGAACTTAGTACGGCGCGCGGTTGAAGCGCGCAGGTGTGCAATGTACAGCGCCGTTGTCGCATCCCTCGAGAGTCAGCAAGCGCAATAGGAACTTAGTACGGCGCGCGGTTGAAGCGCGCAGGTGTGCAATGTACAGCGCCGTTGTCGCATCCCTCGAGAGTCAGCAAGCGCAATAGGAACTTAGTACGGCGCGCGGTTGAAGCGCGCAGGTGTGCAATGTACAGCGCCGTTGTCGCATCCCTCGAGAGTCAGCAAGCGCAATAGGAACTTAGTACGGCGCGCGGTTGAAGCGCGCAGGTGTGCAATGTACAGCGCCGTTGTCGCATCCCTCGAGAGTCAGCAAGCGCAATAGGAACTTAGTACGGCGCGCGGTTGAAGCGCGCAGGTGTGCAATGTACAGCGCCGTTGTCACATCCCTCGAGAGTCAGCAAGCGGAATAGGAACTTAGTACGGCGCGCGGTTGAAGCGCGCAGGTGTGCAATGTACAGCGCCGTTGTCACATCCCTCGAGAGTCAGCAAGCGGAATAGGAACTTAGTACGGCGCGCGGTTGAAGCGCGCAGGTGTGCAATGTACAGCGCCGTTGTCGCATCCCTCGAGAGTCAGCAAGCGCAATAGGAACTTAGTACGGCGCGCGGTTGAAGCGCGCAGGTGTGCAATGTACAGCGCCGTTGTCACATCCCTCGAGAGTCAGCAAGCGGAATAGGAACTTAGTACGGCGCGCGGTTGAAGCGCGCAGGTGTGCAATGTACAGCGCCGTTGTCACATCCCTCGAGAGTCAGCAAGCGGAATAGGAACTTAGTACGGCGCGCGGTTGAAGCGCGCAGGTGTGCAATGTACAGCGCCGTTGTCGCATCCCTCGAGAGTCAGCAAGCGCAATAGGAACTTAGTACGGCGCGCGGTTGAAGCGCGCAGGTGTGCAATGACCGAGGTGAAGTGGGGCCGTTTTTAAAGCACTGATCGGTCATCTAGGTATTTTTGATCTAAGATCTAAACATATCTCTCAATGTATGGTAGGCTTAATAGAGGGCGAGAAGGCTATTTTCGTTTCCAGGTTCTTTGAGTATTCTTGCCTGAGTCTCGTTCTTAGCAGGTGCACCGCGTGCAGCCAAAATTAAGCCTTGAGAGATATTGATGGGATCCCTCGGGATATAATAATATGTCTATATATATATATATATATATATATATATCTTGTCACAATAACCGCTCCGTGACGTCATCAATCGCTGAGAAGAACGGATAACAAAACAGTATTATAGGTTAATCTACGTCAGTATGACGTCACCAACATGGCCGCCAATCCTGTTGTCATCTTGCGCGGCTTATAAGTATGTCAAAATCTAGATTTGTAATAAATATTTATTTATTTTAGGCAACAAATGGAAAAGTTACAGGTGGTATAAACTACTATAAACTTAAGTATAGACATAACTTTAAAATATATAGAAATTATAAAGACAATTATAAAGGCAAGACTCGAACCCACTGCCTTTCCCCAACAAGGTGAATGCTCTGACAACTGAGCTACGATGACTAACACCGAAATCATACAATCTTTGGTTCATAATCATAAATTCATAACATGGTATGATAATATATAAAACTTCGCTTCCGTATGTATGCTTAGATCTTTAAAACTACGCAAAAGATTTTGATGCGGTTTTAACCAATGGATAGAGTGGTTCCCAAGGAAGGTTTTTGTGTATATAATTTGTCAAGCGGGCTAAGTCGCGGGCGTTCGCTAGTCATATGTAATTTCTAGATCGCGCTACTAAGGTTAGCGTTTGAGAATAATAGAAGCAACACGGAAATATATGAATTGCAATACCTAACTCAATTTTAAACATTCTAAAACATTAGGTATAGTATCACTTTTGTATTTGCACAACATTTTCAATAAATTTAACTTTTTCTCGTTAGTTTTCGACGACTCTAACTCGTACAAAGTACATAAGTTGACGAGTAGGGACTCGTTTAGGCCTCTTTCGGGGTCCGAATTGATAGCCTTCTGGAGAACTGCAATAGCCTCTTTTAAACGACCCATGTATAGAAGGCAGACAGATAAGTTGTTTGCTACCTGTGTACAGAAAAAAATATATAGTTCTTAGTTTTTACTATGCAACGGATTAAATGCTCCTAATAGATACCGGACTGTTTGTATTTCGTGCGACAGAGATAACGCTCTACGAAGCCGAAATTAGCCGATTGTCTCTTTCCAAAGGTCGATGTGCAATATTTATCGCCGGGTTCTGTACACGCATATCAGTGATGCCTCAGTTCCGCTTCCGACAACAGTACCTACCGGCACAGTTCAGTATCAATGCAAAATAATGCTACATATTCATTCATACATTTTCTATGAACGCATATTGCACAAAAACATATATATACTTTTCCACTTTTACTATTTTACTTTTACTGACCGGCTTCACCTCACGGCATCTTCAGAGATTTATACAATATAGTTTCAATAAATCACACAATAACAAGTTAAAAGTATGGCAAAAATTTGCCATATATTTTAGAGTTTTCGAAAGTTTTTTCATAAAATCTAAAAATATTCACATGACATGAAGTTCGACATCATTTTAGAGGTCTTTGACCATGCTGAGTTGATTGCAGCTGGTCTTGAGTCTCTAACTATTACCGTTCTCGATTTGACCTCGTTTTGACCTTGACCTTGAGATCAAAGGTCAAAGGTCAAGTTCATTTTGGGGGTATTCGACTATGTTAAGTCGATTGGCGTTTACACTGAGTCTCTAGCTCTTACCGTTCTCGAGTTGAAAGTTGTTCACGGACGGATATTACTGTTGTATAAGAGATTATCGAATTTTTTTAGGAAAACTAAAATAAATGTTGGTTACATCATAATAACTAGAGACTGGGTAAACCGATTTTAATTTTTCTTTTAAATTGAAAGCTAGTTCTTGCCATGTGGTCCCATTTCAATTTGGTCCCATTCCGGTATTTGAAGTCGGTTTTTTTTGAAAGGATCAAGATCGGTTAAGCGTTTTCTTACGTTATGTCAAAAAAACAGCAATAAAATAATGGAAAAATGACGTTGAAATTTAAAAATTGTAATGATTTCGCTAAATAGAAGACATGTTAAACGTCGACATATGTTTTGCCTACTCACGAGGCATTATCAAGACTATCTCAAAGAGACAGCGAAAATCATTCACTGTCTCTTTGAGATAGTCTATCAAGGACTATCATCGATTTATCATGGACTTTCGCCAGGTGACGCCTGAATCCATTCAGTAAACAGCAATAAACTTATAATAGGCTGATGGTGACGATGAAACTATGAAACACAGGCGACGCCGCGTGCATAAACAAGTATCGAATAAAGTATATAATACCATAATGTTGGTAGGTTCTTGATCCGCGGCCCTCGCGAAGTTGTTATAGGCGTCTTGATACTTGCCGAGCGCTATGTCTATCAGACCGAGGTCCACGTACTCTCTGACGTCAGGAGTTGGACAGCTGAATACAAACATACAAGAGGGTATTTAATTTTGAACATTAGAACTAAATACGGACTTTAACGGGCACATTATATTCGTTAATAAAGAAATATTCGGTCGAGCGCAAGTCTCAACATATAACACACGTGTTATACTTACATATGATGTCTCTCTTCCTTGGCCCTCTCTAGACAGGTGGTGGCCGCACGCACGTGGCCGGCCAGTAGCCACAGGCGACAGAGGGCCGAGCTAATGGCCCTTCGTTGGGCCGCTACTGTGGACCCTTGTTCTAACTCTTGTAGTATACGGGCCGCTTGGCGATAGTCCTGGGAGATAAGGGATTTGAGACTTAATAGATATTCTTATTAATGTCCGAAACCAAATCTTCGGTTGGTCACTAATTTTATTACATAAATACGGCTATATCCCGGAGGTGAAATTAATTTCCTATTAATTTTTGTATTGATCCTACGAATACATTATACCATTTAAATTGTACAAAAACTTAAAAAATATATAAAAACACTAGCGGCAACACCGCGGCTGACAAATTTACAAAATTATTAATATATATACAAAAATAAACAATAAAATTAAGAAATAAAAAAAGTCAAATATACGTCCTGCATCGTTCCTGGTGAAAAGGTGCCCTTGATGCTAGAAGAGTTTTTGACAAATTATATACACAAAAACCTTCCTCGAGAACCACTCTATCCATTGGTGAAAACCGCAGTTTTAAAGATCTGAGCATAGATACGGACGGAAGAGACTTTGTTTTATAATATGACGTAGTGATAGCGATATTATATTTATCAATAGACTAGTGATCGCCCGCGTGATAATTTGGAGTTTTCCCGTTCCCGTCGTTTGTTATTATTGTTCCCGTCGCGTAACCCGTAATAACATTTAGCTTCGCAAATAATTATTTTAAAATGAATTTCATTTCCATAAAATGTGTTATAGTGAGTTACAAAGATAGAGATATACTACTGCGGACTTCTTTTTAGAACTTTTAAAGAGGATCAATTCTTTAGAACATTATTTTAACATAACCTTAACCGTTTGGCCAGCGCACGCAACGGAAATTCTTAAAATAAATATTTTTTCCCCGTTTTTGAAACATATTTCACTGCTGCTCCTATTCATTGTAGCGTGATGTTATTATAGCCTATCGATATCGGTGCCTTCCTCGATAAATGTACTTCTTAACAAAGAAAGATTTTTCCAAATCGAACCAGTACTGTGAGATTAGCGCGTTAAAACAAACAAACTCTTCTGCTTTATAATATTACTAACTGTTGCCCGCAGCTCCGCCTGCGTGTTACTTTAGATCTACGTAACTTTTTTATTTATGAAGCGATTGAAAACCAAACCGCAAATTCAAATCGGTTAAGCCTTTTCTGAGGTTAGCGTGTTCAAACAATCAGACAAACAGACAAAAGTTCTAAAAACCATTGTTTTGGGTTGTACTGCGTTCATAAAGCCCCCCTACAACAGTTTATCTATTATATCTTCTATTATATTCTCTATTATTTACAACGATATGTAAATTTACTTATTTATGTACTATGTATATAACCTACTTAAATAAAAAGAACTCGCCAAAAGAATTATCGGAAAAAAATACTACAATATCATGTAGTACTTAGAATAGTACCTACATTTTTAGAGAAATTGCAAAACAAAATACACTCGTAATAATGAGAGTTTGCACACAACAGTTCCGTAAGGAGCCGACCACGCGTCTGAGCCGCGCGGTATGGCACCTCGTCGTAGACCTAACAGGCGACGGCCGGCAGTCAACTCACGCATGCGCAGTGCGCACTCCAACGTCGTCGCCCGCCTTCAAAATAGTGTACTTTTTGACTAAATCTATAATATCTCTTAAGAGAATTTGATTTCAACGAATATCTTAAGATATTCGTTGAAATCAAATGATGTAACTAAGGAATAATTTGTTCTAAATTAAGTTCTTATGACGTATAGCGTATTTGTTTGGATAAGGATTAATATCGTAAGCATAAAAATAGCTTCGCAAATCATGAATTGTTTTGAATCAATTTTGATTGCTATAAATTACGTTATAGTGCGTTAACCCTAAGAGGTAGATATATGCCATCTCGGACTTTTTTATAGAACTTTTTAAGGCAAATAAATCTGTAGTAGACAATTTTAACGTTACTTTAACCATTTAAGCAGCGTACGCCACGGAAGCTCCCAAAAGAAATAATTTTCCCCCGTTTTTGTAACATATATCATTGCTGCTCCGCTCCTACTCGTCGTAGCGTAATGTTATATAGCCTATGGCCATCCTGGATAAATGTATTACATAACTAAAAAAGATTTTTTCTAATCGGACCAGTACTTTCTGAGATTAGCGCGTTCAACCAAACAAAGAAACAAACAAACTCTTCAGCTTTATAATATTAGTATAGACGAGTAGTATAGATAATTGTGTTTATACCTTTAAAGCAATAGCGCAGTTGACTATCGAGTGGAGTACTCTAGTTTCTCTGCCTACCCACAGTCGGATAGACTCATTCTTGTCTTGTTCCGTGAGTGTGGCAGTACCGTCTTCGGTCGTACCATCATAAAGGTTTGACAACATCTGTAACATTCAAAAAAGAAATAAAATAGGGATGTTTTGTCTATCCTCACGCACACATATATCACGCCTATATCTCCGCAAAGTTAGGCAGAGATGCATTACACACCCACAATTTGCCAGTATTTTGTCCCACGTTAAAGGGGGCAAGCCTATTGCCGATTGAATTTAATAAAAAGTAGCAGCTATATTGTAATTTTGAAAAAAAAAAAAAATTAAACACGTTGCCTTGTGATGAAATCTTGATGAAAGGCAACAAAATCTTACGTGCCAGCTGCTATGGCACAGCCAATTAAAGTCCTGGGCGTCTTGGACTATCCTACCAATGGTAATAACAGCAGGGCAAGTGCTTGTCGAGCCACGAATAGAATTGGGTTCTGTAGTCACCCATAATAGCCTCTATAACTCATGAACTAACAGAGTCATATGATCCGTTATAGTTTTCCTTCAAAGTTAAGTACATGGACTATAACAATGTTTTTTTCAGATTTGTCGAACTAGCCGTTTAGCTTTAAGGAGGGAAGGTTTAGGGGGGGGGAAACGGACACACGCTCCGGTTTTACAAATCAAAACCTCTCCAAGACCTATCCAATGATACCCCACACTATGAATTAGACGCGAGAAAAAAAAGAATCTTCCCCACATTACGTGCAGGGGAGCTACCCCAAAAAAAAAATCACACATGTCCATTCAAAGTTTCATCTTCCTAGCATCAACCGTTTGGACGAACATGACGAAACTATAAGGGTTCCCAGACTTTAACTACGGAACCCTAAAAAAACTGTTCTACGTGAACAGTCCCGTCGGTATCTAGTAGTAAATAATACGAATTACCGTCTGTATGTCACCGAAGAGAGCGTAAAGTCTGTCCAATGCTTCCTCCGGCTTGCCCACGTGTTGTGGCAACTCGGCAACTAACACCCTCAGTGAAAACGGGACTAGAGTGCCGGTTCGATTCTCGTAAGTCTCCGGGTAGAACTAGAATATAAATTACATAAATATTTAGATAAGACAGATAACTGAAACGTCATCGGCGTGGCTCGAACCCACGGCCTTTCTCTAAAAAGAGGAATGGTCTGACCACTGAGCAACGATGACCAATACCGACAACATCCAATCTTTGCTTCATATATTTATGAAATTTTATTGTATACCCACAAGAACAAAAGTAAATTTGTGAAAAATAGTGATAATCATAACTTAAGAAATAAGGATAAACTGGCTGTTCCTAAATTTAGGCTTCATAAAGTGAGTAATTCTTTTGCGGGGAACTTTATTCGAATGTACAATACATTGCCAACCGAAATAGCAAATTTATCTGTCAATAAATTTAAAAAACTAATAAGAAGTAAATTGTGCCATAAAGCTTATTATAGTATTAATGATTTCTTAGATGACAAGGCGGCCTGGTTGTAACACGAATTGTTCCTTTCTAAATAACTCTGTATTAGATTTAAGATGAAATATTTTGAAAAAGGCCGAACTGAGTTTCTTGAGGGCTCTTCTCAGTCTCGTTGCATTTTGGAACCCTCAGTAGAGTCACACCAACTTTTGACGAATCTAAATAATTTTCTAAAAATTTCAAAGATAATAAACGTTATTTTATTTTATTTTTATTTTATTATAATTTCTAGATCGGGCTATTAATATTAGCGTCGGAAATTAGTGGTCGTCCATTATGGGCCGACCATCAAAACTATTTAGACTGTCCCCTAATTAAAAAAAAACATCAGACGTCAAAAAATAATAATCAAGGATCACTAGCGTCAAGTTTCGTGGAAATCGGATAAAAGATGTGGCCGCTAGCTAGGAACATACATACAGACAGACACACTGGAGACAAATTAAAATTTTCTTATCTATCTATCTATCTATCTATCTATCTATACCATTATATAATTGTAAAGTGGTCGTGTCTGTACATTGGAGATATTTGAAAAAAAATACTTGGGTTATGTTATGTTAACGATACTGAACACGAAAATATTTTTTTGTTAGACAGGGCTTGGTCAGACTTAAAATCTTAAGTTTGTTTCATCGCAATCGGTTGATTAGAACCGGAGATGTGACCAAAAATATAATAAACTGAATTTAACGGAGATTATATAGATGTCACTTTTTATTATTATTGGTCAATTTTTATAGCTTATTATTGTTGGGTATTTATGAAATTTGGCTGATATTGATGAAATTTGGTACAAGGATAGATTAAAATATTAAGAAAGAAATTATAAATAGATCACAAAAACTGATGTCATCGGCGGGATTCGAACCCACGGCCTTTCCCTAACAGGGGGACTGCTCTGCCAACTGAGCTACGATGACCACTACCGACAACATCGAATTTTTGCTTCATATCATATTCATAATTTCTACATCGCGCTATTAAGGTTAGCGTTGGATCCACCTAGCGGAGTTCTACCGAACTGACGGTTTAAGAATAGTTTAAGCAAACTCATTGCTTTGAAATACAAAAATATAAGGATAGATTAGATCTTAAGACATCCACGCGGGCGGAGCCGCGGGCAACAGCTAGTTTAAAATATGACTAAAGACTAGGCGGTATGTTCTAAAGAGCCCATAATTGGGCGAATAGAAAAAAATACAGACAGACAGACAGACGAAAGCAAAATTAACTTGGGTGATTTACATACATTTTTTTTATATTCTTACACGCCATCTTTTTTTTAATTCCCCCAGACCGCTTCTATATCCATTGCCGCAGCCGTCTGGTACGCACACGTCACCTTTTTTTTTTTTATTAGTTTCGGCCGCTCTAACGTCCATTGCCGGGCGTCTCTGGTTACAAGCAGAACGTATTTCCAGTGGCGCCCGGCGGACACACAACGTCATCTAGTCCAAACTGTGCCAATATATTTCTAAATACATACATATTATGTAATTTTGTATGTTTATAAAACACATACCTCGTAAAACATATCAGGTTTACTGAAATCCCCGAACGGTTCAGCCTCTTTGAGTAACACATCATACAATTTGAGTCTTGACATAACAGCGAAGCGAGTTAACCATAGTTGTAGAGATCTTGGAGTGTGTTTCGTGGGACGGTGCATTCGGCCCACGCCTGAAAGAAAGATATTTTAATACCTTAAGTTGCACCAGTAAATGAAAAAATGAGAATCGAGCGGCTGTCACGGTATGTACATGTTATGAGAAGAGAGGAAAGTAACGTGGTAGGAAAGGTGCTAAATATGTAGAGGCCTTGAGAAGTAGAGGTAGGTCCGAGAAAAGTTTTCCCAGTTTTCCCCTTGGGGAGAGTGTGGTTGATCCAGCTCTCACGGCCCCCCGTCGAACCTTCTTGTGTCCTTAATAAATCTTATTATCTGTTCCACCTTCAGATTGCTAATGTCTTCCTCGTATAGTCTGTCCGACCCTAGGAGTTTCCCATCTGATTAATGAGTACATGGGGCATTCAGCCAGCAGGTGAAAGATTGTTTCATCGCTGTCCATGCACTCTGGGCATTTCGGTTCGGGACCCCAAATAATTAGAATAAGGGCAGGCAGATGATGTTGATGACATAGATATCATCACGCCTATATCGGGGTAGGCAGAGGTGCATTACACACCCACACTTTGTTAGTCCCACGTAATCTATTGGCGTTACAGGGCACTTTAGAAAATCCATAACTACTCTGTAATTCAAGTTCAAAATTCCAACAACCAGATGTTACAAACAACTACAAAAAATCTCCGGAGTCCTAGTATTTTTTTGATGACTTTTTCAATGTTTATATTGCTGAATATTTAACATGTAATCTCTACCTAGCTATCCATTTAAACGTTTCTCTTTAATCTCACTATCTATTGTTACAAGCCCCATTCAAATCCGTTGCGTAGAATAAAAGTTTATGCACACAACAACTACTTTGTTTTATATTTATACTATGCAAGTAAAGATTAGAATGGGGGTGCTAAGGCGATGCCGACGATGTCTTGGGTCTCATATGATATTAGCGTGACCCATATGGACCCACCATCTCCGAAGATACTTGTATCTAAACGAAACTATTCAATTAATTTCTCAATGAGGTCGCAAATGTCGACATATTACGACCTCTTTCAAGACAAACTCTTTTAATAAAGTTTTATCATCATTGCAACCATAACCAAGTTGTTTGAAATATATCATAAACAATATTATAAAAAAAAATGTGTAATCTGTGATACCTCGAATTTACATCGCACAGTGACATCTGTTGACATACTTTGTAGTTCTTATTTCAAAATTGAGGTTTGATAGCTGAGAACTTGTTTTATAAATATGTGGGTAGTTGGATTTTTTTAATGTATTTTATTTGATTATAAGAACATGAGTTGTTGTTATTTTTGTTTTATCATTCTGTTTATAGTATTCCTTTTTTGTTTAAACTCTGCGAGCGACTTATACTTCAGGCCACTGATGAAATCTTGAGCCATTGTAACAATCTTCTATGTAAATAGCTCAAATCGGGTCATTGCCAAGTTGCTACAAGAGCACAGAGGCAATAAAAAAGAGTTTTTTTGCAGATGTAAGTATTAAGTTTATTGGTATTATATAGTATAATATAGATTATCTAGTCTAGATTATTTAGTCCGAGACGCCCAGGACTTTAATTGGCTGTGCCATAGCGGCTGGCACGTAAAATTTTGTTGTCTTTCATCACCATTTCATCGCAAGGCAACGGGTTTCAATTTGTTTTTCAAAATTACAATATAGCTGCTATTTTTTTATTAAATTCATTCGGTCATTTCGGACATAACCTTTTATATGACGTGTGCCCGGTGACGGCAATAGGATTGCCCTTATTACGTGGGACTAAAAATACTGGCAAATTGTGTGTGTGTAATGCGCCTCTGCCTACCCCTTCGGGGATATAGGCGTGATATGTGTTTGTTATGGAGACATTACCTCGAATCTTAGATTATATTAGTTATTGTATCAATGTTGTATGGGAGAGAGAATTATAAACAAATATAAACAAGTTAAAAATATGGCAACAACTTGCCTTATATTTAGAGTTCTCGAAAGTTTTTTCATAAAAAAATCAACTTCACTTTAGAGGTCCTTGACCATGCCGAGTTGATTGCTTGGTCTTGAGTCCTTAACTATTACCGTTCTCGATTTGACCTTGACCTTGATATCAGAGGCAAAAGGTCAAGTTCGTTTTAGAGGTCTTTGACCATGCTGAGTCGATTGGCGTTTACACGGAGTCTCTAGCTCTTACCGTTCTCGAGTTGAAATTAGTTCACGGACGGACATTACTGTTGTGTAAGAGATTTTCGTTTCGAAAAACACAGTTGTGATTATTATTACAACTCAGATGTGGTATGTGGACGCGATCTACAGTTCAAAAAGGTAATACATTTTTATGAAATAAAAGTTATTAATTAACATTTTGGGAAGTCAACGTTATGGGACAGTGAAGATTTTGGGAAGTCAACGTTATGGGACAGTGAACATTTTGGGAAGTCAACGTTATGGGACAGTGAACATTTTGGGAAGTCAACGTTATGTGACAGTGAACATTTTGGGAAGTCTATGTTGTGGGACAGTGAACATTTTGGGAAGTTGTAGTTTTGAACCTAAACGGACTGAACTATTAACATGAAGAACAGACAGTACCTTGTCCAGCAGCAGTAAGTAGCACAGCGGTTAAATTGACAGCGGCCCGCAGGTAGCCAGTTCGTAGTAGTTCCCTCAAGCCTGCTTCGTCCCGACTTACATGTTCTGCTCTGACTACTCCTCGACTGCCAGCGGAAGCCACTCCTAGGTATTTGACTGCCACTTCTTGCAAAGCATCAGCCTAGTATAATGTCAGGTTTATTAGCATTAAGGATTCCGTAACATACACAGGTACTACTGGTGCATAATAAGATGAGACGTTTAGTCAACGGCGGTTCAGTCTTCTGCTCGAATCACTTTTGGTCATTAATATAAAGTTGCGCTGTTCCCGATTATAACAAAAGCTTCAACTCAAAATAGTGCATGTAAAGTCTCCAACGAAACCAGCCCTCAGGTCTCAAGTAATCGCGCACAAGTTTTAAAGTAATTTTGCTATCAGACAAAGTAATTACCAGTTCTTCTTCAAGCACAAGTCCAGGCATCGTCAGCACTTCTCTTTCAGGAAAGAAGGACCCTTTCGGTGATGATTGAGCCTGTTAACCAGAACTATCATGTATTTTGGACGGAAAGAAAGCTATTCATAAGGTCTGACGCGAAATAGGTAGAACAATAGGAAGAACTTTGTCAACATGAAGATTTAGTCATTAACATATTTGTCAATTAAAAGGTGTTTTGCAAGAAATATTTTTATAGCGATAAGGTCTTCGGATGGTCGATGGGAATTTACATCTCAATGTTGTAAAATTATTTGATTTCATTGGATAGAGATATTTTATATGCTCACATTTCGACAGTAAGGGGCTCTTTTGATATCACTAATGGGTTGTCAAGGTCAGATGGCAGTCACTTCACAGAAAATATTGAAGTTCAGCTGCTTCGCAGTTAGACTGGAATCCCTCAGGAAAGACTCAGTGAATGATGATTTGGACTCTTGTTCTTGGGCCGAACTGACGGGTTGTGTGCCTATTAATTTGCTCAAGTGTTCAGATACATTTTTGCATCTTGTCCCAGAATGACCGCATGCAATACTTGGTTAAGATTTAGCCTATATATTCACCTTCATAAGTGTGTTCTTAGCTTCATCATTAGGTATCCAGGCATCTCTTCTCCTGTCAGCCACTTTGTCTACAGGTTGATTCTAAAATAAATAAAAAATCAGTCTCACAAGATTTTATAAAGTTCTATAACATGTCCGCCAACCCTCACAGTGACACCACAGTCTCAACTTATCACACATAAGTTATATGTTTTTAAATTGGGCCCTAGTCAGGCACTGTGATTTCTGAAACTGTAGCACTGAATGCTTTAGGGTATAGTTAATTTTATACATGTGGAGATTTATTTTGGAATCAAGACTGTGAAATTGACATCCTCACTTATCTTACTACTATCTAGCTCAAGCAATATTCAGTTATAAGTGAAATAAGAACTCACCTTAATACTCAACCCATCCATAGCTTCAGTTAGAATGGCAGGATGTGTAAGACCACTTTTAGATTGAGCAATTTGTGGTTCAGGGCCAATAGTGTCGAAAAACGTTGATGGATCTGGTAGACTTGTGGCGGGAACTGATGCCGAAGAACTCACAGTGGGAACGACGTTAGTAAACGTTAATTCATCAGTCAACTTGTGTTGGGTGAATGACGCACTCATATTTTGTGGAAATAGATTAGATGTTGTTGTTTGACTACCTAAAACCAATGAAGTATTCATTAACTATGGCTGCATAACAATAAATTAAGGGGTATTCCATAGAATATTTAAGTAAAACTTAGTAAAAGTGGGTTGAATGTAACACCTTCAGAGTCGCCTAAATAAATACTTTGTATCATATCGGATGGTGACGTTCCAATTTCATCAAAAAATTGGGAGGCAGGAGGTACTTCCTTATCACCAAAATATTGACTCAAAGATGGTTTATTATCCATCTTCCTGCTTTTTATCGCTATTATTTATGTCTAACACACATACGAAATAAACACAATATTGATGTTTGTTTGACGTTGACGTTACTTGACAGTCGAAATTCATTTTTCAAACTGATCATGGAACTATGACCAAAATTTTTTTGTGAATTAAACCAATATTAGTAAATTAGTAATAGTTATAAAAGATCATAGAATTCAGCAACTCAGCGTGATTTGAATAGAGAGCGCATGCGCATATTATGTGCCGAGAAGGAAAACATACAGCATTGTTAATGAAGAAGCAGGTGTATACTTATCTCTAAGTGCGATCTTGCTACCGGAAGCGGAACTACGTTTCCGTGACATTTGACAGATGTCATCACAGTTGCATCAGCAAGGTGGGGAGCGCCGCCATTTGAGTTTGTTCTTGGATTCAGGATGTTCTTCACCAGGAAGAACTTCCTGCAATGCTGTATGTTTTCCTTCTCGGCACATAATACCGGTTTTATTTTTAAGTAAAACCGTCATATTGATGTGCCTCTGGAAAACATACAGCATTGTTAATGCAGACGTGTTTGTTATCTGCTGGTGAGAAATATGGAAAAGACAACGCTATGATGATTAAGGATAAAGATAATTAAGTTTTTAGCTGTAATTCTGTTGGCTTCAAATTTTGACTATGAAAATAAGAATAGGTACACAATGAGTGCGCATTTATTAGTTAATCTATAATTATAATAGCCTATAGGTAATTATTAAAATTGGTTTTTTATGTTATGCATACAGAAGTGCGGATGGCATAAGGAGATTGAAAGATAAATTTCGATTTTCTTTTCGGTTTTTATTTTTTTTATTTTTTGTTTTTATTTTATATGATAAAAACGTACAGGAAGATCTCCAGCTACCCCATGTTAAAGTTTCCTCTAGGGATTGATATCTGACCATTGGAAACAGGCCACTGTTGTAAGTACCTGAAGAAGCGGAAATCACGCTATCATGTAGTACAATTTGTACCTCATCTCCATTTACAGTACGTGAAGCAGGTTTTATTATGTACAATATGACTGATTTTAAGTTTTATTATATAGAATATGACTGATTTTAAGTTTTATTATATACAATATGACTGATTTATATTTATATTTATAGTAAAATAGATTACTTAAGTCCTTTGCGACCGTTCTCCTATTTTAACTAGATGCACATTTATCTATTAAAAGTATTTATCTATTTTCAGGTATCAGTTTATTGACCACAATTGTGGGTAATAGAAAAAAAAGGCTGTAGATATTTAAAGCAATAAAAAAATCATACAGTCAAATTTACAACCTACTCCCCCTTTGGAAGACGGTTGATAAGATTATGAAATCTTCGTAAACTACTTATATCGATATTCAATTTAAAGTATTTGTGGATCCCATGTAAATTATGGTTTGACACCTTTCGGTTTAGCTACTCCTATGGTCTTAAATATGTTTTATTATTAAATTAGAAAAAGTTTCTTGCTCTTGGGGTCCACAAAAAGCCTAACTTTTCTTGTAAAAATAGATACATAAAATCTGTTGCCATTTCCGCTGGTTAGGGCAATTGGGGGTTTTTCAGATAGTTCGACAAGATATCGAGTAAATAGGTTGTAAGTCACTTCGACAGGTATTTATGAGCAGTAAGTATTGCTTTGGGGTGACTTATTTATGCTCAAATCCTCATAACTTATAGGTTTAATGTTTTACCTGTGGAGGAGAGGATGATCTCACTACAATTATTAGGATTTTCCGTAAAGAGTTATAAATGATTATTCGATTGATTTAAGTTCTGAAACTAGAAAGCTCGAGGTAACTCCTACTAGGTACGTTCCCCAGGCACTGTTCAGATTTGCCAGGACTTAGGTCCTCGTTTAGTGGAGGAACATCCATGTTAGAATGTTAGATAAACCCATTTTCTGCTGAGAGCATTTTTGTATGCTGTTAATCTGTTTCGATGACTGTAGTCGATCAGTACGTACTAAGACGGTTTTTTGAGACGCTCTCGAACCTTACCTCCAAAAGACTTTTTGCAGTCGCTTGAGGTAGAAGTTGCTACTAATTACCAACTTACTTTATTGGTTGTAAATCTTGTCCTCCTCAAAGAGACTTCTGCAGGCGCTTGTGGTAGAAGTTGCCACTAACAAACCTCACATACACTATTGGTTGTTTATCTCGGTCACCTCCAAAAGACTTCTGCAGTCGCTTGAGGTAGAAGTTGCCACTAACAACCGACTAACACTATTGGTTATTTCCCTCGTTCACCTTCAAAAGACTTCCGCAGTCGCTCGAGGTAGAAAAGATTCACTAGTAAGCCAGCAACTCACAAATGTTGGTGATTGCCTCCGTGTAAGCCTGTCCGCTATTTTGTTGTTGTATTAGTATGGCACATGATGTACTGATAAGTGTATGTACTAGCGATAGCTGCGATTTACCAATGCAACTCATACTTGCTGCAGTGCCCATTTCGTTGGTAGTTCGCAAATGGTCTTGGACATTAACTTGCCCTTCAAATGAGCACCCTCAGCCCCTATCCGAAGCGTACGTCGTCACCAGGAAATGGGTTGCAGGCTCTCTAAAATTAGCACTATGTGACACGTAGCTCCGCGTCACTATATCGTATTTTGGTAGAGTTTCTTCCACAGTGAAGTCTGTACCGCGCCACCAGGAAGTTCGCAACGTTTAACTGGCCCAATATACTTTGCAGTACTCTGAGGAAATTTCTTGGGGCAACGGTCTAAGGCAATGTTCAAGCAGGGTATTCTTCTTGTTCGTGGTACTGCCATTGTATTCTTGTACTCTTGTCTGCCAACGACTCTCTACACACTCCAGATCTTGCGTTGCTAATATAATAAGACTTCTCGTAATTGATTTGCCATCATATATTTACCAAGTGCTACTCGGCTTCCGCAGCCTGAGAGCATAACTTGATTTGGTCTCAGTTGACCATTAGAAGCCAAAATGCATTTTCCCAAGTGCTTCAAGGCTTCCGCAGCCTGAAAGCATAACTTGGATTGGACTTCAATGACCATTAGAAGCCAAAATGCATTTTCCCAAGTGCTTCACGGCTTCCGCAGCCTGAAAGCATAACTTGGACTGGTCTTCATTGACCATTAGGGAGTCGTCTAGATACACTAGAACCCGACACCCATTGCACGCAGGGTCTCCGCAACCCAGCAAGTTATGATGTTCTTCGTAATCACCCTTAAGAAATGGTAGTGTCCTTTTTTTGCACCCGACAAATGGAAGTGTGCTTGAAATATACCTATTTTAATTATCCAGTCTCTCTGATGGAGAAAATCTAGAATGGACGTATGATATATCAGGCGAAAATGTTTTTCCTTTATAAATTTGTTCAACTCGAGGCTTGAACGCATTGTGTCATAGTTTTTCTTTCGAAGAAACACTTCGATAATGAAACTGGGCATTTGCTCAGAGGCTACGTGTAATACCCCTAGATCAAAGAGGTATTTTGTTGTCCAAGACGACAAGAAAGCGGATCTCTGCATGATACGTCTTGTTTGCATATATTCGAGGGTACCTAGTCGAGATCCGTTGATTGCAAATATCCTAAATTTGTTTGCCTTCTGCGCCTGTCAACAATGTCTAAAGACCTTTGTATGACATATAACTATGAATATATGACAGATATTACATTATATTGTTTT
This sequence comes from Nudaria mundana, assembly GCA_963556515.1. Classification (NCBI taxonomy): domain Eukaryota; kingdom Metazoa; phylum Arthropoda; class Insecta; order Lepidoptera; family Erebidae; genus Nudaria; species Nudaria mundana. The sequence goes on from OY748310.1 coordinate 3,153,025, forward strand.
ATATTATAATAAATTATTTAAAAGGCGCGAGTCCTGTATGTTTTTCTATTCGCTATTTTTGTTTTACCCGAGAAGGTGCTAACCAAAAATAAAGCGCAGAATTTCGTTTCGTCAATATAAAATCCTCACAAGAAGGATGTGCATTTATGTGCATTTATGCAAAATATACACTTGTATAAACAAGTGTATATTTTTGTATGAAATTGCGTTATTAATTTAATCTTTAATAAATACACCTAACACCTATGTACTCGTATGTTTTTACATTCGGCCTTTTGCATCAACTCATTTGCAATGTCTGTCCGGATAATTTAGGAGACAAAGGAGCTTTACTGAAGTTACAGAAATTTAATCAAAAAGGGCCTCTGATTTTATTAGAATGATTATAAGCCTATTCGATTAGATTGCAAGCCCGAGTGTAAATGCACTATTTGCTCTAACAAACTACTCGTGTCATCGTTAATTCCCTGAGATGCAAATGCGAATATAACTGCAACATCCTTTTTATAGCGAATATGCTGCCACGTGGGAGCTGATAGTTTGTGTCAGAGCTTCAAAATCAGTTTCACATAATGGTATTGTTATTAAACACGATGAGTCCTAGTTACTTTAATAAATAAACGAATTCTAACCCTAAATCGACGGGTTTGTCAAAAATTCACTGTTGACAGATTCACTGACTGCTCAAATACGTGTTCCCTGATTATACTCAGGTTAGGTTAATAGTTAAAAACACACTGTTAATGCATTATGGAATATGTAAGAAAACTGACCTGGTTGTATAACACGTCGATTCAAGGATCGACTGTTACCTGGGGATCGTTTTCCGTCGCTTACTGGCTCGAAGACACCTCTCTATATTGCAAAAGAGGTTGTTGAGTCGTTGTAGGGTTTAATGAAGAAGATTGAGAGGTACCGGGTACCCCCAACGTCAACATTGTGAGACATGTTCACGTTCGTTACGAAATATCACTATTATTTCTCATTCATGAATTTGAATATATAATTATGGCGTGAGCGACGTTATTTCGTAATAATTATATTATTAAATTATTATCACTTCACTAATTCGTAAATATTTCGGATTCACGATGGTGAAAATATATGGCATGACTCGTCAGTCAAATAATTATATCACTTCACTTATATTTCTAATTCGCGATAGTAAAAATAAATGGCGTGACTGACGCGATTTCATATCATATTATCACTCTGTGAACGAATTTTAGTTATTTTTTACGGATTGACGTAATAATTTAAGATTACGACCGCACTCGTTGAAAGTACACAACGCTATGATAAACTCAAATGGTGGCGCTCCCCACCTTGCTGGTGCAACTGTGATGACATCTGTCAAATGTCACGGAAACGTAGTTCCGCTTCCGGTAGCAAGATCGCACATAGAGATAAGTATACACCTGCTTCTTCATTAACAATGCTGTATGTTTTCCAGAGGCACATCAATATTATTAAAAACTAGCTGTCTCGACGAACTTCGTACCGTCTTTTAAACCTTCCCTGGGTTTGTACGAATAATTCAAGACCAGAATTAGTCAAATTGGTCTTCCCGCCTCCGAGTTTTAGCGAGACAAACGAACGGCGAGTATTTTTTTATATATTTAGATAATTAGGTAATGTGTTATGTGAATTTGTGAAATACGTAGATAAACTTCGTGATTGCGCGGTCAGGCGCTGTTGAAAAGAATTAGTTCCTGGCAACACATTCCATTTCATGTCAATGTCAAATTGTTGTAAATTATCAATCAAAATAAAGTGAAATAAAGTTGGAAGAGTGATTGCTTCGGACCGCCTCTAAAATTATTACATTATTTTCCTTGGGAAACGTTATCACTGATTAGTTTGTCCTTAATATAATCATCACAGGTACGTTGCGATATCTTGACTTTCCAATTTATACATTAACAGTCGACATGGAACGTGTTGAACACCCATTTTTGTATATATGGTCGAGTGTTAGTAGGTTTTCTAGTTTATTTCATTTTATTATGATAATAATTTATGATCTTATGTATGTTTGTAGGCACAAATGACGAATCAGGCTTCACCGGTGGAGGAGCAGGAGAAACTCCTCGATGAGGCTTTGAATGTTGTTAAAGTACAGGCAAGTTAATCCATTGAAACTAATTGGGGAAAACCATACAACTTGTTTGTCCTGTCTTATTTTAGATATAATTTTAGTATAAGTTATTCATAATAAAATATATTAGTTATATAAATAGTTTAATAGTTATTACTTACCTATATAATTCAAGTTTTAACTGGTTTTAGTATACAAACTAAGTAGGTACAGTTTACGAGGCGTAAGTGTTTGCACAAATGCAAAGCTCCGCTTATGCCTCGCGACTTGTACCTTACTAACTATATTAGTTAAAGTTTGTTTTAGAATAAAAATATACTTTTATTTTAACCGCTGTAAGTTCGGGAATTAGAACATAGTAAGTATATCTTTTGACAGTTTGAATGTTAATAACTGCAGCTATTATTGTTAATTATTAAATCTAAATAAGCTAAGGTTGGAGAATGGCTTTCTGCATTCTGATTGGTGTTCCGGTACACTTCCAGTCACGAAAGATGCTCTTGCACCTATTCTAATCAAGTGGGGGAGGACAGACAGCAAGGAATGATAGTCAGAGTCTTGTGCTGTAATGTAGGACACTTGTCTCATGCAACAATTTTTACAGGCATTTCAAATGAAAAGATGCCTTGACAAGTCCAAATTGATGGACGCTCTGAAACATGCTTCCACGATGCTCGGAGAATTGAGGACATCTCTGCTCTCACCAAAAAGCTATTACGAGCTATGTATCCTTTTGAAATCAATAAGAATTAAAAATTACCCACCCGTTTGCCTGCATTATGTCATCAAATGACTGGCATTGAAAATAAAATTTGTAACAAAATTTTTTTAATAAGATTATTCTTAACTCGCACACCAGACATGGCAATAACAGATGAACTTCGTCACTTAGAGCTGTATCTTCTAGAAGAGTTCCAGAAGGGTCGCAAAGTGGCCGACTTGTACGAACTAGTCCAATATGCTGGGAACATTGTACCGAGATTGTACCTACTGATCACTGTCGGTCTTGTGTATATCAAGACTAATACTAATCTCAGAAGAGATTTACTCAAGGTAAGGGGCACGATCACTTGTGGTTAGGCTTGTGTGGAATAGTTTTTTGTTCCCATGGGACACTTTTATTGGTATAATAAGAAACCTAGAAGTCACTGCCAATGAGATTCCTGTCAAAATCGATCCAGACTGCAATCGGATAAAAAATAAATTATATTTTTTTTTTATGTGAGTCACCATATTGACGCCTCCGCCTGCCTGCCTGATTGAAAGTCAACAACGCTGCCTAGTGATTGAAGGCACTCTCACAGCACAGTGTTGTCAAAAGTAGCTCTCAGGTTGTCGGCCCAGTGTTATTCCTTTTAACCTCTGTGGAATCCAGTGGAATAAAAATAAATACCGGTCAAGAGTGACTTGCGAACAAAGGGTCTCATACTAAAGACAGATGGACGGACAGTGAAGTCTCAGTAATAGGGTTCTCATTTTTACCCTTTGGGTATGGAAGCCTAAAAATTACAGTGTTAATTGCATAAACGATTATCTTAGGCTAGATTTCAACCAGTGACAGTGCGATGTTCAAGCCAGCTCCTTATACCCTCTTATACCTTGGCACTTATTTGAATTTTTTCCAGGATTTGGTAGAAATGTGTAGAGGAGTACAGCACCCATTGCGTGGCTTGTTCTTGAGGAACTATTTGCTGCAGTGCACCAGGAATGTGTTACCGGATACGTCTGAGCCGCAGCATGAGAGCGAAGGAACTGTGAGTCAATATATTTATTACCAACCATTAATCATAGGGGGGTCTACCCCTGTTCCTGGATATCATTGCACACACATATCGCCAGTCACCTCTTGTGTTTTCACATAGGAAGAGTCCGGTGACGTTTGTCGACGACTGTACTTTTTTTTTTTGACGCCGGCCGCCTGGTGGTAAGTCGTGACGACGTCTAGCGATTGTGGGCCACTCTCACAGCACACAATACTATAGAGAGTGGCCCTCAACTTGAAGACCTACTGATGTGCCTCTTCACGCTCCGCTTAAAGAACCCAGGATTATATGAGGGAGGAAACACGTGCACAGGCAGGGCGTTCCAGGCCACTATCGTTCGGCAGAGAAACGAACGTTTAAAACGTTCGGTTCTTGCGAACATGCTATCCACTGTGTGCATCCGGGCATCTCTGCCCGGGACGCGTTGTTCGCGATCGGAAGGAAGAAGGTGGGATCAGATTGAAAAGCTCTTCAGAACACTCGCCGTGGTAAATACGGTAGAATGCGGCCAAAGAAGCTATTGCTCGGCGCTGAGCTAGCGGCTCAATGTTTCCCGTTACCTCCGGACGTCGGCGTCGAGAGCGTCCAGCAAATAATTCGCGGAGCCGTCCCAGAGGTGAGAGCAGTATTCGACGCAGGGTCTAATCTGCGTCTTGTACAGCAGACACCTCTGGTCCGGTGTAAAGAATCGCTTTACCGTATTCAGTATTCCTAGTTTCCGCGAAGCTAGCCCATCTTTCAATGTAGGTTTTATAATTGAGCTCTCGACGAACGTATATGCCAAGGATGTCAAGGTTGTCGTTCATTGGTACTATTTTCGAAGAGCGCGCTTTCGCTTGAAATATGACGTCATGGGAGCATTTAAAGCCTCCGATAAAACGTCACGCGCATTCAAAAAACGTTTCCCCAAACACGGCCTTGGTATTTGACGATACTTACGTTATCCCGCTGATTTCGTTAATTTCACCAATAACTTTCAGGCAAAAGATGCTATCGACTTTGTGCTGATGAACTTTGCTGAAATGAACAAATTGTGGGTCCGAATGCAGCATCAAGGACACTCAAGGTATTTATACTTCTACTGGTTCATAGAGGGTAACTGAGCACCGAACTGCGGGCACCGATATATGCCCTGGCTGTTATTATTTTAGTTTGAATTACAGAGTTGTTATGAAATTTTTATAGTGCCCGGCAACCACAATATGTTTGCACTCTATTAAGCATACAAAATTACTGTTAAGTTGCGGGTGTTCCACCTCTGTCTGTCTGTCTGTTTACTCGTACAAGATCCTTAATCCAGACTACCAATATCCGTTTGGCTATTATAATTAGGTTCATGTAAAATTATAGCTTGAAACATACACACATTGCCTAAAACAGTGTTATGCAACAGTGTATAATCAAATTATGCAACATTTTAATAATATAAGGAAAACCTATCCTTTTCACAAGCCTTGCGCCATATTTTTGACCCGTATTCATCAATAGTCCGAGACGCCCAGGACTTTAATTGGCTGTGCCATAGCAGCTGGTAAGATTTTGTTGCCTTTAATAAACATTTCATCACAAGGCAACGGGTTTACAATTTTTTCTCAAAATTACAAAGTAGCTGCTACTTTGTATTAAATTCATTCGGTCATTTTGGACATAGTGTGCGCGGTGACGTCAATAGGCTTGCCCCCTATTACGTGGAACTAAAAATACTGGCAAATTGTGGGTGTGTTACCCTCTGCTTACTCCTGCGGGGTATGTGTGTGTGTCATTCGTCCCATGGGAATTGAGCACGTGAAAACTATTCTAAAGATCACGTCAGTACACAAATAACTTTGTTTTGTTTCGTCCACTCGCAGGGACAAAGAACGTCGCGAGCGCGAACGTTCAGAACTCCGTATATTGGTCGGCACGAATCTAGTGAGATTGTCGCAGTTGGAGTCTGTCACTGTCGACGATTACCGACGTTTGGTGCTTCCCGGCATTCTGGAGCAGGTCGTCAGCTGCCGGGACGCGATCGCTCAGGAGTATCTTATGGAATGTATTATACAGGTATGGAGGAGTTATTACTTATACGTAATTGACTTACATACTTAAATACAGAAATGTATATTAATTTGTTAAGGAGTCCTCTGGCAAAATTCTGGTAGGTGGATCCCACGCTAACCTTGATAGCGCGATCTGGAAATTATTGAAGCAAAGATTGGATGTTGTCGGTATTGGTCATCGTTGCTCAGTGGTCAGAGCATTCCCCTTGTTCGGGAAAGGCAGTAGGTTCGAGTCCTGCCGATGATATTTAGAAGCAAACTTATTGTTTTCAAATACTGAAAAAACTGAACTTAGGTTACTAGAAGTACTAATCTTGTGCAGACAAAGTCGTGGCTAAGAGCTAGTGAATATATAATCATTCCATACAGGTGTTCCCCGACGAATTCCACCTGGCCAACCTGCAGCCTTTCCTGAAGTCTTGTGCCGAGCTGCAGCCCGGAGTCAACATCAAGAATATCATTATAGCACTCATTGAACGACTGGCCACATACAGTCAGGTATGGAGGGATATTATATAGTGTACTTATACTCTACTAAAAGACACCCGCTTTTAGAGTTTTCGAAACGAAAATCTCTTATACAACAGTAATGTCCGTCCGTCCGTGAACAACTTTCAACTCGAGAACGGTAAGAGCTAGAGACTCAGTGTAACCGTCAATCGACTTAGCATAGCCGAAAACCCCCCAAAACGAACTTGACCTTTGACCTCTGATCTCAAGGTCAAGGTCAAAACGAGGTCAAATCGAGAACGGTAATAGGACCTCTGATCTCAAGGTCAAGGTCAAATCGAGAACGGTAATAGTTAGAGACTCAAGACCAGCTGCAATCAACTCAGCATGGTCAAAGACCTCTAAAATGATGTCGAACTTCATGTCATGTGACATTTTTTTAGATTTTATGATAAAACTTTCGAAAACTCTAAAATATATGGCAAATTTTTGCCATATTTTTAACTTGTTGTAGAATATCATCCTAATATTTTTATTGTATATCACACAGAGAAACGAGAGCAACGTTAACTTGAGCGTAGTTCTAGAAGATGGTAAAGAACAAGAGGTTCAACTCTTCGAAGTGTTCTCAGATCAAGTGGCCGCCATTACTCAAGTAAGAGTATGACAATAAGAAAGACATACACACACACACATATCACGCCTATATGACTATATGCCTATCCCAGGCAGATGTGTATTACATACCCACAATTTGCCAGTCATTTTAGACCCACGTAATAGCCTATTGCCGCCACCGGGCTCTCTAGAAAGTGGGTTATGTCCCATATGGCCGAATTAATTGAATAAAATAAGCAACGTTATTATAACTAGCAACCCTTAGCGCAAACTGCGCAAGTTATAATTTTTTATTTATTTATTTATTTATTTTTTATTTTTTTTGTACACACACAGTAAATAAAACAGTAAATGGATACAAACTAAACATGTATACAATGGCGCCACTTATCTCTAAAGAGATCTCTTCCAGTGGGCCTAAGAGAGGAGATCGTGATGCACACAGGTCCTGATGTGTGTGCAGGTTAATAAACTTACATAAACTATATCTACATAAATACACAAATACATACATAAAAAGATATATAAACATACATAGACGTACAATAATTAAGGTAAGGAAGCGAGATAGTGTTCCTTGACTCTCTTCTTGAAGCCAGACACAGTTCTGCAGTTCCTTATATCGGTTGGAAGAGCGTTCCACAGTCTGACGGCATGAACGGAGAAAGAGTAGGAGAAGAAGTCAGATTTGTGGGAAGGACAATTGAGGCGGTAAGAGAGGTGAGGCCGGCACGATTTTACTTTTTGTCAAATTTCTAATCTTATCGCACCACTTGAGACCACGACCTTTCCAACGGTGTGCCACACTTGACTGTGCGACTCTTAGTTTAGGAGGAGAAGCGGCTTCACTGGTGTATTATATATATAGATTTTGAAAACTCAATTTGAAACCCGTTGCCTTGCGATGAAATGTTGATGAAAGGCAACAAAATCTTACTTGCCAGCCGCTATGCCACAGCCAATTAAAGTCAAGAAAGAAAAACGATTATTACTCCACTTTAGAACATAAAATAATAAGCAAAGGAAACAACAATAAGCTTACCAGAATCTCGTGAAGGCAGAGAAGGACAAACTTAGCAAGTACCTACCTTGATCTGTCCTTCGAGATAACCGCCATGTGGGACGTAGACTCGACGATCATTGTGCCGATGGTCGTTTCGGCAAATGGACTAATAGCGAAGAGTCTCGACCAACATCTCAAGAGACTCTCGTTAGATTGTTGGATCAAGAGTCAGATTCAGAAGGCTGTTATCCTCGACACGTGCTGTATTGTTAGGCGGTTTCTTAGTCTGTAGCCTCCACCGCCGGTAGTTTGGGTCCTACTCAGCTACTGGTGGGTCACTGTTTTTTATATTTTTAAATGTATTTAGTTTTTTTATAAATCTATTTAAAAATTTAGTTTAGTCAGACGTTGCCAAATCCCGTGGGAACACATTCCCGGGATAAGAAGTAGCCTACGTTACTCCTTATAACATCAGCAATCTGCCAGTGAAAGTCCCTTTAAAATCTGTCCAGCCGTTTCAGAGATAAGCCGGAATAAACAGACAGAAAAACCTGTCTGACATTTCAGTTTTTATAATTTATATCTAAATATTTAAGAAAAAAAAAAAAACAAACTCATAGCTTTTAAATATATTTACTTTCTACATTTGTATATTGCAGAGTCGTACCGACATGCCACCAGAAGACATGCTGAGTCTCCAACTGGCTCTGCTCAAGTTAGCACAGCGCTGTCACCCGGACAAGTTGAACTATGTGGACAGGGTACTGGCTCATACTGACAAGATCTGCCTCGATATACATACTGCCAGGTATTTATGTGTGTGTTGACTGTGTGTACTGATTTATTATGTATAGCTGTTGCCCGCAGCTCCGCCTGCGTGGTACTTTAGATCGACATAACTTTTTTATTTTATGACTCGATTGAAATAAAACAACCTTAAATGTTAAACGCATTACTAAAAACCGTATTCAAATCTGTTAACTGTTTCTGAGATTAGCGTGTTCAAACATTCAGACAAACAGACAAACAGAAAAATTCTAAAAACCATTGTTTGGTACCTTTGGGTACTATTGCGTTCATAAAGCCAACGTTGTTGTACAACAGTTTCTCTATTATACTCGTATCTTCGATGTACAGACATCGACCACTTATAATTTTATTTTATGTATTGATAGGAAACACCCATACTCCGAAACAAACATTTGTGGATCAGCAGATCGGCAGTCGCATACTCATACCACTACGCCACCGAGGCAGTCAAATAGACTTATTTCAACCAATGATATCGCAGGAAATTACAAAAAATATGTGAAGTAGCGACATTTTCTTCGATATCATTGGTTTATTTAAATTAGTTGATCGACATAATGTTACACTGCTCTGCTCCTGGGGTTGAAACCTATTGGATAAGATAAAATCACATCGTGCGACTGCGGTCTCTGAGGTCCAAGGTTCGATATCGAGTCGAATAAAATATTTGTGTGATCCACTAATGTTTGCTTTAGAGTGCGAATGTTTTCTATGTATAATAATGTATGTATTTAGAAATAAATAGAAATAAATAATAGTCGTCTAGATCCTATAACACAAGCTTATATTAACTTAATTTGGGCTAGATGACGTTGTGTGAGAATCTATATATATATAATACACCAGTGAAGCTGCTTCTCCTCCTAAACTAAGAGTCGCACAGTCAAGTGGCACACCGTTGGAAAGGTCGTGGTCTCAAATGGTGCGATAAGATTAGAAATTTGACAAAAAGTAAAAAAAAAAAATTATTACTTGCGCAGTTTGCGCTAAGGGTTGCTAGTGTCCAATATCGTGCACAAAGTGTACCATACCAAAACTGGAAAATATCACTTTTGTTGTATGGGAAGACCCCTTCAATATTTATTTTTATATTATAGCAGCAACAGAAATACATCATCTGTGAAGATTTTAACTATCTAACTATCACGGTTCATGAGATACAGCCCAAGACAGATGGACAGACGGACAGCGAAGTCTCGTTTTACCCTTTGGGAACGAAACTCTAAAAGTTGTCTAACAGTATAGGGTTTCTTGGCACCCGATCATTATCTAATAAATATTTTTTTTTTCAGCGGTAAAACCCATTTAGAGCACAACACACCAGTCTTCAAAGAGCTAATGAAGATTCTCAAACTGCCCGCAGACCATTACAAGAATATATTGACTCTGATTCGATTACAACACTATTCGCCTCTGATCAAACATCTCAATCACCCCGGCAGGACTATGATCGCTGTACATCTGATCAATGATGTTTTGGATAGCGAATGCTTGATTTCTACTCCGGAGGATGTAAGTTGATTGGATTTTGCATCTGTCCTGGCTGCTGGAATTTTGGTTTGAATTACAGAGTGATTTTCAACCGACTTCCAAAAAAGCAGGCGGTGCTCAATTTTAGTGTTTGTTGAGCTTTGGATTGGGTGAATTGATTTTGAAGTTTTTTTTTAATGAAAGCTAAGACTTCCCAAGTGGCCCCATTTCAATTTGGTCCTATTCCAACAATTATTTGGTCCCATTTCGGTTTTTGTGTCAATTTTTGACGTACTTTTCTTGTATATTCTATAGTTAACGGTAACAGCAATACCAATAATAGGTTTCTCCCACATTATGTGGAGTTATTCCCATTTGTCCCCGCCTTGATTGTCCCCGGCGGTGACAAATGGGATTTTTTTTCCCATTTGTCACCACCGGGGACAAATGGGAATAGTTATTTTTTTTCCATTCCCATTTGTCCCCACTTTTGCTTGGTTGCTTAGCAGTTATATTGTATTTTTATAAATCGTATTACATATCTATCTATACTATGAACTGACTCGAATAGGTTCCGTAACTTCCCTAATATATTAAATGTGAGGTTATGGTTCATTTTATTTCTATGATCAATTAACATAGTATTACAAAAAAAAAAAAATTTTTTTTGTTTTACCACGAATTTCGGCACTTGTTAATAATGACAAGTAATTTTTAATAATTTTCGATTAACCATATTTACGTTGGTGTACCTGTAGACATGTATAATGTACTGATGTGGCACATGTACTTGTGACACATTAGTGCAACTGCAAAGCAAACTTTTTATTTATATTTTCATAATATATTGAAATAACAAAATATAAAAATTTCAATCGTGAAGACGGTTTTCAGTTGCCGGGTGTCTGGCGTCCAGTGGTCAGTTTATGTAAAAATAAACAACAACCTAAACAAAAACCGCGAGTGGATACCGTGAGTATTGTGTGCCGTGATCATGTTCGAGTTGGTAGTGAGAACAATGCGGACAATAGTAGTGGTGCGCGACAAAAACGAGTGAGAAGGAGGGTAGACCGATACGGTTTACCTTAAAACTATTTCGCGATGTACTGACAGTTCCTCCGTGACCATGGCGCTTGCAATAGTGCCGAAATATCGGAAACTCGACAACAAAATAATAATACATGGTAAATATCCCGAATACATTTCCAAAGTTTATAATAATAACGACCATGGCAGTTTAAATAACTATATAGATATAATAACAATTTATGAATTATTTGTTATTCTTACTTATGTTGTGTATGAATTGGTGAAGCATTTATTTGTAAGTTTTGTAAGAGATGCGTTCATGCTGTCTGAAGTGAATGCGCCTGCGATCGGGTTACTTGGTAAAGGGGCGTGGCTAACTCAACGATAAGGATGAGTCATAATTGGCCCCGCTTTCTTCGCTCACCTATATGCTACTAACGCCTTATAGTTTCTAAAAAAAATAAATAAGAATGCATAAAAACGAATAAAAAAGTGTAGGTAATAATTATTGTAAATAATAGACTGATTAATCTGTAATAGATATTTTTTTAAATGACTAAGTTTAGAATATTATAAAGCCTTAGAATATTAAACAATAAGGAATTATTGTTTTATATAATAAGGAATTAAAACATAAATGAAAAAGTGTAGGTAGTAATTATTATAAATAATAGACTGATTAATCTGTAATAGATATTTTTTTAAATGACTAAGTTTAGAATATTATAATGCCTTAGAATATTAAACAATAAGGAATTATTGTTTTATATAATAAGGAATTAAAACATAAATGAAAAAGTGTAGGTAGTAATTATTGTAAATAATAGACTGATTAATCTGTGATAGATATGTTTAAAAAATAAGGAATTATTATAAATAATAAACAATATTTATTTACAGTAAAAACTAAAATATACATAATTATATACTAATAATAAACACTTTTATTTACAATAGGAATTACAATAAGAATTATAATAAAAAGATTAATCTGTGATAGCTATGTTTAGAAAGTAACTATATAAGTTCAGAATATTATAAAACCTCAATTATTATTAATAATTATGCTCATTCGTGTTGATTAATCTGTGATAGATATATTATGTGAAAAAAACCTATATAAGTAACATAATTATTTTATTACCAGTATGTTTAGAATATGATAAAACGTCAATTATCATGAATATACTCGTGTGTGAGGGGGGCTCGTGGTCTAGTGGTAACCGACAATGTTAACACATTGCAAAGGTTAAGCAACATCGACTCAGGCCGGTCTTAGGATGGGTGACCATTTCTTAAGACATTGAGACCCCTCCGTGCCTCGGAGAGCACGTTAAGCCATCGGTCCCGGTTGTCATAGTAACATCTATGGCAGTCGTTAGGGGTAGTTGGAGCCCTAAATCAAAAATCTGACCGGTCTAACTACAGGACTTTGATATCGCTCATGGGTTGTGAAGGTCAGATGGCAGTCCCTTCACGGAAAATATCGAAGTTCAGCCGAATCGCAGTTAGACTGGAAAGCCGAACCCAACTGAGTTGGGAAAAGACTCGGTGAATGATGATACTCGTTTGTGATACTAAAATTATTGTAAATTTATATCAGAAAATGACTACATTATACATTATATAAGTATCTAATATATTAGCTATAAGGGTAGGACCAGAACGTACATAGGTACTATTTTATATAATAATATTTAAAGGGTATAGAAGTTAGTTAATTATTTTAATTTTGACTCCAGTAAGAATACGCCCTTACTTGAAGTTGCACTAATGAAACATTTTTATTTTAGGCTGTAGTATAGATACCGACTATAATATATTGTCAGTAAAAGATATATAGGTATATAATACCTTCCATACATCATGCAAAAAGCTTTATGTTTGTCGTTTAAATTTTTTTTTGTATAATAACTTCATTGAATTTCAATTTATTCAACAAAAAATTAATTCACATCACTATTCAGTTTAGCTCTGCTACTGCCGCAATCGCGGGCGTCTAAATATATTTTTTTTCGCAATAATCACCACTGGGGACAAAAAGGAATTTTTCTTTTTTGGTCATTCCCATTTGTCACCCCTTTATCGCTAGTGGTGACAAATGGGAAAAAAAATCCCATTTGTCACCGCCTTGATTGTCCCCGTCGGTGACAATCAATAACCCGTTATGTGGGACCAACAAAATTACTAGCAAAGTCTGGGTGTATAACGCACCTCAACCTACCCCTTTGGGATATATGTATGTATGTAATGTTATTGTTCACATCCAAAGACCTTATAATACAATGGACATAGGATCTAGAACAAATCGCAAGAAAATAATGTCCCGAGTCGACCTATACATTATACATAGGCACATAGATATGAATAAAATTTCATATTAAAATTTAAACCTTGATTCAACGGAATAGTGTTCACTTTTGTTTGCACTAATTTATCGCATTACGTAGCTTCTATCTCCGCCTGACTAATTCACCTTTTGCAGCTTCAACTTGAATTACGTGATCATAGAAACAATGGAGTAAGTTTATTTTGTTAAAGTCTTTTAAGGATTCCATGAAATGTACCTACGTACGCGTAATAATTAATGTAAGACTATAATAAATTCCATAATCTTATAAATTGTAATTACTTGTTTATATTAGACGAAAAAGGCTGAAAAACTAATTAACGACTGACAAATATTTTTTTTTTCGAGTCAGTTTCATAATAAGTAACTGTATTGTATGAATAACAAAAAGGGAATTAATGAATTTAACAAATTATAATATTATAAATGCCAAACTTCTTGCGGGTGTCAAAGTTCTTCCGCTTTCATTACTATTTTCATAACGCTATGTCGCTACGTCTAATAGAAGATAGCCGTGTTTCAAGTGACTGAATTAGTTGCTAAAACTGCGCGTCATTAATTTATTTTTATCTTATGGTTAATTTTTGGGATACGAAATTATTGGCTACTAGCTGATCACCGTGACTCCGCCCGCGAGATATAGTTATCTCGGCCCCGATTCCCGTGGGAATACATTACCGAGAATCCAAATAAAAAAAAAATAACAGTACATACACGAAATAAAATAACATGTGTAATTATGTAATTATATTTATGACAAAACAATGATACCCTGTGAAAATTAAAAACATTTTTGGGCTTATCTCCTCCATCCTAATTAAAAGAAAAAATTGTATTCAATCAAGGGACTCTTGTACAAGTATGTAAAATGTAAGTAAATAAAATGAGCCGAACAAACAAGATTGTTATTTTTTGGATCAAAATATTCTTCTCGCCGTGCTAGGGCAATAATATTTTTCCATTGTGCACAGTGTACTGGATCCCGAGGAAAACTGAAATAGATGTTGGTTCATATAACGAAAAAAAAATCATAAAAAGCCAAGGCGAACAACAAAGCCACTATAATCTTTGTTCCAAATAGTTTCATCGCTATCGGTAATCCGAATAAATCTGAATGGTCATTTTGTTAGTACATTATTCAGTGAAAATGAAATGGTCTCTTTCTTTTTACTGAGCTTGGGATGAATTCGAAAGAGACAGATAGATACTTCGGTATTGGACTGGATTGCAATATTCACTTTTGTCTTTTAATTTATTATCGACGAAATACTGTATTTTAAGTGAAATAATAAATTGCAAATAAAACAAAAGCTTATTTACTGAAAATATGATACACCGTCTTCAATTTGCTTTTTTCCGTAGATTTACACGTTTTTACAATACAGTACGGCATTGTGCAACGTGTTGTCGTTCAGTTGTCAAAACCAAGACTGGCGCGCGATTGTTTCTCTTTTAGCTTTTTGTTTCTCTTTTAGTTCGGACACTTTTGAGCGATGATCCGAAATCCATTGTAAATAAAATCATTGTTCACATCGCTAAAATTGCAAAGGAAATGCATATTCATACTAGAATCAAAATTAAAGCAAACTTATCAATTATAGTATTTTTAACTGTCTTCAAAAAAGGAGGTACTAAAAGAACTGCTTCTTGTGTGGTCCCATTGTCCTTTGACCTCTGATCTCAAGGTCAAAACGAGGTCAATTCGAGAACGGTAATAGTTAGAGACTCAAGACCTGCAATGAACTCAGCATGGTCAAAGACCTCTAAAATGAACTTTGACCTCTGATCTCAGGGTCAAATCGAGAACGGTAATAGTTAGAGACTCAAGACCAGCTGCAATCAACTCAGCATGGTCAAAGACCTCTAAAATGATGTCGAACTTCATGTCATGTGACATTTTTTTGATTTTATGAAAAAAAACTTTCGAAATCTCTAAAATATATGGCAAATTTTTGCCATATTTTTTACTTGTTATTTATACATTACTAGGTGGAGTCAGTACTATCGATGTTAGATGTACTAGTCAAAGACCAGCCTGACCAGTCCGGGACCGAACCTGATGTTGAAGACTTCATGGAGGAACAGGGTCTACTCGCCAGGTACTATAAATATACACACGTTTATTGTCTACGGGGTAGACAGGCATGTTTTTCATACATAAAACAACACCACCTATACGAGAGAGAAACCTCTTCGGGGGTTTAATACTTTTTATTCTTTATTCTAACCGCTGTCGTCTGTATTAGACATGGATGATTCGTTGGAAGTGTCCGAATCAGACGTATTTATGACAGAACTATCTATTATATCAATGTTGATAAATGGTTGACAACCATGGTAATAAATGTTGACCTGTACCACGAAACACACAACGACAGCTCTCGTCGACCGACTGACGTCAGTACTGGGTACGAGTGATAAGGACAGAGATAATAATCGCTCGCTATCGCAATGTAACTCAGTAACGGTCCATCTGTTTACATATTTACTCTCGTCTTACTACTATTATAAAGAGGAAAGATTTGATTATTGGTTTGTTTGCATTGAATAGGCTACGAAACTATTGGACCGATTTGAATCCGATGTATTTATGAGAGAACTATCTATTCATGTTGACAAATGGTTGACAACTACGGTACTAAATGTTCAAAAAAAGGAGGAGGTTCTCAATACCGTTTTTTTTTGTTTGTTACACATCTTTAGAGTAGGTGAACCGATTTTGATATCTATGTATAGTATACATACCTCTTTATTACCCGACGTTTCGACTCTGTTACATGATGTGAAGCCAGTCCATCCGTGACCACGGCTCTTGTAACAGGGTCGAAACGTCGGGTAATAAAGAGGTATGTATATATCTCAATAATCGCGTAAAAGATCTGTTTGTCTTAAGTTTATAATGTGTACAAAACGTGGGAAACACGTAGTGCAAACGTCTGGGAATTTGAAGTCTGTTTTTAACCCCCGACGGAAACCCGAACGGGGTGTTATAAGTATGTCTGTGGCATCGTAGCTCCCAAACGGATGAACCGATTTTGATTCTGTTTCTTTTGTTTGAATGGTGGGTTAGGAGAGAGTGTTCTTAGCTATGTTTTATAAAAATCGGTTAAGCAATTTCAAAGATATGAGGGGTGAAAGTGGTGATGAAAAATTGAATGTGTTCAAATATACCCGTGTTGGGTATCAAATGAAAGGTCATAACTTATACATCACTTTTTTTGTGAGTCGGGGGTTTTTAAAATTTTTAATTTAATTTTGACTTGTTCACAGATTAATTCATCACTTCAAATCCGAGTCGACCGACCAACAGTACCTCATTCTAAGTGCCGCGAGGAAGGCTCTCGGCGGCGGGGGGGGCCGCAGGATACAACATAGCTTCCCGCCCATACTGTTCCACGCGTACCGACTCGCCTTCTTGTACCACGAGCTTAAAGACCAGGTAATCATATCATAGTATAAAACAAAGTCCTCCGCAACGTCTGTCTGTCTGTTTGTTCGCGATAAATTAAAAAAAACGGTCAAGTGCGAGTCGGCTTTACGCACAAAGGATTCCGTAACAAAATTCTGTTTTTTAGTATTTGTTGTTATAGAGGCAACAGAAATATATCGTCGGTGAAAATTTCAACTTTCTAACCATCACGGTTCATGAGATACAGCTCAAGACAGACGGACGGACAGCGGAGTCTTAGTAATAGGGTTCCCGTTTTACCCAATGAGTACGGAATCCTCACAGACGATGTATTACTGTTGCCTCTACAACAAAAAATACTAAAAAAACAGAATATAATGAATATTTAAGAGGGCTCACATACATCAAACATGATTTTATTATTTTTGATACGGAACCCTTTGTGCGCGAGTTGGACTCGCACCTGACCGGTTTTTTTTATTTGAGACAAATGAGGGCAAAATCTCCAAAACCTTTTTTTCATGTTCGCGAAGTCTACTGCGTAACTACATGGGCGACCACATATTCTATTTTTTTTTTAATATTGTCTGTTTCAGGACGAAATGTGGGAGAAGAAATGTCAAAAGATATTTCAGTTCTGTCACCAAACTATCAGTATGCTTGTCAAAGCTGAATTGGCCGAGCTGCCACTAAGGTTAGTAGTTATCTATCTTTCATCATCCACCGAGCCTTTTCCCAACTCAGTTGGGTCTGCTTTCCAGTCTAACTGTGATTAGGCTGAACTTCAAAATCTGTGAAGCGACTTCCATCTGACCTTCACAACCCATGGGCGATATTGAAGTTCTGGACCCACGAGGATTGTTTTAGAGCTCCAACTGCCCCTAACGAATGCCATAGATGTTTGTATGACAACCGGGACCGACGCGACAACGTGCAGGAGAGACACGGATTATAGTAGATTATACAACAAGTGAAAAAAAAAGAAAATTTAATTGGAGTTTCGAAGTTGGATCCCGAGAGTAGAGAAGGACTCTAAAGTAGAATCCTGAGCGGAGCGAGGGATACAAGGAACGAGATAAAAATTTTTTTTCACAAATACATTGTCTACTCTACTTACATTGTTACATTGTCTACCCAGAACACTAAAACAACGTACATATGAGGAACGCCTAGAGCTGACAAACCTCCAACTTTGAAGGACCGCAGAGACCGTGGAGACCTGATTGAAACTTATAACATCCTCCATGGTCACTACGATATTAGGAATTTTGACTCCATATTCACTCGCAATGAAAATGTTCACCTAAGAGGACACAGTCTCAAGCTGTGTTGTACCTTCTCACAAAACAATCCTCACAAGCACTTCATTAGCAACAGAGTGGTCAGAGCGTGGAATATGCTTCCAGAAAGTGTCGTATCAGCGGAGAACACATACCAATTTAAAAACAGACTGGACAATTACTACCAAACGCACTGAGAAAACTGATGGAGACCAAACTGGATACAGGCACTATCAGTTGTTTCAACTGCCTGCCTGATAATAAATAATAATAATAATTAAGTTAAATAAAGGAAATAATAATAAAATAAGATAAAGGTTTCCAACACCTACATTGTCTGATGTGGATGGGGGGAAGGGGGGAGGTAACCTCAGCCTGCCAGTAGTTACGTTCAGCTTTCTTTTTTTTTTTTGTAGTTAACTTAATTCGTCTGTTGAAGCTCGTTCCAAATTCAAATGTCATTATTCACTTGTGAGTAAATGAGCGTTTTATTCACTGTTATAGATGAATAAAGTTCACTTTTTCGAGGGGCAGTGGTATAGACATACTTATACAGGTGTCCCATATGACACCAGGTGATAGGCCAAGTTATAAGAGTTATCAGAAAAAAATATTGTGCGATCAGGGACCCCCGTCAGGAACGAAATTCTTTACGCAACTGCAACACGGGTTTGGATAACTTAAGCCAAAAAATATTTGGTTGGGACAAAAAGTGACATTTTCTTCCAAGCTAGCGGAGCTGCCTTAATATTTTAAGCCAGGGTGTACGGAAGCAATATTCTTCAGGATTACATAAAACAACAAAAAGGATTAAAAATAAAGAATTGTCGTCACGGGAGTGAAAAGATCATCACAAAGTGTAGGTTTTCTCGACTTTTTTAAATTGCTTGTATTTTTTATTTTAGAATAACTTTAGAATATTCTTCCTGATTACTCTTATATCTTGGCCTTTTTTTATCTGCGGCCGCATCTACGTCCATTGCCGAGCGCCTCCGGTAAGCGCTGAGAGAATTCCCAGTGGCGCCCGGCGGATCTTGACCACCTGTGTGGCCGCTGCGTGGTGGTCGGGTGTTACCCCGCATCTTTGGGGTCGGGTATTATCCCACGTCGGTGAGTAAAGGCGTGCGTGGCGTGAAGTCCTATAACTTAGCCTATCACCTGGTTTGGATCTGGGACATCCTGTATATGTCGCAGGTTTATGGTAAAATCAGGTTTTCGAGCGAAGTCTTTGTAATAGGTTCTCCATTTGGGTACGGAACCCAAAAAAAAAAAAAAATGAACTTAATTTTCCTTATTATTTCTCAGGTTATATCTCCAAGGGGCTTTAGCTATAAGTGAGATAGGTTTCGCGAACCACGAGACCATAGCGTACGAGTTTCTATCGCAAGCCTTCTCGTTGTATGAAGACGAGATATCCGACAGTAAGGCGCAGTTAGCCGCCATTACACTCATAATTGCCACCTTCGAACAAATTAATTGTTTCGGTAAGTCTTTTACTAAAGTCTTTAGGTATAGTTCAATTCATGTAAGAAAACCACCATATAGATCGATAAATCGCCTATGCCGCAGCTTGAAGTTCAGCGTTATTTTTATCTGACGCGACCTGTACCTCTATACTATTATATAATTGTAAAGTGGTCGTGTCTGTACATTGGAGATATTTGAAAAAAAATACTTGGGTTATGTTATGTTAACGATACTGAACACGAAAATATTGTTTTTTAATTTCCTGTCTGTTTGTCTGTTTGTTCGCGATGGACGCAGAAACTACTGAACGGATTTTGATGCGTTTTTTTTTGTTACCGCATCAAAATACTTAACATTACACAGGGCTTGGTCAGACTTAAAATCTTACGTTTGTTTCATCGCAATCGGTTGATTAGAACCGGAGATGTGACCAAAAATATAATAAACTGAATTTAACGGAGATTATATAGATGTCACTTTTTATTATTATTGGTCAATTTTTATAGCTTATTATTGTTGGGTATTTATGAAATTTGGCTGATATTGATGAAATTTGGTACAAGGATAGATTAGATCTTAAGAGAGGACATTTATGATGGTATGTTTGGTCGCGATAACCGACATCCAGGCGGGCGGAGCCGCGGGCAACAGCTAGTACTTAACTAAAAGTCATCATTCACTGACCGTTTTCCCAACGTATTTGGTTTCGGCTTTCCAGCTTAGCTGCAATGCGACTGAACTTCGACATTTTCCGTGAAGCGACCACCGTCTTACCTCCACATTTTTTTAGGTACCTACTTAACTAAAGTCAACTTGAGAAAACCGGCCAAGTGCGAGTCGAACTTGCGCACAAAGGGTTCCGTACAAAAACGGCAAAAAAATCACGTTTGTTGTATTCCCCTTAAATATTAATTATATTGTGTTTTTTTTATGTATTTGTTGTTATAGAGGCAACAGAAATACGTCATCTGTGAAAATTTCAACTTTCTAACTATCACAGCTAAATACCATCATCAGCCTAAAGAATGTTCGCGAGGTCATTAAGATATTCAAGATGCATTTTGAATATACACAGGGGCAGAAAACGCCGAGCCCATGCGTACTCAGTGCGCTCTAGCCGCGAGCAAACTGCTGAAGAAACCGGACCAGAGTCGCGCTGTAGCACTCTGTGCTCATCTGTTCTGGAAGGGGACCCGGGGGGGACAACAGGTATGTAGCGTGTGGGTACTGTATACCATTGGGCATGCTAATCACTACATATTATAAAATAAAGTCGCTTCCGTTCTATGTATGCTTAGATCTTTAAAACTACGCAATCGGTTTTGATGAAGTTTTCACCAATGGATAGATTGT
This sequence comes from Nudaria mundana, assembly GCA_963556515.1. Classification (NCBI taxonomy): domain Eukaryota; kingdom Metazoa; phylum Arthropoda; class Insecta; order Lepidoptera; family Erebidae; genus Nudaria; species Nudaria mundana. Next base: position 3,174,164 of record OY748310.1, read on the forward strand.
CTCGAGGAAGGTTTTTGTGTATATAATTTGTCAAGCGGGCGAAGCCGCAGGCGACCGCTAGTTTACGTAATAAACAGGAAAAATTAGGTTATTTTGTAATTGATATAAACTCTGAACCGATCAACCGTTCTATGAAACTATTTGAATGATTATTTTATATATATAGCTATTTGATACAGAAGTAACATAGAGCTATTTTTAGTCCCGCGTTTATAATATTACCTCAGCTAGTTTTATAATTATTAGTAAGAATAATATTTTTTTTAATTCCCAGTGGCCATTAAACGACGCATCGAGAGCTCTAGATTGTCTGAAAAAGGCGGCCCGCGTCGCTCAACAATGTATGGACGGTGGTGTTCAGGCTCAACTGTTGGCCGAACTGTTGGGAAGATACGCGTTATTGAGGGAAAGAGGCAACGATAATCTCACCACTAATCTTATAGAAGCGGTAAGTATTCACACGGGGGTAGATGGAGGTGCTTATTAAGCCTAGATTTCGACAGTGAATTTTGTTGATCACACGTAGAGGGCGAGCCTATTGAACACTTTGAGTGCAGGTGAGGCTTATTTTGAGTTTAGTATACATACATGAATGTAAAAACATATGCAAACGTGCACGTATACGCCCGTACACGTATAAACCGCGCACGATGTGAGTGGGATAGAACCTTGTCACAATAATCGCTACGAGTAAAGTATTAATAACAAAACAGTATTGTAGGTTAATCTACGTCACTATGACGTCACCAACATGGCCGCCAAACCCATTGTCATCTTGCGCGGCTTATTTTACCAATATTAGGTCTTGTTGTTGATAATGCAGGGTAAGATTCTAAGAAAGCTTTCGGGTTTTTTACACCAGGGATTTACCGCATCTTTGGGGCGCGGGATAAAAACCCGATACCCAAAGATGCGGGAAGAGCCCCTTTTTTTCTGGAGAAGTAATCAGTTACAATGGCCTGCTACTCACAAGGAGGCTCCGAGTATAAGTGTCCAACATTTAATTCATGAAAAGCAAGACAAATGTCACTCCCCCTCCCTTTCACTCTCCAGAACTTCCAGCATAACACTGCCTAGCTTTAATTTAGAACAAAATTGTGGTAAATGACTGAAATGACGGTTTTTGAATAGCTTAACACAAAATTCTTCTCTTTTGATTCTTACAGGTAATACAAAAGATCCGCGAAGAGTTAGCCAACCTCGACCAATCAGAGGAAGTGGAACAGATAACTAAACATTTCCACAACACGCTTCATCATCTCAAGAATAGAATGGAATGTCCAGACCCTGAAGGATTAGGCTATGAAGGGCTTACACTTACATAAGAGAATATAATTATATGTGTATAGTAAGGCCACCGAAACAAGATAATCAAAGTATCGGAGGTTTGAAAAAATCTATTCTAATCGCTGTCGCCTGTATTAGACCAATATCGTTGGAAAAGTCCGAATCTGACGTATTTATGATAAAACGTATCTACTGTGTATCAAATGGTTGACAACTACGGTACCAAATGTTGACCTGTACCATGAAACACGCAACGACAGCTCTCGTCGACCAACTTACGTCAGTACTCGGTACGAGTGATAAGGCTCGCTATCGCAATGTAACTCAGTAACGGTCCATCTGTTTACGTTACACTAAAGAAGAATATATTACTAATTTAAATCAGTACTAGTACGGTGTCTGGCTTGTGCTTCGCGTCGCACCACGCCATAGGTTTTGGCCTATAACTTTTGACCCCTTAGGGTAGGTAAATTTTTTTGTCTTGCCTCCAGACCGAGGGCTATCCATAGAGGGGTCAACCATCTCGAGAGCTAAGGGGGACATTCCCCATTTCTATATATAGATATTCAAATAATTTATCAATTTAAAATCGGTAATTTATAATTTAGTTAAGACTTTTTAGAAATTATTAGCAACATTCTGAATTAATTTATGATTTAATCTCAATTTTAGTGTAACTAATTATATTTTTTAGTTACATAGGTAAATGGTTTTTGATAAAAACTATATTATATTTTCGTGTTATCATAATTGGTTGTTTCATTTATACATACCATCACGCCGTTCTGAACGGGTAAGCAGATAATGTTAGAAATCACTGTTCGGGCGTCTCCGCTAGACATCGGCCGTCGTCGGGGACCGTTCGGCTCACAGCGACGCTTGCGCATACGAGGACAACTCATACGATCACGACGCAAGGCACACGCTCGTTTGATACCTACTTACTCAATATTAACGCCATATTGTACGCGTTCAAGATTCATAGAATAATATGCCAGTTATTACAGTCCACTGAATTTTATTTACATCAGGTTGAGAATTGTAGCAACATTTTAATGCTCTTGTAGCGTGTAGGTAAACTAAACGCAGCACCTCTGACGTCATATATACGAGACGTCTATATCATATGAGAAGGCGGTTCTAGTCCCTTCTACAAGCTTCTACCAGTTTCCAGCTGCGCATACGCCATAAGCCACACCTCCATATAATTGAACTAGCCAATTACATATAAGCGATAAATTATAAGTACCTACTTCAAATACATAGGTATATATTCGTCTTTTGTTTAGATTCACGCCCATTTAAACCTGTTTGTGTCAAGAAGGGGATATTGTTATGATATAAATACGAATACATTTCGATAATTAAATAATTCTCGTACTGTTACTACAAGCGTGAATGAAGAAGCGTTGAATACACACAATAATTCATTTGCCGAACTGCCGACACTGGACTGGTTTTTGGCTGTATGTGTTCCAGACTAGTGGCTACTCTTTTTACTGGATCTCCACTGGGCGAAATGGGGGTAAGAAGGCCAAGGAATACACTTTTTTTTATAACTCAACTCGAAACTCAAGCTCAAAAATATTAATTAATGTAGGTTATAAAATAACACTTATAACGTCAGCACATAATAAATATACATTTGAAGCCAGATTCGCAAAGCAACGGGTGGAACCAAAGAGAAAAGAGCCTGGCAATAAAAACTCCCGGCCAATCTTTTTCAATCATCAGTAACTACATTCATACACACACAAGGTATCCAGAAAGATGCTGCGATGCTGGTCGGAATCTATGATGGGTTGACTAGTGTATACTTAACCTCTTAGCAACGATAGTAATAAAACAACACAATTCCTTACAAATTAAATATTATATTTCAAATATTCACAATATTCTGTTCCCTTGAACATTATTTCTATTATTCAACATAATCTTCTCCTGTTTCTTCTTCTCTTCTTTGAACACTTCTTTGTTCGCTTTCTTCTCTATCCTGCGTTCTTTTCTGTATTCTTTTAGTAGACGCTTACGTTCTTTCTTTTCATCTGGTGTTTCGTCTTTTGGCCTGGAAAAAGGTAGATATATATTTCTATATTAATACTATCTGTCCCGGCGAATTTCGTACCCCATTTTTCTAAGGTTCCACATTTTTTTTTTCTTCTAAAAGATCCTTCTCCTGTTAATAACGAGCACAACAAAAAAATAATTAGCGAAATCTGTCCAGCCGTTCTCGAGCCATTAATCTCTTAACCAACACGACTTTGTTTTATACTGTAAATATAAGAGGAGATTTTGACTGTTTGCATTGCATAGGCTTTGAAACTACTAAACCGAGTTTGATAATTCGTTCACTAATATGTAGCTACATTATCCCTGAGTGACATAGGCTACTTTTTATCCCGGGAATGTGTGCCTGTGGGAACTGGGAATAAAGTAGTACATTTTATAACAAGGGAGTAAAATGATATACTGTTTAAAATAATTGTTTAAAAAAGAATTTTACTCTCGAGGCATCAAGTCTTTTCATCGCCTTCTATGAAAAAAAAAAGAAATGGACTAGCAATGAAAAAAATTCGCGTTTAGTTTTTTTTTTCGGTGGGATTACTATGTAAGATTCATGTTCCAAATTCAAATCTTATTATTGCACGCTAAAAAGTATCTGAACAAAAAAGAGCTACTTTAGGCACACTATGTAGGGACAAAACGCCACTTTTTGAATGGAAGTGAGTGACTATATCGGCGACAACTAGTATAGTAAGATAAGATAGGATAAGATTACCTCAAAGACAACACACTGAGCGTAGACAACACAGTGTCAGCACAAGTCATCTCATCTTCCGACTCACTGCAACTATCCGGTTGCATAGCGTTGAACTTTGCTAACGATTTAGTTGTTAGTCTGTTATCATTGCCTAGTGTGTCCTTGGGCAGGCCAGTCTTGACGTTAATTTGGATTTTTTTGGGTTTCTGTTGAAAAAAAAATTTTTTTTTAGTATGAATCACACCAAAAACACGTTGAAACATTGGTACGAATATCGACTTCAAACTACCAGAATGGGACCTTTAAATGGGACCACGCGAGTGCATCGGTTCATCCATCCAAAAGATATACGAGGTAAAATACATAAAAAAACAGTCTAATTAAGAACCTCCACCTTTTTTTTAAATCGGTTAAACACCACAGTGAGATAGGCTAAATATAGTATGTTACAAATAGGGAAATTATAAAACGATCGAATAATATTCTATCCGTGCGACCACGTTACTAAGTGAGCGACTAGAAATACAGAGAGGGTTAATTTCTTCTTTAAACAAAATGGTTAGGTTAGGTTAAAACTGTGACCTCCTACGCACGAGCCGAGCGAGCGAAGCGAGCGGTGCCGCGGCAGCGGCCGGCGAGTTACAGAAATGACTTGCATCGCTCAAATGATATGAAGTTTCTCATTTTGTATTGTAAGTTGCTGTTCTGTTGATTTCTCGTCACTCGCAGTCAGTCGCTCACTTAATTATTTTTGACACTTAAAACTTTATTTTACAGTCACTCGTTTTAATACTACCCTTACAAATATCATATTCCATTTCCCATAAACAATCCAAAACAAAAATGATGTACTCGTACTTACCATAATTTTTTTTTTGGGGATTGTTTATGGGACACTAGTGGGGATGAATTTTTTATAACCCCATTGTGTGGGTTATCATTAGATAGTTCTTTTAAAAACATTGAGAGGTTTCTAAAATAATTATTTGATGTGTTTGTTTGCCAGATTTTAAGTTTTAGCTCTGAATAAGGATGCAAGCTGTAGTACATTCACATTATACTACAAGTCTTTGTGAACTTTTAGTGATATTGAACAACTTTATAGGAACATTAAGCATATTTTATTATCAAAACAAGCCAAGTGTGTGCCACACTTATCCGGTTTTTTAATACTTGGGGACTGTTTAGGGCCAATCGAATATGATATTTGTAACATACTATTTTTGGCCTGTCTCACAGTACATGAATTATTTTAATAGACTGTGGTTTTCTTAGCAATGTCCTTTCATTGGTGGTGTCTTTCTAACAAGTTCCTCCAAGGAATCCGGCCTGATTGATATCTATGATTTTTTGTGATTATATTTATTTTAATTTTATTTATCGCACATAACAAATTACAACCATTTGAAAACTAAGCAACTAAAATCAGTGAGATTAGATTCTAGATAGCATTCCACACACTGAGCAACGTAAGAGAAGGTATACATATAAAAATATTACAGTCAATAGTTGTTGTTAGTTTGACTGCTTCAGTGGCGTGGTCGGTAGTGCATCCGCTTTCGACGCCGGAGTCTCGGGTACGATTCCCGGGTCGGCATAAACTTTGTGTGATGACACATACGTTTGTACCGAAGTCTGGATGTTTCCTATGTATAATATGTATGTATTTACAAAAAAAAAGTATTTATATCAGTTTGTCTAGTACTCATATCACAAGCTCTGCTAAGTTTACTAGATGGCGTTGTGTGAATTGTCCTAACATATTTATTTATTTATTTTTGAAGTTCTTACTCGCTATCGCGGTCTGTTCTGTCTTAAATTTACTTAAAAAAAAAAGAAATAGTGTTCTAACATACCTTAGGCTCTTCAATGACTTTCGGATGGTTGTACAAGTTGCTATATGTCGACAGTATGGTCTCGCAGTCCCACTTCTCGTCAGGCTTCACTTCTACAGTGACTAGATCTTCTTCGGTTTCTTCCTCTATTTCTGCCAAGTGTTTCATCCTATAACAATTATATCATAGCATAGTATAAAACAAGTCGCTTACGTTCCCTATGTATGCTTAGATCTTTAAAACTACGCAACGGATTATGATGAGATTTTAACCAATGGATAGAGTGGTTCTCGAGGAAGGTTTTTGTGTATATAATCTTTCAAGCGGCCGAATCCGTGGGCGTCCTTTAGTTAAATATAAATTGGTATCGTTAAACAAATATACTTGTGGCGTGTAGGCAAGCTAAACATAGAACCTCTGACGTCATGTATCATAAGAGAAGGCGGTTCTAGTCCCTTCTACAAGCTTCTACCAGTTTCCATCTGCGCATACGCCATAAGTCACACCTCCTTATAATTGAACTAGCCAATTAGGAATAAGCGATAAATTATAAGGACAACAAATGTGTAGGTACAAATAAATAGTCTTTTATTTATTTAAATCCACGCCCATTTAAACCTATTTGTGTCAAGCCGGGGATATACTTGTATGATATAAATACGAATACATTTCGATAATAAAATCAAACACATACTGTTACTACGATCGTTTCAATACTTCCCAACAACCACTTCATACTGAAAGTCAACTGGAAACATTAACAATTTAACAGTTAATTGTTCCCACTTGTGGTAGGGCGTTGCCAGTGGGATTTGGAAACGAGAAAACTACCACGCAGGCGGAAACGCATGTATTAATAAATAATTTATTTTTAAATACAATGAGCTGTGCTAGATTTGTCTCATTTATTTCACAAAATAAATCTCAAAAATGCCGTCTCATCGTTCATTGTCGGCGCCTGGCGGAATTGCCCTATGGCGCCGGCGGACTTTGGCCACCTACATGGCCAGTCTAGGTTCAGTCCAGTGCCTATTTGTGGCATTAAAACAATGCGGCAGAGGCTCTCGCTTCCAGGGCCCATGGAGGGGTCACGGCTAAGAGACATGCAGCCTGTAGGGAGATCGTACCCTCTTATCATCCTGGCGACCAAGATCTTCTCCCGTCTGTTTTTAAAACAGACGCGTTGTTGGCCGTCAACCTCGCGGTGCCATACTCCGCACGATCCCCAGGTACAGTCTTCTGCAGGGAATTGTCTTGGGCTGGATTGGAACCAGTGACAGTTCCCTTACAGGGGGAATGCTCTGTCCAATCAAACTACCAAGCAATCAGCCAAAGACACTGAATCTTTCGATCATAATATAAGAGATTTATACGGTGAAATATCTTCCAGCCTTCTATCTCCTCAAGGTCCAGGGTACGCAGTTACAGTAAGTATACAATACCTGGCTATCTCCCTTTCCCGGTCAAGCTGATGTCGTCTCTTGGACTCCTCGAACTGATCAGCAGCTTGTAACAGACGGTCGTGTCTCCGGCATGAAGCCTTCTATCTCCTCCATGTCCAGGGGACCCAGTTACAGTAAGTATACAATACCTGGCTATCTCCCTTTCCCGGTCAAGCTGATGTCGTCTCTTGGACTCCTCGAACTGATCAGCAGCTTGTAACAGACGGTCGTGTCTCCGGCATGAAGCCTTCTATCTCCTCAATGTCCAGAGGACCCAGTTACAGTATGCATACAATACCTAGCTATCTCCCTCTCCCGGTCAAGCTGATGTCGTCTCTTGGACTCCTCGAACTGATCAGCAGCTTGTAACAGACGGTCGTGTCTCCGGCATGAAGCCTTCTATCTCCTCAATGTCCAGAGGACCCAGTTACAGTATGCATACAATACCTAGCTATCTCCCTCTCCCGGTCAAGCTGATGTCGTCTCTTGGACGCCTCGAACTGTTCAGCATCTTGTAACAGACGGTCGTGTCTCCGGCATGAAGCCTTCTATCTCCTCAATGTCCAGAGGACCCAGTTACAGTATGCATACAATACCTAGCTATCTCCCTCTCCCGGTCAAGCTGATGTCGTCTCTTGGACGCCTCGAACTGTTCAGCAGCTTGTAACAGACGGTCGTGTTTCCGGCATGAAGCCTTCTATCTCCTCAATGTCCAGAGGACCCAGTTACAGTATGCATACAATACCTAGCTATCTCCCTCTCCCGGTCAAGCTGATGTCGTCTCTTGGACGCCTCGAACTGTTCAGCAGCTTGTAACAGATGGTCGTGTCTCCGGCATGAAGCCTTCTATCTCCTCAATGTCCAGGGGACCCAGTTACGGTAAGTATACAATACCTGGCTATCTCCCTTTCCCGGTCAAGCTGATGTCGTCTCTTGGACTCCTCGAACTGTTCAGCGGCTTGTAACAGACGGTCGTGTGTCTCCGGCATGAAGCCTTCTATCTCCTCAAGGTCCAGGGGACCCAGTTACGGTAAGTATACAATACCTGGCTATCTCCCTTTCCCGGTCAAGCTGATGTCGTCTCTTGGACTCCTCGAACTGTTCAGCGGCTTGTAACAGACGGTCGTGTGTCTCCGGCATGAAGCCTTCTATCTCCTCAATGTCCAGGGGACCCAGTTACGGTAAGTATACAATACCTGGCTATCTCCCTTTCCCGGTCAAGCTGATGTCGTCTCTTGGACTCCTCGAACTGTTCAGCGGCTTGTAACAGACGGTCGTGTGTCTCCGGCATGAAGCCTTCTATCTCCTCAAGGTCCAGGGGACCCAGTTCTGTGTCGTCGTATTCTGCAAACATCTGGAAAGATTCAGTTGATAATACAATTATATTTTAATGGTTTTAGGTTCATAGTAACAATGTTGACAACTACAATGAGTAAAAAAGATAGTCTGCCATAGAATCATTTGCGCTTCAATAGTACATATATATTATGCTTATAGACTGTTTCGGTGGCGTGGTCGGTAGTGTAACCGCCTTCGACGCCGGAGTCTCGGGTTCGATTCCCGGTCGGGACAAACTTGACCGCTGCCATATATCTGATGGCGACTGTAGAATATGTATGTATTTACAAAAAAAATATGTATATAAGTTTTTACATCAGTTTATTGACCGAGCGAGCGAAGCGAGGGAAGCGTCTCAGTTTTAACTCGAGGACTGACCGATTTGGCGTTGTTGGTATGTGTGTCAGTTCCGGTCTACAGGCCGCATTTTTCAGCCGATTTTCATGAAATTTGGCACAAGTATTCTTTGTTGCAAGGCGCAACTTCTGTCGAAGGGATTTTCCGATTGGAGGGAAAATTCATTTTACAGCCGATTTTCATGAAATTTAGCACAAGTGTTCTTTGTTGCAAGGCGCAAATTTTGTCGAAGGGATATTTCGTTTGGGGGGAAAATGGGGGAGAAATGGGGGAAAAAGCGAAAATAACGCGAGGTCTACTGTTCACAGAACCACTAGTCTAGTCTTCATGAGGCGCTCTAGTAACATTTCTGCCCTTAGGGTTCTGGTGGCCAAAGTCTGCCGGGCAATGGACGTAGGAGTGGCTGCCTTAGGCCGAGGAAATTAAAAAAAAGTGTTCTGTACCCGAAGGGTAAAACGGGACTCCTATTACTAAGACTCCGCTGTCCGTCTGTCACCAGGCCGTATCTCGTGAACCATGATAGTTAGAAAGATGAAATTTTCACAGATGATTTATTTAAGGTGCCGTTGTAACAACAAATACTAAAAAAACAGATTATAAATAGTGGTTCTGTGAACAGTAGACCTCGCGTTATTTTCGCATTTTCCCCCAATCGAAAAATCCCTTCGACAAAAGTTGCGCCTTGCAACAAAGAACACTTGTGGCAAATTTCATGAAAATCTGCTGAAAAATGCGGCCTGTAGACCGGAACTGACACACATACCAACAACGCCAAATCGGCCAGTCCTCGAGTTAAAACGTGAGTCGCTTTGCTCGCTCGGTCAATAAATATTGAACGGGAAATACTCCTATACAACAAACGTGATTTTTTTTAGCCGTGTTGATACGGAACCCTTCGTTCGTGCACCGACTCGCACTCGACCGATTTTTAAATATATAATATTGTTGGGGAAAGTACATTTGAGAGGTTAAAGTCATACCTTTTCAAACCTGTTGTCCAACAATGTCAGTCCGTCGTTCCTCCGTATGACGCTGGAAGACATCGAGTACTGAGAGAAGCGGGACTTGGTGTCATCTTTGTCTTTAGTCTCCCACGTGGGCATGCGACCACCTTTACCAACGTCATCCTGCAAACATTTTTATTTTATTTATTTATGTACAACACAAGAGAAAAATAAAACAATAAGTAGAATACAAAGAGAACAGTGAGCAGTTTAGTACAAGGGCACTACTTATTCCTAAAGGAATCTCTTCTAGCAGGCCTGAGAGATGTAAGAGTGACAAAGCAACGTGTGTGCAGTGCAATAAAAATAAACTTACATAAACTAAAGGTGCATTATAATATATACATAAATAAATACATACTCCAACGCTAACCTTAATAGCGCGATGTAGAAATTATGAATATGATATGAAGCAAAAATTCGATGTTGTCGGTAGTGGTCATCGTAGCTCAGTTGGCAGAGCAGTCCCCCTGTTAGGGAAAGGCCGTGGGTTCGAATCCCGCCGATGACATCAGTTTTTGTGATCTATTTATAATTTCTTTCTTAATATTTTAATAGTAGAATAGTTAAAGCAAACTCATTGCTTTGAAATACAAAATACATACTGTACTATATATATACTTAGATATATAAGAGACTACAATATATTATTACCCAATACATATAACTAAGATAAAGAGGAGAGGTTGTGTGCTTTTACTTTCTTTTTAAATAGAGTAATGGTTCTGTTACACATGCTTAAAAAGTATGCTTAATATAAGCATGCCTATGAACTATTTACATTTGCTAGCAATAAGCACGCTATTTTCAAGTATGCTTCTGAATAAGCATGCTCAAAGCAAACACTACAATACACATGCCATTTTGTAGCGTGCTTTCTGTCAGTTCAAACAAAACCATGGACAATCAAACAGACATGCGTATGGTTGAACAAAATTTTTCTTATGCTGGCGATGCAATGCATCCGAAACCTTCTCTTAGCTAAAAAGAGAAAAAAAAGGAAGATTTGGATCCGTGATTGGCTAAGTAGAAGAGAAGAACTTGGAGCAAGTACTCGATTGCTAGTAGAAATACGAGAAGAAGACAATGATGGTTACAAAAATCATTTACGCATGTTACCTCATCAGTTCGACGTGTTACTCTCAAAAATTTAAAGCGCTATAAAGAAACAAGATACATACATGCGAAATGCTATTCCACCAAAAGTGAAATTGGAAGTGACATTGAGGTATTTAGCAACTGGAGATTCGTTATACACATTAGAAGCACTTCATAGAGTTGCAAGATCTACTATAGCGATCTACTATCTTGATATGCATTATTTCTTGCTATATTGTTTTTGTATGCGCGGATTCCATAGACATTCATTGTTCAAATATAAAAACACAAATTTCAATGTTTTTTCATCGCCCCAGCGGGATATCGCGAAGTCGTGCACGCGCACTTGCTGCGAACGACTGATCGATACTAGCATTAGCATGCTCAATAAGTAAACCTGTTCACACGCGCTAAAAGCACCCCCTCTTCCACCCGCGCTGCAGGTAACATGCCCAAAAATCGCACCACCGTCGATTTTTGGGCAAACTCGAAATGAGCATGCTCATTATTAGCAATGTTTCGACACACATGCTACTAAGTATCAATTGCTCGATATTAGCATGCTTTCGTGCTAATAATAAGCATGTGTAACAGTACCATAAGAGTTCTACAGCTTTGTATGTAGGGGGGGAGTGAGGTCCACAGCCTTTTTTTTTTTTTTTTAATTCCGCGGCCCGTTGTCTCGGCCGCACCTACGTCCATTGCCGAGCGCCTCCGGTAGAGACAGAGAATTCCCAGTGGCGCCCGGCGGACCTTGGCCACCTGGGTGGCTCGGGAGTTACCCCGCATCCGTGGGGTCGGGTTTTATCCCGCGTCGGTGAGTGGAGGCGTGTGGATGGGGTGCAGACCCACATCACGCTGCCCATCTAGCCTACTTCTGTAAGGACGGTGGGTTGCGAATCCATCGTCCTCAGGCCCCGATCATGGAGGTCGATGGTCCTGGGCGTAGTCACGTCTGCGGCGCCCTCGCCGCACACTTCGGAACTCAGCGGGGAGGGTACGCTCCCTCACCCTACCGGCCGCCTCCTTCACGAGCATTACCTGCTCGCGGAAGGAAACGGCCGCGTTCCACTGACTCCCGCTAGAGACCATGGCTCTTAGCATGGTCTCCAGCGAGAGCGTATCTACGCCCAGGCCCACAACGAGGTCCCGGCGCTGACTCGCCCATGCTGAGCATTCCACCAACGTGTGGAATGCCGTGTCTACGCCGGAAGTCTCGCAGTGTTGACACGCGGGTGTGACCTCACGATGCATGCGAAACAGATACTCATTGAAGTTTCCGTGCCCGGTAATGATCTGTGTCGCACGATACGTGAGGCCACCGTGCTGCCTCTGCAGCCAGTCCTCCATGATCGGTCTCACCGCCGCGATGTTGGTGGTTCCCCACTATGGTTACTGAAGTCGCACCTTCCATGTCTCCATGAGATCCTGGCGGAGTTGGGACCGCTGGGCCTCGATTTCTCGAGACGCAGGCCTGTGGTCCCGCTCCAGCGCCTCCCTGTGCCATTGGAACAATGCCGCAAGGACTCTCGCTTCCAGGTCCCATGGAGGGGTCGCGGCTAGGAGACATGCAGCCTCTAGGGAGATCGTGCGGTACCCTCTTATTGTTCTGACGGCCAAGGTCCTCAACGATCTGTGTAAAACAGCAGCGTTGTTGGCCGTCAGACTCGGCGCCCATACGGGAGCCCCGTACACGGCCATACTCCGCACGATCTCCAGGTACAGTCTCCTGCAGGAAGCGTTGGGTCCCTTTAAGTTGGGCATCAGTCGCGAAAGCGCGGCTGTCGCCCCCGTCACTTTAGGGACCAAACTTCGGAAGTGTGGTCCGAAGTTCCAACGGCTATCGAGTACGAGCCCCAGATACTTCATTGTGGGCTCGATGCCGATGCTAACGCTCCCTACATTTACGCTGGATCCTGGAGGTGGACCGCGCCGAGGTTCGTGAAAACACAGAGCCTCTGACTTATTCAGTGCCACGTCCAGTCCCAGCCGCCGTATCCGACCCACGATTTCAGCAACCCCAGTCGTGACCTTAAGTGTTGCCTCCTGGTGCGTTGCTCCCCGCGCTGTGACAAGGGTATCGTCAGCGTAGCAAGTTACGCTGACGCCCTCTGGCAACGCACCCCGCAACACCCAGTCGTATCCGATGTTCCACAGTAGAGGTCCTAGGACCGACCCCTGAGGAACACCGCACGACACATCTCACCGAGCTGGCCCGAGCCAGCTAGGGTAAGTTATAGCCCTCTCGGATAAATATGCCCCGACAATACGACGGAGGTAGAGAGGCACTTTGTGGTATACCAGTGCCTCCCTAACGCAACTCCAGGGTAAGGTGTTAAAGGCGTTGACGATGTCAAGAGACACCGCCAACACCACCTCGCCCCGCGAGACTGCCTCCTCCGCCAGGGTCTTCACGCGCATGATCGCGCTCACGGTGGACCGTCCACGACGGAAACCGTACTGGTTGTCCACCAGGTCTGGGCCCACACGCGTGAGGTGCTCGACGAGGCGTTCCGCGATAATTCGCTCAAAGAGCTTACACACCTCGTCGAGCAACACGATCGGCCGGTAACCGGACGGTGAGTCCACCGGCCGCCCCGCTTTCCGGATGAGGACCAGTTTCCCCGTCCTCCACACCTTGGGAAACTGGCCCCTTTCGAGGCATGCGCTGAAGAGCCCCCTCAGTCGAGGCCCGAGTTCCTCGACCCGGCACGGCCACGACACGGCCCGGAATACCGTCGGGTCCAGGGGCGGTGGTTTTCCGGCGACTGAGCCGAAGTACCACCGCTCCTAACTCACCCTCTCTGACTTCGGGTACGTCGTCTTCGCTGCTGCTATCCGCATTGGGAGTCTGGGACGGAGCCATGCGCGGAGGGATGTGCTCCTCCGAGCTCGTCGGAAACAGAGAGCCCAAGACCCCCTCCAGCCGATCCGGCTGGAGACTCTGGGTCAGTGGGAGCGCCCTCGGTCTGAGTTTACCTCTGACCTGCAGGTACGGGCGCCCCCATGGGTTCCGCTCCAGGGTCTCCAGGAGCTCCTCGCAGGCTGTCGTCTTAGCCCGCGTGATCGCTTCCTGGAGGGTGCGCTTAGCCTCTCTGTAGGACGCATATAGTTCCGCCTCCCGGGCTGCCGCGTCATCTGGGCGACGATGCCTCCGGCGAAACCTGGTGTACTGGCGGCGGGCGGAGACGCATGCTGCGCAAACCTCCCCACTGGAAGGATGAGTAGCGGGAGCAGCACGGGACGCGGGGAGGTGGCATTAGACCTCCCTTTTCTCTTCGGCTTTGTCGTCGTGGCCGGCTCAGCCGGTGTCCGTTTTGCTGACGAAGCGGACATGGGCGGGGCTGGGCGGGCAGCAGACACACTTGGGCCAGACCCAGGAGCGCGAGCCCCACTGGCAGCCGCGTATGACATCGCGGGTCGCGCCAGTGGGGGGCGGTATGTCCGGTCTTCAAGTACCGCGAGACGCCTCTCGATCGCCGCCAGAATCTGCGTGGGTGTTGGCGGAGTCTGCAGCGGCGATGCTGTAGGCGCCCCGGGCGCACTCCTGGGCGCCGCCCTTGGCACCGGTCTAGCCATGGGCGGAGACAGTGAAGGTCCGGTCGTCTGGGTCTCCGGAGGCCCCTTGACCAAAATGGTAAGGTTAGCGACCTCTTGTCGCAGGGCCTCCATCTGCTTCCGGGAGGAGGCGAGCTCAGCAGTCAGACTCGCTACCTGGTCTCTGAGCTTCGCCTCCCCTTCGGAAACACTCCGCATGAGGAGCTCATCGAGGGACAGATGAGCGTCAGCGATGGCGTCCGACACCACCTTCTTCTTGCCCGGCAGGTTTTTGCCACCTTTCAAGGTGGCAACGATCCGGGCAAGAGCCCCCATGAGCCCCCGCGCGGCCGGCACTTCTCTGTCCCTGCCGCTAGGCAAGAACGGCACCGCTATGCTGGGGTTTGGTGCCCGCCCCTTGGCGTCGTAGCCGGGCTTCCGGACTCGGACCGCTTTGACCGGTGGCTCCTCGCATTCGCTGGAGACCACCGATGTCGACGGACCGTCCTTCGGCGCCGGCTGCGTCTTCTTCACCGGCGCGATCTTCTGTCGGCCCCTCTTCAAGTAAATAGAGCGCGTCGGCTCTGGCGCCGTCTCTGACTCCATGGTGCCGGGATCTGACTCACTATCAGTCCCGGCAGCAAATGGTAACTCGAACATTGAAGGCATCGACGTCGCGCTGCGACTGGGCAGCGCGACGCGAGCCTCCGTACCGCCAGGCAAATTCGGTGTCCGTGTAACCAGCGTTGGTGGGTCGTTGTTGTGGTCCGGCACCGCCCTGACAAGGGTAGTGTCGAGACCGGGGGTCACTAAATCTTTATCGGGCTTATCCGACATTACAAATCTTCGTTAATTGATTTGGCCACTCAAGTATCGACCTTGACGTTCGGTCACCCAACCTGCCACTCCGTTACGGTGGTCAGGTTGGGGTCCAAGGCGGACGGAGTGGACGTAGTCTAAAGATCACTTGGGGCCCCGCCCCAAGTTCCACAGCCTGACCGCATGAATGGACAAGGAATAGGAATAAAAATCAGTTTATGATTATGAATTACATTAAAAGCTCTACTTATTTTAAAACTGCTAGCTGTCTTTAATATCTATCTCATCATTCACAGAGCCTTTTCCCAACTCAGTTGGGGTCGGCTTTCCAGTCTAACTGCGATTCGGCTGAACTACGATATTTTCCGTGAAGCGACTGCCATCTGACCTTCACAACCCATGGGCGATATCGAAGTTCTGCAGTTAGACCGGTCGGATTTTTGATTTAGGGCTCCAGCTACCCCTAACGACTGCCATAGATGTTAGTATGACAACCGGGACCGACGGCTTGACGTGCTCTCCGAGGCACGGAGGGGTCTCAATGTCTTAAGAAATGGTCACCCATCCTAAGACCGGCCTGAGTCGATGTTGCTTAACCTTTGCAATGTGTTAACATTGTCGGTTACCACTAGACCACGAGCTCCCTTTAATATCTATCTATCTTATATAAATAAAAATCAATCGCCGTTCGTTTGTCTCGCTAAACCTCGGAAACGGGTAGACCGATTTAGCTGATTTTGGTCTTGAATCATTCGTCCTCCACGAATCCTCCAGGGAAGGTTGAAAACGGTACGAAGTTCGCCGGGACAGCTAGTAAATCTATACTTATAATAAATCTGTAGAAGTGAAAATTCTCTACATTGAAAATATAAAAAAAATAAATGGCAGGGGGTGTTACTAGACCGACACCGAACCCAAAACTGTGATTAAATTTTTTTCTGTCTGTCTGTTTGTTTGTTCAGCCATAACGCAATAACTACCGGTTCGATTACGATGAAACTTGGTATAATTATTCTTTAATATCCTGGGCACCTACTGGCTTACTTTTTACCTCGGAAAAGTATTTACAATAAAAAACAAACTTAATTTTGCGCTTCGATCCCTAGACCCGATTACTGTACCAACCGCAAATAATAAGTCTGTCGTGGGTTACGTCACCCGCAGTGGAGTTCACTAAGGGGCGCTGCACACGGCTAAGATACTATAATATTTTATCTTAAGATACAATATCGCTCGCCATACAATTCAATGGACTATCACACACGACGAAGATTATAAATAATATTTCATATTTTCGTATCTTAAGACGAATTTGTATGGTATAATAGAGAATATAATAGAAGATATAATAGAGAAACTGTTGTAGGCTTTATGAACGCAAGAAACCCCAAAACAATGGTTTTTAAAACTTTTGTCTGTTTTTCTGAATGTTTGAACACGCTAATCTCAGAAACGGCTTAACCGATTTGAATTTGCGGTTGTTGCGTTGTTCATAAATAAAAAAGTTATGTAGATCTAAAGTAACACGCAGGCGGAGCTGCGGGCAACAGCTAGTCTATAATATTACTAGCGGACGCCT
Source organism: Nudaria mundana (assembly GCA_963556515.1). NCBI lineage: Eukaryota > Metazoa > Arthropoda > Insecta > Lepidoptera > Erebidae > Nudaria > Nudaria mundana. The sequence goes on from OY748310.1 coordinate 3,191,221, forward strand.
GCAGCTTTGCCTGTTAACAAACTATATACCCAAAAACCTTCCTCGAGAATCACTCTATCCATTGGTGAAAACTGTATAAAAATCCGTTCCGTTAGTTATCTACATATACTATGTTATGATTATAATAACTAGTTATCCCAGCGAACTTTGTATCGCCTCAAATATAAAAAAAAAGAAAAGAAAAAAAAAGAGGAATATTTTAATATTTCATGCAAATGTATGTATTATTAATTATAATTGAAAAACGCGACGGACGGACAGACAAATTGTCGTATTAAATATATAGATTCTACAGAAATTAACACACATCATACCGATAGATATGCACATTTTTTGTGTCTGACGTTTCAAGCAGGTTGCCACAGTTCAAACCATGACTCCCGTAGAATATTATAATAGATTATGTCAAGCAATAGTTTAAACGTTAATAAGTTTATATAATAATAAATATTAAAATGAGGAAATATCTGCTGAACCGATGACCGATTTTGGAAATTCTTTCCCTAATATGTAGATACATCATACCCGAGTGACATAGACAACTGTTTATCCCGATTATGTGTTACTGTCGAAATTGGGAACAAGAAAACTAAGCACCTGTGTTTTATTGGCTGAGCTTTTCTCCAGATAAGGTAACAGCCGGTGGTTCAAGTTCACCTGAAGACTATTGTTATTGCGATTCCTATTATAAATTATTTTTGAGAGGCATATTGCAGTTAGCTAATATGATCATCCACCGAGCCTTTTCCCAACGGATTCGGCTGAACTTCGATATTTTTCGTGAAGCGACTGCCATCTGACCATCACAACCCATGGGCTATCAAAGTTCTGTAGTTAGACCATGAGGATTTTTGATTTAGGGCTCCAACTACCCCTAACAACTGCCATAGACGTTTGTATGACATCCGGGTCCAATGGCTTAACGTGCTCTCTAAGGCAAGGAGGGGTCTCAGTGTCTTAAGAGATGGTCACCCATTCTAAGACCGGCCTGACTCGATGTTGCTTAACCTTTGCAATGTGTTAACATTGTCAGTTACCACTAGACCACAAGCCACTCAATATAACATAATTAATATAACATTTAAAATAATAAGTTAAATATACCTGTGAATCACTATCATCATCAGAGTCCTGGTCTGAAGCAAACGCTTTATCAGATCTATCACCATCTGACATGCTCTCGTCATCATAGTCCTCATCACTATCACCACCTAAAAGCAAATACAGGTTTATTTTATTTATATAATGAAAAAAAAAGTTTTGAATTAAGGAACAATTAAGGAAATGTTCCATGGATAATAAATGTGGCCGCTAGGCCGAAACAAATATAGACAGACCATAGCAAAATTGTCCAGTATGGTCTAAAAATCGAAAAATACGGCCGGGAATACTTTCTGCGTGCGTACCAAAGTCGCCCGGAAACGGACGGATAGCGGAATTAAAAAAGAAAAGCCTGTTGAAAGACGCACAGACAACAAAGCCAATAATAAGGGTTCCATATTACCCTTCAGGTACGGGACCCTTAAAGGTTCCCTCGCTAAGTCAATAAGATCCCTCGATTTCCATGGGAGTTTTTTCAATCTAAACCTGTAATTCCAGAGATTAAAATATTGGATAGAAACAGGCGTTACTTGGCGAAAATCCATGACAAAACAATGGTAAGTAAAATGTTTTTAAGAAAAAACCTTTTACATTTATATAATAGCATTAATTTTTCGCAGAATCCAAAGGACAACAAAACGTCGACAATTGTTTCGCCTCTAAACGAGGCATTATCAAGACTGTCTCAGAGAGAACAGCTGTTCTCTCTGAGTTGAGTCTCCGTTTTGTTGTCCTTTTGATCTGCGAAAAATTAATGCTATTATATAAATTTAAAAGGTTTTTTCTTAAAAACATTTTACTTACCATTGTTTTCCAGAGATTACATTCAACTAAACATACTCTCCAAGTCTCCACTTTTATAATATTAGTATAGAAGTGATGTACCTTCGCCCATAGCCAATTCAACAAAGTTATCTTCTAGTTCATTGTTTGGGTCGTCAAAGTCATAATCTTCATCCAGGGCCGCTACTACATCTGGGTCCAGATCCAAACATAACCCTGAAATTTAAAATTATTGTGAAATAAATAAATAAATAAATATGTTAGGACAATTCACACAACGTCATTTAGTCTCAAACTAAGCAAAGCTTGAATTATGAGTACTAGATAAACTGACTAGATAAACATAGGAAACATCCAGACTTCGGTACAAACGTATGTGTCATCACACAAAGTTTGTCCTGACCAGGAATAGAACCCGAGACTCTGGAGTGCCACCGAAGCAGTCAAAGAGTATGTAGCTTGTATGGTATAGAGACAAAAATTGTATGACAAACACAGCCATAAAATAGTGGTTTTGCATGGGTAGAACAGTAGACCTCGCTACCACAGGAGGTATCGGTATTTGGTAATGGTTAACGGTATAGGAGACGAAAACATTATTTCAGCTTTTAGCGTTTTAGTTTCTAGTAGTGGATGCCCACGGCTTCACCCGTGACAAATTATGTATTATATAGAGAAGCATTCTATTCATTAGTGAAAGTAGTGTGAAAATCGGTGCCATAGTTTTTGAGAACAGACAGACAGACACTGTAGAGGACTTTGTTTTATAATACGTAGTGATATTCACTTGCCTGGAATTGATTTCTTGTCCTCAATTTCCACAAGAAATCATTATCGAGATGATGTAGTTGCATGTTAGTAAAAGACTTTTCAAAATCGGTTCAATACTTTCGGAGCCTATTCCATGTAGAACTATGAAATCTTTTATCTTTATAATTAACATACCCTGTGGAGCAGCCCTGTTCAGAAGACCTACATCTTCTTCAACTTCTGATGCAAACACCGAACTGGGTAATGTAAGAGTCATAGATTCTGTCACCGGTATCAAGGATGGTTCCTCATCTTCTTTACATTCTTTCTCTTTCCTTTTGTGAACTGATTTCTAGAAAAGATAAATACACAAAAAAGATAAAGAGGCGCTGGAGCGGGACCACAGGCCTGCGTCCCGAGAAATCGAGGACCAGCGGTCCCAACTGCGCCAGGATCTCATAGAGTCATGGAGGGTGCGACTTGAGCAACTCAAGTGGGGTACCACTATCATCGCGGCGGTGAGACCGATCATGGACGATTGGCTGCAGAGGCAGCATGGTACGTACGCACGTATCGTGTGACGCAGATCGTTACCGGGCATGGATGCTTCGGTAGCTATCTGTTTCGCATCCATCGAGAGGTCATTCCGGTGTCAACATTGCGAGGTTTCCGACGACGACACCGCAATTCACACGTTGGTGGAGTGCTCTGCGTGGGCGAGTCAGCGCCGGGACCTCGTAGTGGGTCTGGGCGTGGATACCCTCTCGCTGGAGACCCGTGCTTCAAGCCTTGGTCTCCAGCGGGAGTAGGTGGAACGCGGCGGTGTCCTTCTGCGAGCAGGTCATGCTCGCGACAGAGGCGGCCGAGAGGGAGAGGGAGCGTACCCTCCCCGCCGAGTTCCGTAGTCAGCGGCGAGGGCGCCGCAGACTCATCTACGCCCAAGACCATCGACCTCCATGATCGGGGTCCTGAGCACGGCGGGATCGCCACCCCTCGTCCTTACAGAAGCAGGCCTAGAAGGGTTGCGTGCTGCGGGGCCTTTGCCCCATAGCATGCAGGTATACCTTTCGTTAACATAATATATATGTAATCCTAAAATGATTTGGCACAATGAATTTTGGCATACTTTTTTTTGGCATAATTATACTTGGTCATAATTGATTTTTTAGCAGCATATAGCATATATTTTTAGCGTCTAATATATTTATGCAATTAGGTTAGGTTAAAACTGTGCTACCTACGCACGAGCCGAGCGAGCGAAGCGAGCGGTGCCGCGGTTTCGGCCGGCGAGTGCCAGAAACTACTTGCATTAATAGAAAAAAAAGAGATTGTTTTGTTTTGATTTTCCCAAACATTGCTAATTTAAAGCTATGCTTATAAATTTTATGCTTTGTTTTTTTATTTTTTTTATATCGGGTTCGCCAAATTGACGCCGCCCGCCTAGTGTTTAAGTCGTGACGACGTCCTAGCGATTGTGGGGCCACTCTCACAGCATTATAAACTTAAGACTAACGGGTCTTTTACGCGATTATTGAGATATATACATACCTCTTTATTACTCTCAACAGCATACAATACTATAGAGAGTGGCCCCTCAACTTGACGACCTACTGATGTGCCTCTTCATGCTCCGCTTAAAGAGCCCAGGATTATATGTGGGAGGAAAACACGTGAACAGGCAAGGCGTTTCCAGGCCCACTATCGTACGGCAGAAAAAACGAACGTTTAAAAACGCTCGGTTCTCGCGAAACATTCTATCATTCTGTGTGGGAGTGGCATCTCTGCATGCCCGGCACGCGTTGTTCGGGATCGGAAGGAAGAGGGTGGGATCAGATTGAAGAGCTCTTCAGAAACACTCCGCCGTGGTAAAATACGGTAGAATGCGGCCAAGGAAGCTATTGTTCGGCGCTGAGCTAGCGGCCTCAAGGCTTCCCGTTACCTCCGGACAACCTATAATACGGATAGCCCGTCGCTGTATAGCGTCGAGAGCGTCCAGCAGATACTTCGCGGAGCCGTCCCAGAGGTGAGAGCAGTAATCGACGCAGGGTCTAATCTGCGTCCTTGTACAGCAGACACCTCTGGTCCGGTGTAAAGAATCTCTTTACCTTATTCAGTATTCCTAGTTTCCGCGAAGCTAGCCCTATACATCTTTCGATGTAGTTTTTATTATTGAGCTCTCGACGAACGTCTATGCCAAGGATGTAAAGGTTGTCCTTCATTGGTAATAATGCATTCTGAAGAGAGGGTAGGGGAAGGAAAGGGGATTTCTTCGCTGTAAATGCACACGCCTGTGTTTTGCGGGCATTGAACTCGACCAGGTTTCTCGGTACCCCCATTGAGAGATTACAGTCGAGGTTCCTGTCGAGATCAGCTACGAGATGTAGTCTATCCTCCTCAATCTCCAACCGCCCTGCCGCCGGACGAGCCCAGTAGCTCCCGTGCAATGTGCTGTCATCTGCATAGCAATGAATGCTCCCGAGGGATAGCATATCATTGATATGCAGAAGGAAGAGAGTTGGTGACATCACGGACCCCTGCGGTACCCTGCGGTATTCACTTGCAAAAAGCGAGAAGCCTGGCCATCGCAGAGGACCCGCATTCGGCGTTCGTTCAGAAAGCTGGCCATCCAGCTGCACAGTTGAGGAGGTAGACCATATGCCGGAAGCTTGGAAAGGAGCGAAGCATGCCAGACTCTATCGAAGGCTTTGGCGATGTCCAGGCTAATCGCCAAGGACTCGCCGTGCCTTTCCATAGCCTCACCCCAGACTTGCGTTACGAATGCCAGAAGATCACCCGTTGATCGTTTTGGCCTGAAGCCGTATTGCCGATCATTTAGTAGCGAGTGATCTTCGAGGTATCGCATGAGCTGCTTGTTGATGAGGAGCTCAAACACCTTGCAGATGACTGAGGTGACAGCTATGGGTCGATAGTTGCCCGGATCAGACCGATCCCCTTTCTTGGGGATCGGTTGTACGTTCGCCTCTTTCCAGACCTCCGGCACGATTCCTGTGGAGTAAGACAGGCGGTACAGACGAGTTAGTACAGGAGACAACTCAGCTGCGCATTTCCATAGTACCACCGCCGGAATGCCGTCAGGGCCACTGGCTTTCCGCGTGTCGAGTGATCGCAGCACTGCCAGTACATCGCATTGCCTGAGTACAATGTCAGGCATAGTGTAGTCACAGTTGGCGATGGCGTGGGGCTGGCTGGGGGGATATAACCCTACCCCAACAACGCGGTATTCTCATCCTGCTCAAACCCCCGCAGAGACCACAGAGGTGGTCAAAGTCCGCCGGGCGCCACTGAAAATACCTTCTGCTTGTAACCAGAGCGGTCGGTTCCGGTCTCACGCAAAACCCGCGCACTAGACGTGGACTTGCGGAGATCACCCCGTGACTACAAGTATTACAACCAGACCGGTCGCGGCCTAGAGCCGCGGAATTAAAAAAAAAGTCTTTCATTATTTAAAAAGAACTTACTATATATATCAAACCAACTTCAAAAAAAGTCAGATTTGTGTCAATGTTTGATGTGTTTCATATAGGTACTTACAGGTTGTAAAACCATTGTAACTTCTCTCGAATCCTTAAGATGCTGGAGGTAGTTGTAGTCGTCATCGTAATAAACACCATATTTCATTTGTTCTTGTTTACGTTGGCCTGGAGTTAATTCCTGTGTACGGATAGGGTACATAAAAATTATAGATGATGTTAAGCCCGAAATATTTAATGCAACTGGTTATAAATTACAAATGAATGATATTAAATACATGAAGAGCGCGCGGTAACGCACGCTGTCAGCATTATATGAAAACTATGCAAATGTACGGGTTTGCTCGTACATACTTTCGTACAGACTTTATACGAGTGGCCAACAACAGAAGATTAGGGTGACCATGCATTTTTATCATTAAGATATTCGTCTACATTATAGTAGCCTTTCATCATCAAACATTTTTAACTACTATTTTAAACTTATTAAGAGGCATGTCAACCAAATCCTGAGGAATTTTATTATAAATTTTTATACATTTGCCTACAAACGAATTACCAACTTTATGAAGTCTAATTTTTGTCATTGCCAGTTTATTTTTATTTCTTGTATTAAAATTATGGTTATCGGAAATTTTTTTGAAGAGATCTACGTTCTTCTGTACATATAAGATGTTGTCGTAAACATATTGAGAAGCAACTGTTAAAATATTAATTTCTTTAAATAGTTCTTTCAGCGAGTCACGGGGTCCGAGTCTATAGATTGCTCGTATAGCTCGTTTCTGTAATATGAATATTGTCTCAATATCGGCAGCTGAGCCCCACAGCAGCAGACCATATGACATATGAAAGTAGCTAAAATAAACTAATCGTGCCGTTTTTTCGTTTAAGATGCCATTTTCATCTTTTCATTCATTCATATAAGGGTTTAATTTTAACAATTTATTGTTGTGTGGTAGCTTGCTGTCGCGTTTTAAGTCACTAATTTCTTTTGCAAAATCTTCATACTGTATGTACTTGATAATTTTTGCTTTGCTATGCTAATTTCGGATAATGATAGGAAAGGTCCTTGTTTACTGATGCCGCGTAAACCTCTCAAAACCCATGCTAGGATTCTGCTTGTTTTGTTGAATGAAGAAAATTTATTTAACATATTTGTAATAATGCTTGGATCTTGCTTTGTACTAAAATGAACCTTATTTTGCTTCTTAACTTCCTCTTCCGTTGTATAAATCTCTAAGATTTGGTGACTTGCTTCAAATGATAATAACCACGTAGGTCCACGCCACCACAGTGAATAGTTTTCTAACTGAGACACTGTCAAATCTCTACTTCCACAATCCGCGGGATTTTCATTTGTTTTTACATATCTCCAATAGTTAGCTGGAATGATAGATGTTATTTCCTTTGTTCGATTCGCAACGAATGGTTTTCACCGTCGTGGGTCGCCTTGTAGCCAACCTAGAACAGCGGTGGAGTCGCACCATCCAAAAATCTTTACATCCTGACCAGGTAGACATTGCTTGACCTTAGCCATGAGTTTCGCAAGTAGTTGAGCACCGCATAACTCCAAAAGGGGTAAAGACAGCTGTTTTTTGCGCGGAACCAATTTAGATTTTGCCTCCACTAGTACAATGGATTGTTTACATTGTACTCGACAGTAAATGACGCTTTTGTCGACGCGTCACAAAAGCCGTGTAGCTCTATATCGCTAACAGGTTCGATTCCGTACCATCTAGGAATATTGAAGTTTTTGATGTTTTGTAGTTCATTTTTGACCTTAATCCATTCCTTACTGGTGGGATGTGGTACTTGCTCGTCCCACTGAATATTAGAGGTCCATACTTGTTGAAAAAGAATTTTTAATTTTATCGTAATCGGCACAATCCAACCTAGGGGGTCAAATATTTTTGTCAATTATTATTTGAAAATCCTATTTTTGAAAGAAAGGTAAAGTTATCTTCTGTGGGGTTCCAACAGAGGCCTAACGTTTTTTGAAATTCTGAATGAGTAAAGGTTTTGTTTTCCTGCTGATTATAGTCCTGGTTTTCGATTGTAATAGACGACTGTCATTGGAGGCCCATTTTCGCAAATTAAAGCCCCCTGATTTCAGTAAATCTAACAAATCTTGTTGTAACTGCTTTGCTGATGCAATAGAATGTGTGCCATGGACTAAATCATCCATATAGAATGCGTCTTCTATAACTTTAGCTGTTTCTGGGTATTTGTCACGTTCATCCATCGCCAATTCATGCAATAAAGTGTTGTGAAATTCATTGCATTCACGGCATCGACTTTTGGATAAGCACTCTTTACCTTTGTGATCGTGTAAGCAGTTTTTACAATAATTTAAATTAGCAACCAATTGCTTTTTCTTTATAGCATTCATTTCTGCGAATTGTTTGCAAAAATAGAGTTCATGTGGGTCATTGCACACTGGACAATTTTGTTTTGGATTGTGTAATTTCCTGCCAGTTGCAAATTTTGAAATAATCTTACTACCAGAATAAGCCTGTTTAATGTTGTATGATTTGTCTGGGGACTTGTTAGATATAGAGAGGGGCCTTTGGTTCCCAACCACACACACTTTCCTGCTTTCTTCTGCCAGCTTCCATGCTCGTGAACTTGCCTTCTAGAAATGCCAAAAACTCGTTCAAATCTAGAAGTTCTCGTGGATGTTTGATTGCAGCGTTGTAGTCGGTGAATGTGTCCGAATCCAACTTTTGACTCAAGATATGTACAACCAATGGGTCCCAGGATTTCACGTCCACACCGAGATTTTGAATTGCGTTCAATGTTTCTCGTGCGGTATCGTAAATTCGTTTGATATGATTGATAGATGCTTGTTGCGAAATGGGTAAATTTATTAAAATATTGATGTGGAAAGTGAATATCATCCGTTTATTGTCGTATCGGTGTTTCAGTATATCCCAGCTAATGATGTAATTGTCTGAACTGATAGGGAGATGCTGAATAAGACGTTCAGCTTCCAGTTTCACCTTCAACTTTAAGAATTGCATTTTTTGCGCTCCGGACAGTGAAGGGTTGTTACCGATTGCTTCGGTGAAGAGGTCTTTAAATGATGTCCACTGATGGTAATTCCCGGTAGGGATCTCTATTTTTGGCGTAGAGTGTTCCCTATGCGAGAATGACCACATCTTTTTATTGATGGCTTTGATAGCATCGTTGTATGTTTGCTCGTACTTAAGGTACATGTCGCTGTACTCTTTGTTCCTATCTCCCAGTTAGCTGTCCAATTCCCAGTGTTGAGAATCGATTTTTGTCCAGAGGGACCGTACTGTGTTCAGTAACAGCATCCAGGTTAATATTTGAAACTGTGTGTTCAAATGCCTTGAAATTACTGAACTGTCGCCTACTCATCTCGTCCGTTTTGCTGTTCACACCCTGGCTTTTGAAAGTAGGGTTGGGTGTTTTCCCTGCCATGTTTGGCATCGCTAAGAGAGTAGCTGGCTTTAAAATGGGGGTGGAAGGTCTATCTTGAATTAGGGGATATGCGGCGGTCAAAGACTTGATAGTTTCGTATCGAGCTTTCACTTGGTCGTATTGATTCGACGTGAAATACGTGTGTGTTTCTGCAAGTTCAACCTCACTTAATCGTAAGTGATTCGATTGAAACTCTTGCCAATACGCATCCAAGGTTTTTAACCTCTTGGTCAAGTAGTCGGTCGTTTTGCGATCCGAGCTTTCTTTCATGAAGTTCCTATAGACAATCTCTATTTCATCGAGTTGCTTCTGTTGTTGGGCTAAAACTTCTTCGAAAGTCGACATGATACGTAATGAAATAGAAAAGTAAAAGGAACGATCTTACTTGATTGTCCAAACGGGAGCTTGTTGCTCACCAAGAATGAACCTTGTTGATTTCTGATGACTGCTGCTGCTGCTGCTCTGTACTGCTCTCTTGCTGGCAAAACAGTCTTTGCTGATTCTATTCAATTCACTTCACTTGTAAATTTTACAGTATTTTGCTGGTGCTTCACTGTAAACTTTTCACACGCGACGCGAAAGAACTTTCCTAGCGAAGGACCACTTATGTACGGATAGGGTACATAAAATGATAGATGATGTTAAGCCCGAAATATTTAATGCAACTGGTTATAAATTACAAATGAATGATATTAAATACATGAAGAGCGAGGCGGTAACGCGCGCTGTCAGCATTATATTAAAACTATGCAAATGTACGGGTTTGCTCGTACATCCTGTTTAAAAGTTAGAGTATGGTTACATTTCTGTAATATCTTTTTATTTCTTCTACAGTTTAGCTAAACATGATTTTTTGATTTGTGACTAGAACAAATAAAAAAAAAAAAATTGTTTGTTAATAACAGTAAGCGGACACCAGCCGCTTCGCCCGCTGGACAAATTATATAGGAACCCATTGGTGATAACCACATCAAAATCCGTTGCATAGTTTTTTAAAGATCTAAGCATCTACAAAAGTTTGTTTCGAACTTTGGGTGTTTTCTATATATATTATATATGTATTTAATAAGAGTGTGGAACGTTATACAGAAACACGCTTCATCGACTCTACTAAATACAGAAAGCACGTTTCGCCGAAAACATTGTTGATAGAAAACACGGTTCGTAGACATTACGACCCGTAGAAAGCACTACCGATAGAAATCTTTGTTAGTAGAAAATACGGTTCGTAGACATTACGACCCGTAGAAAGCACTACCGATAGAAATCTTTGTTAGTAGAAAATACGGTTCGTAGATATTACGGTCCATAGAAAGCACTACCGACAGAAATCCTTGTTCATAGAAAATTGTTCATAGATAGCCTTCTTGCTGTAAACTAAGAGTACTTTACTTAACGTTACTCTTAGGAAACACTGTTTGCTGCAAAAATTATCCAGACTACCTTGGTTTCATTGGTTGGTACGTACCAGTTCGTTTTTGGACATTCTCACACAACATCATCCCAAACTTAGCTTTATCATGCTATGGGATCTAGACAACTGATAAACACACAACTCCGAAACGAAACAAATATTTGTGGATCGCACATATATTTGATTCAACCTGGGGATTGAACACTCCATTCTTTTTGGAGTAAAACCTTTCATTTTCTAGCTCCGCATCATGACTGTTTAGATTTATATAAACTATACGCCCTACGCGTCGTCGATCTTCACAAATTGAATATGTAAATAGAATCCAAAAGCACTTGTCTCAAAGGAGTGAGAAGGACTTGCTATCATTTTTAGGTGGATTAGCACAAATTTTACACGTTAAAAATAAGTAATTATTAGATTTTGGGTTTTAAATTACGAGTATCAGCTTAAGATTTAGTTGCCAGGACATGCCCTATGCAACTGTGCACAGTGCAATCTTTAAGTAGGCACTGACGTCATAAAATTTGGGCGTGATTCATAAAAGTGGGCGTGGTTTATCAGTGTACGAGTACTATCAAGCTTTCGTACATGTACATTCTGTGACAGTTCAGTAACTTTTGTGGAAATAAAAGGATACAAGAAGATAAAAATTAAGTGTTGTCTTCTATCATACGGTGACGCACACGGGATAGCGCGAGTTATCACAGCTTAGCTGAGGTGCAAGTATAACAGATTGATGCGCTCAATTTCACAATCAGTGTGTTTTACCTCTTTGGCAAATTCATTAATAGTTTTAAACACATTCAAAACTACTGAATGGATTTTAATGAAACTTTACAATAACAGCTTATACATCAGAATAACACATAGGTTACAATTTTTAAAGATATTGTGTGAATTGTTCAAAATATGACGCGGCGCGACGGCAACGGGAAAAAATCCAAATTACCACGCGGACGAAGTCGCGGGCGGCCACTAGTATGTGTCTAATTTTATTGCATCCCATCCCAAGATTACCTTTTTAGTGAAAAGGCCGTCTGCGTACATTATTTTTAAGACATGTGTAGTGTATATATAATTATTAGTTTCTTTTTTGTGTATAATAAAGAGATTTTCCCTTAACCTTTGTCTTTATCTATTGACCCGTTGTACTCCTTTTTTTTAATCCTGCGGCCTAAAGCCGCGGCCTCTCTTACGTCCATTGCCGAGCGCTTAAGGGAAACTTGTAAGGACGGTGGGTGGCTATTCCGTAAGTAAGTAAGCGTAGGTATTTTTGTCAAATAGTTTTTAAGTTAAACACTTAAAACATTTTGTTCAATTCCTAATAATCTAAACATTTTTTGAAGTTTAAACTCTGTTCACAAGAATAAGTAGGTATGGTACTTTAATATAAATTAGTAACCTAAGTTATTGTGTCTGCGGTATGCTCAGAATTTAACAAAAATACAACCTATTTTTTGGTTTATTCCAGCTTCGCCAGCACAGAGTAAACTATTGGTTTTATAAGAATTGTTCTTTAACTACTTTTAACATTTTAAAAGTGGGAGCAGTATTAACAACTTTCTGAGATACTTCAAACATTTACCTATATTCTGAACAATTTTCTATGAACAAAGATTTCTATCGGTAGTGCTTTCTATGGGCCGTAATATCTAGGAACCGTATTTTCTACCAACAAAGATTTCTGTCGGTAGTGCTTTCTATGGGCCGTAATATCTACGAACCGTATTTTCTACTAACAAAGATTTCTATCGGTAGTGCTTTCTACGGGTCGTAATGTCTACGAACCGTGTTTTCTATCAACAATGTTTTCGGCGAAACGTGCTTTCTGAATTTAGTAGAGTCGATGAAGCGTGTTTCTGTATAACGTTCCACACTCATTTAGTAATATATAGGTATGTTTATCGGCTGTCTAAGTTTGATAATCTAAATATATATCGAATAAAACAAACAAACTCACGGGTTCTTTTTCTTTTTTAGAGGTGCAAGTTGCGTTCACAGGAACTAAAACTCGCTGTGGAGCGGTTTCATCAGCTATTAGCGGATCTCTTTGAGAACGATGCACGAGGTTAAATGTTACAGCCTTCTTGCGATCAATGAATTTCTTTTTCGTTTTAGGCTTGGGCTGAAATCAGGTTATGAGTAATTATGTGCAAGTCCCAAGTTTTTAACATAAAACTACAATGAAGCATAAAACTTGGTATGTAGGTGCAGATATATTGCCGTACCATTTTGAACTATTTTAGGTGCACGTCAAATAAAGTTGCTTTGTCGTAAAGTTCGAAACTCCAAAAAACGAATTACGAAAATATGAAAGAAAAGAAAACACAGAAAACGTGTTGTTTGGAGTTTTGACAGATGTCAACATTATATTGTATTCTCTTTGACATTAACGTCAAACCCTATGTTTTATAAATTGTGTTGGTATGGCTATGGTGGTATGGTAATGTACCCAACTGATCGATGACACCCTTTTTTTTTTGTTGGTTCCGTGGCCCAATGCCAGGGCCGCTCTCACGTGTGTTACCAGCGTTTCTGGTACGCACGCAGAAGGTATTTCCAGTGGCGCCCAGTGGCCGATGACACCCCTACGATATCTGGAACATAAACTATGTCCGTTCTGTCAAAACTCTGAACCGGAATAATGAAAAGGCGGTATGGTCTAGCCTACGGCCTACCTTCTCTAGGGCAATTGAAAAAAAAACTTGTCGGTAAGTAATGTCAGTTGTCAAAAAAATAACCTCAAATAATGTTTATCAACAGAAATTCTACTGCTTTATGCTATAATAATATGATTTACTTTAGAAAATGGCACTGCATTAGCTGCCTGCGCATGAAAAGTACTGAAGCACCAAAAACTAAAACGTATTCCCATACCATACTCTCACCAAAAACCAATTTTCCGGCTCGATCCAATAACGTTATAAAAGATCAAATTCAGAAGGTAAATAAATGAAAGCCTGTATAAAACCAGTTAATTTATTATAATCGTTTTATTAGTAATGGCTGTAATGCTTCGAACATAATCATAATTACAATATTATTTAATTTACGTTACTCAATACTTACCTATAATTTTTTCAGTCAGCCCAATTTACTGAGCTCTATAATTGGCAAAGAGACAATCTAAAAGGTCCGGAATTCATTCTTCATGACGGTCCACCGTATGCTAATGGAGACTTACATATGGGTCACGCTGTTAACAAGGTAAAATCCATAATATTCCTTGAAAGAAAAATCTAAAAGTCTTAGTACATATGTTATGCCATAACGGCAACGCCGTTGCTAAGGGTCTCCCTGGCCGGCGAATCGACTCACACCTCCCACACTAGACTCCGCTTCGCCCCCACTGGTCCCATGCCTGCTGCACCATACATGGCCCCGGGCCCGGCTGTGCAGCTGCTGAACCCCTAACGCAACCCAGCCACTTCGTAACGTATGTTCTATATTTAAGTCTGATATGAGAAGTTTGAAGTGACTGGTGGAGACTATACCATGAGAGACATGTAATCTTTTAAAATTAATTACCATCTGCATATGTAGGGAAATCATTATTTTTCTTATCTTTCATTAGTTATAGAGAACTTACAACAAATCCCTTATTCATCCTACTTTTCCCTACCAGCATCTTCAGGGCCCAAGTCATCCGCACCCGCATGCGGTGCACCTGCTGATGATGAAAAGGCACTGGCAAATATACTCCCCGAAAGTAGCAATAAGCTCACCCTTTACCTTTCCAATCAAGGATGATACCAGAGGACGTTCTAACTTCTTACCAGCATCTTATTAAAAGTTCCATTTTACACACACATATCACGCCTATATCCCCGAAGGGGTAGGCAGAGGTGCATTAGACACCCACAATTTGCCAGTAATTTAGTCCCACGTAAAAGGGGGCAAGCCTATTGCCGTCACCGGGCACATTTATAATGGGTTATGTCTAAAATGGCCAAATTGTAAATTTGATAAAAAAATTAAACCCGTTGCTTTGCGATGAAATGTTGATTAAAGGCAACAAAATATTACGTGCCAGGCGCTGTGGCACAGCCAAATAAAGTCCTGGGCGTTTCGGACTAAAATATAAATAAAACATGTATAAAAATAACATATATAAAAGTATTGTTTCATTTTACAATACTTTTTATTTATGAGGGTTAAAGAATTGGCAAAATGTGGGTGTATTAAATGGCTCTGTGTACTCCTTCGGTGATAAAGATGTGATTTGTATATTGGAAATGTTTATAAGTAAATTATATGATGTAAAAGGTATAAATACCAACCACGTAGTACCTACCCACTTTTTTAAGATTTCCTCCTTCGTTTGCAGATAATCAAAGATATAAATAATCGGAGCCAAGTACTCCAAGGCAATAGAGTCCATTACATCCCTGGTTGGGACTGCCATGGACTGCCCATAGAGTTGAAAGCTCTACAAAAACCCAAAAAGAACAAAACCAATCAAACATCAGATCCAATTAGTATAAGAAAAATTGCTCGAACATTTGCTTTGGAAACAGTAGAAAGACAAAAGGATGCTTTTAGAAAATGGGGTGTTATGGCTGATTGGGATAATCAATGTTATTTAACGTTAAATAAACACTATGTACAAAATCAATTGTATCAGTTTTATAATATGTACAAATCTAAGTTAATATTTCGAGCATTGAAACCTGTTTATTGGTCGCCATCTTCAAAGTGAGTTTATTTATATTTCTTATAATAATATATTTTATATTGAGGTGTTTATTACATAATTTATAACTCGTACTCTCCCCGCTGAGTTTCGAAGTCCACGACGGCGCAGACTCATCTACGCCCAAGACCATCAACCTCCATGATCGGGGTCAGAAGCAGGCTAGAAGAAGCCTTCTAATACGCAACCGCGAGCTGCAGAACTGAGGTCCCTCAGCACACAGATTCACTCACCGACCCGGGGTAAAACCCCAACGATGCGGGATAAAACCTGACCCAGCCACAAAGGCCACATAGGTGTAGGCCATGGTCACATATACGTACGTACGACTATAGCTCGCACGCGTTCCTATAGTACCTACTTATAAGGTCGGCATTATTAGTACCTGTTCGTAAGTGTACCTTCACGTGAGCAAAATCGTACGAAATTACGTCCAAACGCGGTCTAAAGTTGATTATTATATTTCAGAACAGCATTAGCAGAGGCGGAGCTAGAATATGATCCTCAATATAAAAGCAAAGAGGTATACGTCACATTTCCACTCCACAAGTTACCAACTGTTCTACAAGATATTGCAAAAGGGTCAGTTTCACGACGCGTTTCTTACACACAAATCATACCACACACAATCATAGAAGTCTCCAGGCAAGATTAGTTTCATGTAATAGGCGGCGAGCCCATAGCCGTCACCTTGCACTTGGTTAAAAAAATTAGTAGTGTTGTTGTACACTTACTAAAATAAATAAAAAGATCTTTAAACAATGCGTTTTATTAATTTTAGTTATTTATTTACTGTCAAAGACCCACAATCGATGTCTAAATAGGAATATACCTCGCGTCACATAAAAATAACGGTGACCTTCACGCTGCGCAGTAGACATTTTATCGATCTATATGGCGGTAACAGCGAGTAAGAGCGAGAGTACCAATGCGCAAACACACCCCTCTCATTCTTGCACTGCGTTTTTTATACGTGAACACCAGTATAATGCTAGTTTTATTCAATTCCCGAGCTGATTTTTTCTTGTTACTACCATAGATGCATGGTTCCGTTTTTGTTAGATTTTGACCCAGCTAAATGTTACTCTACTCCAGCTAAATGCTTAGTTGGAGATGGCGTTATTTGGAATACTCTAGTATTATTTATTCTTCAAACCAGGAGGAAAATATCCGCAATAATTTGGACGACCACACCGTGGACATTGATAGCAAATCGTGCAATCTGCTACAACCCTCAGTTGAAGTACAGTGTCGTAACACTTGGTGGTAAGGCGGGAGAACTGTTCTTGGTCGGCAGTGGGCTTATCGACGGCTTAGAGAAGATATTAGGAGTTGAGATTATTAAAGTATTTGAGTTTGATGGTAAGTGATAATTACCTAGTAAATTACACTTAGAAAATTTGTTTTTTTTTTATTTCCGCCCCACCTCCATTGCCGGGCTTCCGGGGTATACCTTCGCCAAGACCTCTGTCAAGAGGGGACGGAGGCCATAGTGACGGTTAGACATATTTTGATGAAATTGTGTATGGAGTTAGATTGATATTCTGGGTAGATTTATATAACTTTTTATCCCAAAACTAGCTTCTTATGACACCCTGATCTCTCGAATTGCTATTAATATCCAAATTGGATGTGTAATGAATGAATTATACTTACATCAATATATCAAGTTGTGTGTAATCCGGACTTAAGTTCCAACAGCCAGAATCATTTTTATCTACCTATTACATGCATTTGGCAACATGTTATTATGATTCTTTGTGCTGGGTGAGATACTGCATGGGTCCGCCATTTTCAATGTCACTGGCCTCCTCTGAAAACCAGCGCTGGCTATAGTGAGTCTGCCCACGTCAGCATAAGCAGAGAGGAGCATACACCTAAGATTTTCCTGTCCATATACCTACTTCTACTAGTTCCTTGTGTATTTTGTTATCGCAGTCTGAGAATCAACATATTTTTCTTTATACTTACCTAAAATCACGATAATATATGGTCAGTTTTATTTCAACTAATATCATTTCAGGCCACCATCTTAAAGGGACTGAATACAAAAACAAATTACTGGACAGATCGTGTCCGTTTCTTGACAGTGACCACGTGACCGAGAGTAAAGGTACAGGGCTAGTGCATACTGCTCCTGCGCACGGACCAGACGACTTTCTTGTCGCTTTGAAGAATAATATGGAGGTGGTGAGTTGAAATCTCTTATGTCTTCGAATAGTATAAAATAAACTTTAGCAACAAAGTACATAGCAAAAACTATAAAAGACCTTTGAATCACATTTATAAGCCTTAAGAGAACTCTAAAAATACGAGGGTGGATTGAAAAGTAATCGGCCTAACCAAGAAAATAAATACATAATAAATGAAATATATTTTTATTTTTCAACGTAATCACCATCAAGTTCAATGCACTTTTGCCATCTTCCCGTTACAAGCATTTAGCCCGTTGAAAAAAATAATTCTTCCTTAGAGTCAAAATATGCGTCTACTGCTGCTTTGACCTCGTCATTTGTCAAAAATCTTTGACGACTCAAGTGCTTTTTTGGGTTAGGGAACAGAAAAAAGTCTGACGGTGCCAGATCAGGTGAATAAGGTGGATGCGGTAACAGTTCAAAGCCACAGTTGGGAATTTCTGCCATTGATTTGACAGACGTGTGAACACGAGCGTTATCTTGATGAAACAGGACTTTTCTTCTGATCATTCCTGGACGTTTTTCTTTTATTTCCTCTCGTAAAGGACGTAATAACGTGCAGTAATAATCAGAGTTTATAGTCTGACCCCTTTCAAGATAATCAACCATAATCACACCCTTCGAGTCCCAGAATACTGAAGCCATCACTATCATCTTTTTGGGGGGTGGTGAACCAGGTCTTTACCACTGTTTTTATTGTTGTTTTGTTTCCGGTGTACAGTAATGAACCCATGTTTCGTCCATAGTACCAAAACGATTCAAAAAAATCACATTCATCAGCTTCAAATAACTCCAAACAGTCGCGTACAATAGTCAATCGCATCCTTTTTTGCTCAACTGAAAGCAGTCGCGGAACCCACCTCGCAGACACCTTGTGGAAATCTAACACGTTGACTATTATGTTTTGAGTACGTTCATAAGAGATGCCTATAATCTCGGCTATCTCTCTAATTTTCAATCTGCGGTCTCCCATAATTAAGTCGAGTATTTTTTTAACATTTTCGTCAGTAGTGGACGTCGAAGGCCTTCCAGAGCGGGGTTCGTCTTTCACACTCTCTCTCTACCACGCTTGAATTCTGCTATCCATTTTTGACGGATGAATAAGAAAGAGCGCAATCCCCTAATGTACTGACCATATCATCATGGATGGCTTTTGATGACAGCCCCTTCTTATGGAGGTACTTAATGACGGCACGCTGCTCGATTTGCTCCATTCGCGGAAATGATGTCAGATTGCTTTGTTAATAAATTTATAAAATTAAAACTAATTATCGCACACGTTTCAAACTTCACACAATTAACAGGTCTGAACTGAACTAAATAATGTGGGTAGATTTGATTTTTAGAACTAAATGCTTTCAATCCACCCTCGTACTATTGGCATATTCTGCGATCTTTCTAAAGCTTTTAATTGGGTCTATCATAAATTCATAATACATTCTGAAGAACGCTCATGCACTGTGGTATTAAAGACAGAGCATTGGATTTTGTTGCTTCTTTCCTTATTAATAGAATACAACGTGATGTTGAAAATGGAGTTAAATCACCTAAATCTCCTGTTACTATCAGAGGCGTACCACAAGGTTCTATACTCGGACCTTTTCTTCTTTTGGCCTATATTAGTGATTTACTTTTTTATGTGCAAAATTCAAACAAACAATCAAATCTTTCCTCTTTATAATATTAGTATAGAAAATGAAGACTGTGTTTTTTTCCCATAGGAATGCAATGTAGACGAATCCGGTTGTTATATCGACATCGACAACGATCTGAACGGTCTATACGTCCTTTCTGAAGGTCAAGAGCACGTCATCACCAGACTCGGTGATGATGTCATTCATCGCGGGGAGTACGTACATTCTTACCCTTTAGATTGGCGAACTAAGACGCCTGTTATTATAAGAGCCAGCCAACAATGGTTTATTGATACTGCGGCGTTAAAAGAAAAAGCTTTGGTGAGATTACTTTTTTATTTCTCATTTCTCACGGATACATAATTATCACTACATATTATAAAACAACTCCATGCGTCTGGTCGCGATAAATAAAAAACTTCTGCACCGATTTTCATACTGTTTTTATCAATGGATAGAGCGGTTCTCGAGGAAGGCTGTAATCACACATGCAAAGCCGTGGCCGTCCAATAGTTGGAATATGAATGATTATATGTGTGAATTCAGAGAATAGTCTATTTGTGTCGATTTTTATTCCAAAATGTTTGACGGTTTAAAAATGATTGCGTACAAGTGGGTTTAGACTAAACGAACTAAAGCCAGAACAAGAGTATTCTTTATAATCTAAGAAATGAGATGGCTTAAAGTATTCTTAAAATATTTAGATAAAAATGATAAAACACATAAACTGAAATATCATCGGCAGGAC
Source organism: Nudaria mundana (assembly GCA_963556515.1). NCBI lineage: Eukaryota > Metazoa > Arthropoda > Insecta > Lepidoptera > Erebidae > Nudaria > Nudaria mundana. The sequence continues at coordinate 3,211,477 of OY748310.1, forward strand.
TCGAACCTGACCGGAATCTCTGAGTACTGAGCTAAGATGACCAATACCGAGGTCATCCAATGTTTGCTTCATATTATAATTTCTAGATCGCGCTATTAAGTTTGGCGTTGGAGTCACCTACCGTAATTCTACTGAAAAATTAATATAGTTCTGTATTTCAAAGCAATAAGTTTGTCGGCGATGTGGTTCGCCACCTATCACGTCTCAGTCCCAGGGTAGGCGAAAAGTGGGCTATGGAAAGCCGGTTTGCGACGATGAATGTAAGAGGAAGTATGAATGATAAAATGGGGGAAATGTGTAAGTTGATGAGTGAAAAACGACTGGATGTTCTGTGTGTGAACGAGACTAAGCGGAAAGGATGTGAGACAACCACACACGAGCCATTTACAGCTTTTTGGTCAGGGGTGGCTGACACTAGTCGGGCCAGTCAAGGTGTTGGGGTTATCCTCTCTGCTAGAATGAATGAGTGTTTGATTGATTTTGAATGTGTAAGCCCAAGGCTACTGTGGATGAGGCTGAAGGTCGGTCTTTCGCGCATCTTTGTAGTGGGAGTGTATGCCCCACAGGATGCGCAGTGGGACCGGTCCAACCAAGCACAGAGTGAAAGGCAGGTGTTTTGGGACAGCATAAAAGATACCTTGGGTAAATGCAAGCCTAATGAAAGAATCATAATGCTAGGGGATTTTAATGGTCGGGTGGGAGTGGAGCGGGATGGATATGAAAGTGTTTTGGGTAAGTTTGGTTTCGATAGAGTGACTGAAAATGGAAAAGTTTGCTTGAAGTATGTTTAGAGTGGAATCTTGTGGTTACAAACACATTGTTTAACCACAAAGATATCCACATGTATACTAGACAAGAAGGAGAACAGAGAAGTATGATAGATTTTGTGATTGTGGCAGATTAAGAAAGACAGTGATGGATACCCGGGTTTATCGTGGCACTGGTGTCGACACAGACCACTATATGGTTGTAAGCCGGTTGAGAGGCTTATTTAAACGGTGGCGACACTACGCTCATTAGTCCGGGACCGAGCTTGAACGGATAAAAGTAGAAAGATTGCAAGAAGGGAACAAAAGAGAAGAATTTCGAAATAGCTTGAGAGAGAAGTATGAGAATATAGATGAAGAAGATGATACTGAAAAGTTATGGCTGCAGTTAAACGATGAACTTGTTCAAGTAGCTGTGGAAGTATGTGGTGTCAGCAAAAGGAAAAAAGGACGTATGGTCAAAAGAATGAGTGTAGAGGCACAAATGGTGGTAGCGGACAAAAAGTAGGCGTGGCTGGGCTGGTTGGCAATCAAAGCCAATCACAGAATGAATACAGCAACAGATGAGGATGTCTCAAGAGCTAAAGAGGAATACAAGAAGAGTAAAAGAGAAGTAAAGAAGGTAATAGGTAAAGAGAAAGAGAATGAAAGGGATGAATTTGATAGGAGGTTATCTGACAACTTCCAGGAAAATGTTAAACTTTTCTGGAAGGCTATAAGAACAGCCAGGGGCACTATCCGATCCTCGCAACTGGACAAAGTCAGAAACCACGATGGAAGTTCTCTGAGTGGGGAAGGAAGTGTTTTAAAGAGATGGAAGGAATATTTTGAAAGTCTGTTTGAGAAGGAGGATGCGCAAGCGGAAACTCACATAGATGACAAGAATGGAAGTAGGAATGAAGAGGAGAATGAAATAAGTGTGAAAGAGATTATGGATGCACTGAATGGCATGAAAGCTGGAAAGGCAGCAGGATATGACAGGATCTTGACCGAGATGCAAAAAGCAGGACAAGGCGTAGTATCAAGTCAGCTGTACCGCCTTTAAAACCTTTGTTGGAGGAGCGGTAATGCACCAGGAGACTGGTGCAAGGCCGTCATTGTGCCGCCATACAGAGGGAAAGGGTCACAGCAAGACTGCAAAAACTACCGCGGGATAAGTCTGCTCAGCGTCGTCGGCAAGTTATATGTTGGTTGGTTCTGATTACTAGATTGACGAATGACACGGACGACAAAATGTGGGATGTGCAAGCTGGATTTGGGAAAGGACTTATTTCTACCAAATCGGAGATGTTTTGACCAAAGGCCAGGTCAAGAGTACCCAGAACCGGAGAGCGTGCATGAGGATAGTTATGAAAGTGGAAGAAGCGAAAGAAGTATGCCAGGATGGTAGCAAGTGGAATTCCATAGTCTCTGCCTACCCCCATGGGAAAGAGTCGTGACCATATGTATGTATGTATGTATGTATGTAAGTTTGCTTATAATATTATAATTCTTAAAATATTTTAGAAATTATTAACCCCTTGTTAGGAAAAGGCCGCCCTAACAAGGGGAACTAATGTCGATGATATTTCAAATTTTATAATTTCTATGTAATATTTTAAGAGTATTTTTTTTTTTTTTTTTTTTTTTTTTTTTTTTTTTTTTTTTTTTTTTTTTTTTTTTATCTTTGAAATTTTCAGAAAATTATTTAGATTCGTCAGAAGTTGGTGTGACTCTACCGAGGGTTCCAAAATGCAACGAGACTGAGAAGAGCCCTCAAGAAACTCAGCTCGGCTTTTTTCAAAATATTTCATCTTAAATCTAATACAGAGTTATTTAGAAAGGAGCAATTCGTTACGTTGTTACAACCAGGCCGCCTTGTCATCTAAGAAATCATTAATACTATAATAAGCTTTATGGCACAATTTACTTTTTATTAGTTTTTTAAATTTATTGACAGATAAATTTGCTATTTCGGTTGGCAATGTATTGTACATTCGAATAAAGTTCCCCGCAAAAGAATTACTCACTTTATGAAGCCTAAATTTAGGAACAGCCAGTTTATCCTTATTTCTTAAGTTTAGATTATGATTATCACTATTTTTCACAAATTTACTTTTGTTCTTGTGGGTATACAATAAAATTTCATAAATATACTGTGAATACACTGTAAGGATGTTAATATGCTTAAACTTATCTCTTAATGACTCCCGAGACCCCATTCCATAGATAGTCCGGATAGCCCTCTTCTGCAACACAAAGATGCATTCAATATCGGCAGCGTTACCCCACAGTAGTATGCCATATGTCATGATACTGTGGAAGTAGCTGAAGTAGACAAGACGCGCCGTTTTAATGTCTGTAAGTTGTCGGATCTTTTTGACAGCATAGGCTGCTGAACTAAGCCTGGCCGAAATTTTCCCGATATGAGGCCCCCATTGCAATTTGGAGTCTAACGTTATGCCCAGAAAGACAGTGTCATCGACCAATTCTATTATATCATCCCTAACCTTAACACTGGTTTTAACAAGTCTTACATTAGGTAAGGTGAATCTTACACATTTAGTTTTATTTTCATTTAATAATAAATTATTAGCACAAAACCAGTGGACTATCCTAGAGAGGGTAATGTTTACATCGTCAAGTTCGCGCTGTCCACGTTTAACTTTAAATATTAAAGAAGTGTCATCAGCAAACAAAACTACCTCGTGGTCGTCTCTTATGAGGTGAGGGAGATCATTAATATATACTAGAAAAAGAAAAGGTCCCAAAATTGAACCCTGCGGTACCCCCATTGCTACAGGAGAACCAGGTGACTGTTTACCATTGATCACTACTTTCTGGACCCTATCACTTAAGTAAGAATTGACGAAATTCAAGGCCGTCCCCCGGATTCCGTAATGATCAAGTTTCTTAATTAAAGTCTGGTGCTGAACGCAATCGAAGGCCTTAGATAAGTCGCAGAATACACCATAAGCATCATATGACTCATCCCAGGCCCTGTATATACACTCTAATAATTTAATTCCGGCATCAGTGGTGGACCGACCACGAGTGAAACCGAATTGTTTTGTATGTAATAGTTTATTAACGTTAAAGTGATTTTGCATTTGATTAAGCATAATTTTTTCAAAAATTTTACTAAATGTAGGTAGTACAGAAATGGGACGGAAATTGGACGGATCTGAAGTACTACCCGATTTAAACAGGGGAATTAATTTACTAGATTTCATTAAATCAGGGAACACACCACTATCAACACAATTATTAAATATTAATACTAGTTCAGGAGCAACCATTTCAATAAAAGAATTTACTAAATACACAGAGATGCCCCAGAGGTCAGCTGTTTTCTTGATATTTAAAGATTTAAAAGTTTTTAAGATAGTGTTTATGTTAACTTTACTGAATTTAAATATAACGTTACAACAAGGAACGTTTGCTTTTAACCAAGATTCTGCAATGGGGGTTGAAGAGCCTAGGGTTTTTGTCAAATCTACAGGAATTCGGGAGAAAAAATTTTCAAATTCGTTAGCGACCTCGAAGTCTGATGTAGTTATTTTACCATTTATATTAAGTTTAAAATGATTATCATTTAATTTTTGTTGACCTCTTTCCGCGTTTATAATTTTCCAAGTAGATTTAACTTTGTCTGCACTATTGAGAATTTTATCACTTATATATTTTGATTTAGCTGCTAAACAATCTGCTTTAAACTTTTTTGAATAAGTTTTAACATAATCTAGAAATTCAACTGATCTATTAAGCTGTCTTTCTGAGTATAGTTCATAAAGTTTTTGTCTACTTTTGTGTATACCCTCAGTGGCCCATTCACTGAAAGTAGGACTATCACTAATCATGACCTCCTTAGACTTGAATATGGAGTTGAACTCGTTGTAAAAAGAATCAAAAAATAATTTATACATTACATTTGGATCTAAGCCAGTGTCTAAGAATGGAATTTTATTGCAAAGTCCAACCCTCATTCGTTCCAAGCGGTCACCAGTTATTGGTCTACATAATATTTTACGTTTTATAACTTTTTCTTTAGTGATTTTAAAAGATGCTATTTGCCCACAATGGTCTGAATCTAGCTTTTTTATAATACTTTTACTTTCTGGCAACATATCGCTGTATATATTATCCAGGCAAGTGGCTATTGTATTACAATATCTAGTAGGCTCCAAAAATAAGTTTGTAAGATTGTGTGATTTAAATAAATTTAAAATATTATAACTCATAGGCGTATTAACAAGTAAATCGACATTAAAATCACCACATACTATTAGGTACTTATTAGTTTTTCCAAGTTTACATAGAACTTTGTCAATAAGTTCCTCAAATTCGCAAAAGGGTGAGGTTCCAGGTTTATACACGCATACTACTATGAATTGCTCCATTTCCACGCACGACAGTTCGACTTTACACTCTAGAGAAAGAGACACAATATCTTTCCGTTCTTTAAATTTAAGTTGTTTATTTAATAAGTATTCTTTCTTGATCTTTTAGTGTAAACGAAAATTCGTTTTCAGCGTTTTGTTGTAAACGTTTTATTGATATTTTTCAGTCAGCCTTAGAAAAAGTAGAGATTTTACCACACGCGAGCAGTGAACAATCCCGTCAGGGGTTCAAAACTCAGTTGGAGAAACGACCTTATTGGTGCATATCGAGGCAGAGAGCTTGGGGTGTGCCCATACCCGCTGTATATAGCAGGGATGGTGTTATTGTTGATAAGTAAGTATGTAAAGTAAGGCCACCGAGACGAGAAAAAAATTAAACAAAACTTCGGGGTTCAAAACTTTTTTTGTTTCATTCCCAATTCTTATCGCTGTCGTCTGTATTAGACAAGTATAATTCGTTGGAACAGTCTGAAATAGACAGAATGACAGAACTATCTATTCCATCATGTTGAAAAATGGTTGACAACTACGGTACTAAATGAGGGAAAATGGTGTAAATAAGGTACAATAACGTTTTAATGTTTTTCCGAACTACCGGTCCCATTTATTATCTGATCTCCACGATACTTTGCACGAGCATTCGTTTACTAAAAGTGTATTTTTTTATTGGAGGGTGGAGGGAGGGGGGGGGGGGGGGGTTGGATAGGGCAAAATACTTTTTTTTTAATTTTGCGAAGTCTACTGTTTCACCATAGGACCACCACTAGTCTTGTATCGTTGGCTTTACTTTATAATAATCTATTTTCCAGACGTATCATAGACAGGCTGTGTCAGCTCATAGACAAGGATGGTCCAGACGTGTGGTGGACTTGTGACTCGAAGGATTTGTTGCCTGATGGAGTTGTCCAAGAGTATCGACTTGATCCTACTACTGTTACGAAGGGCCTGGTGAGAAATATTGCAAGTAAATTTAAGAAAGAAAAGTATTTAATATTATATCTTATTGATAGCTAGCGGTCCCAGCTAACTTCATTCCGCCTCATATTAAAACACACCTTTTAAACCTTCCCTGAACATTCACGAATATTTCAAGATCAATATAAACCGAATTGGTCCAGACGTTCTCGAGTTTTAGCGAGACTAAAGAACAGCAATCCAAAAATTAATTGCTGTTCGTAAGTCTCGGTCATTATACTCAGATCAACCATCTATAGATAGATGGCGAGTGTTATCCGTTTTCTTCGTGAATTCTATTCTATTCTATTATGTAAAAAAAAACTAGGCGGTTCGCCGGAACGTCGAAATAAATAAGACGGAGTGAAAGACAGGTTAATTGCATTACGGCATAAATAAATCACACCAATCGGATGAATAGTTCCATAGTTAAATAATTTGAAGTTTTGGATTATTAAATTTGGCGCGCGAAATCCAACAATCGATTTTTAGTACTGTGAAAGGTACGTTTCTTTAATGTTTGATAACTATATAAGCTACATATACAAAAAACTATAGAGCAAAGCACGTTAATGTGTTCTATCTGTATGCCAAATTTCAAGTCAAGGTTTAAAATTGCGACCGGTATCGTGGCACAAAGTTATTCGATTGAGACCAAGTATGAGAAACAATAACTGCAAACAATAATTAGTTCCATTTTTGGCACGCAACAACATAAACTAGGAAGCTGTAGAGAAGTTACGTCATCCTGGACTGTTCAGACGTGCAGAGTGGTTGATTATGGTTCAGACCGGCTATCACCGCTCTATATATACGTAGTATAGACTAGAGATAGTTGCCCTGAGTTTTTATAGATACAGAATTCATGTATCATATAGAAGGAAAAGATATATAGATAGCAGACATTCCCTTTAATGATATATTTACTATTATTTACATCTGTCCGGGCTGTTGGAATAGTCCGAGTCGCCCAAGACTGTAATTGGCTGTGCCATAGCGGCTGGCACGTAAGATTTTGTTGCCTTTCATCAACATTTCATCGCAAGGCAACAGGTTTAATTTTTTTTCAAAATTACAATTTAGTTGCTACTTTTTATTAAATTCATTCGGCCATTTTGGACTTAACCCATTATGAATGTGCCCGGTGACGGCAATAGGTGACCCCTATTACGTGGGACTAAAAATGTGTAATGCACCTCTGCCTAACTCTTCGGGGATATAGGCGTGATATGGCAATCAAATTACTGGCAAAGTGGATGGCCTCTACGTGATGATAATGTTACCTATGTATATTTTAGACTTCAATCTTTACAAATTGCCCATAAGTTTCTTTGCCTCACATTCCACTGAAATGCCTTCTTTTTTCATCCTTCTAGGACATAATGGACATCTGGTTCGACTCAGGCATATCCTGGAGCACACTCGAGGGTCGGACCGCTCAGTTATACTCGGAGGGCGTGGACCAACTGACTGGATGGTTCCAAGCGGCCTTGTTGACGTCAGTGGCTCTCAATGGACAAGCGCCTTACAAGTGAGTTAGCGGGCGCACCGCGTGTAGATAAGGAAGACTTGGGCTCTGGAGATGGTAGTAGGGACCCTTGGCACCCAACTCGGGTATCCTAGTTATGCCCATATATCGAGAATCGAGAACCTAAGTCTACTCTTACTCTTTTTTAAAGTCGGTCAAAAATAACCAAACACCTTGCAGATCATTTACTTCATGGTAAATGAGTCGAAAGAGAGTTCATGATATGGTAGTGCAGTGACTGGCATCCACGATCTCTCTATCCCGAAACTGAATACCTACATACTACTATACCCACCAGCGTTCTCAACAGCTACAACATAAACTTCTACACAAACAGCAGTTGTATTTTAAATATCTGTGCGGAACCAATTTATAAAAAGTGTAAATTTAAGGAAGACAAGAACATAAATGTTTCTTCTCTTTTCTTCGACAGCAAATGCGTTGCTCCTGGTATTTGAGTAGGTTGACAACAAATTACGTGTGAGTTGTGACATTCACGACAATCACGTGATACATAAATTCATAGAAAAACTTCAAAAATAACTTTGAGTAGGCACTCTTTATTTTGACCCCAAGTTGTGATTCCGAAACTATTTTGTATGATAACTATTGATAAAGTAACTTTATCTGTTGGTTAAAATTTTGAGTAACAACGAGACTGTCCGAATCTATTTCACTGTTTGGCAAACCTACTTGAGGTCAAATCTAGAGTTCATTCTAATCATATGTTTATTTTGTAGTGCAGTCTTAGGGCTTCATTTCAATGAGCTATCGATAAAAAGGAAAATTTATCGACTACGTCATTATAAGTCAATATTTTATTAAATTAATTGAAGACCCCGCGCAATATATTATTTAGGCCCTACCCAATGCAACCTTGAGATATGACCACACTAATATGAAACACGTTGTATAGCAAGGCAACGGGATTGAATTTTTTTTTCATAATTATTGTATTGCTGCTACTTTTTAATATATTCATTCGGCCATTTTGGACATAACCCATTATATGTGTGCCCGGTGACGTCAATTGGCTTGCCCCCTATTACGTGGGTCTAAAAATACTGGCAAATTGTGGGTGTTTCCCTCTGCCTACCCCTTCGGGATATAGGCGTGATATGATATGTGTGTGTGTGTATGTCTATATTATTTGTATCAGGTATACGTATCTATTGTATCCAATTCTACCTTGTTTTATTTATACGAGTATAATGACTAAGTAGGTAGAAAAAAATAATTGTACATTTTTCTCAAGAAACTATTTATTTATGCTGTTCATTTACAGATATTCCTATTCATGGACAAATGTTGCCTGTCAGAAATCACTTTCTTTAGTACATAATTATTTAATTTTATTAGTAGTTTTAGTAGTTTAGTAGTTAGTAGCTTTTAGAAAATTACCCCCCCCGAGCCGCCGCATACGTAATTGCTATGCGAGATGCGCCGCCAATGTATAATAAAGGCTATTCTATTCTATTCTATTCTAATTTTCTCAGGTCAATTTTCGTTCACGGTTTCGTAGTGGACGACAAAAAACGCAAGATGTCCAAGTCTATAGGCAACGTGATAGATCCCGCCACAATTATAAACGGCGGGAAGGATAAGAATAATCAACCGGCTTATGGTATCGACACTCTAAGGTAAATAGTGCAATAATAGTTCGTGAAATTGTCGGTAGATGTCGCCCCGCGGACAAAAACGCGATGTAGAAATAAGATAACAAAAATACAGAGTTCAAATACCGTAATGGGACCAAATAATTGTCGGGACCACTTGGGATCCTCTAGCTATCAATTAATTCGAAAACATAAAAACATCCAATCTTTGCTTCATATTATAATTTCTAGATCGCGCTATTAAGGTTAGCGTCGAAGCAAACATTGGATGATGTCGGTATTGGTCACCATAGCTCAGTGGTTAGAGCATTCCCCATGTTAGGAAAAGGCCGTGGGTTAGAGACCTGCCGATGACATTTCAGATTTTATGATTTATAACTTGTATTTAAATATTTAAGAAATAAGAACACTAGAAGCAAACTCATTGCTAATGCGTGTTGCTCCTCGTGTTGCCGCGAATATTTCCCTAGTGGCCACACGCGCCTCTACTCGCTCCCATAGGATAACTCGTGTGTGATAAGTTGAGATCTGAGCGCTGTGATATTGGTTCGAGCGCAAGTCTTATCTTATCACGTACGAGTAGTACTTAACTCGCGTGCGCTACGAGTGGCGAGGCGAGCGGTGAGGCGAGTGAGTGTCCACACGATGTTCCCGCGCTATTCTCATCGCTATTTCCCTCGCTACTCGTCGAGTCGTGTAGCCGCCAAATACAGAACTATTAAAAAAATTAACATTGTGACCCACAGGTGGTGGGTTGCCAGCCATTCGACTCAACATTCCCAAATCGTGATCAGCAAGAAACTCCTAGACGACTGTCAAACTGAACTGATTCGCATCAGAAATATCATGAAATACCTTCTAGGTGTCATTAGTGATGTGCCTCAAACTGAATTTGACAAACGACCAACCCTTAACTATTTTGACAGTTATATGATTAAAGAAACTCAAGAATTTCTAACACAGATCAACGAAAATTATAATAATTTCAAATACAATCATTCAGCACAGAGTATACTTTATTTTATAAGTAATAAAGTGTCAGGTCTATATTGTCATTGTATAAAAGATAGGTTATATTGTTCCCAAAATGATTCCGAACAAAGAATTGCAGCTCAATTAGTGTCTCATACGATTTTAGTGGCTTTGTGTAAAGCTTTAGGACCAATTTTACCTCACTTAATTGAAGAAGTGTGGCAACACCATCCTTTACATGTGAAACCGTTTTATTTCACTGGCAACATTCCCGTTCTAACGTCAAACGATGTAGACACAACGATAATGGACGCCATATTGGATTTAAAACGAGACGTGTGCCTTCAAACTAAAAATGAAAATTTAAAAAAGTTTACAGGAAATATATTATTGAATTCAGATTTGTTTAATAAATTAAATAGTTTAAATTGTTCTGATGAAGTCAATGACAGTGTACTCTGTGAGATTTTGGAGCTGTCAGCTGTCAATTTGATTGAGCAAAATGGCGGGAAACCGTGGACTGTTGAGTTGACACAGACTAAAAATGGCCAGTGTTTACGGTGTAGAAAATACAATGTTACAAATAATAATGATAAGTGCGTTCGCTGCGAACTAGTACTGAATGTGATATAAAATTATAGCTGTAAGCCGCGCAAGATGACAATAGAATTTGCGGTGACGTCATAGTGACGTAGATGCCCAACTGTATAACAAACTTAATAAGGAATTCGATTTGTATACTAAACTTTACTTTGAATGTAAAACCATCATAATTAAGTGGATTAAGCCACTCTCCTACGATGATACGGAAACACTTCTTGGAACTACGACATAATGGACACACAAACACGTACATTACACACTCTTACAAACAAAAAAACACACCCACACACTTATAGCCAGTACTAACATTAAGTAAAATTTGTAAGTAAACTATACTAATTTGATTAAGAAAAAAAAAATGTGAAAAATCAAATGTAATGTAAGGAGCCTCCTAACACAAGCATATTTTGCTTAAAAGGAGCTTCTAGAATCAAAATTGTAAACTTTATTCACATAATAAATTTATTCTTATTCTTACTTTTCAACGATTCATGACGTCACGGAGCTGTTATTATGGTATGGGAGCTGTTCTCTTTGAGACAGTCTTGATAATGTCTCGTTTAGAGGCGAAACAATTGTCGACGTTTGTTTGTCCGTTTTAGTTTTGCGAAAAATTAATGCTATTAGATTTTGAAAGTTTTTAACATCTTACTTACCATTACTTTGTCATGGATTTTCGCCAAGTAACGCCTGCTTCAATCCAATATTTATTATAGTATGGTTATAGTGACAAGGTTCTATCCTATGAGTGACGTTTCAGTACTCGGTAGTTAGTGAGTTATTGAATGTGTAAGTTTATTTGTCACTGAATCAAGTAAATGGATAAAAAGATATACTTTTTATCCTGGATATAGTTTCGCGTGATTTTTGACTGTCAGAATTTAGGTTAAGCGGAGTCCTGGTGGGGAATGTGTGCGTCTGTGACGTGTTCTGGTAAGTCTTTAGAGAGCCATCTATTGAATATAATGTTGGTATAAAACATACGAACGTTGTAATTAAGGACATTATGAGTTATGTATGATTTACCTGTTTCGGTGGCGTGGTCGGTACTGCATCCGCTTTCGACGAAGTCTCAGGTTCGATTCCCGGGTGTGAAGACAGATACGTTTGTACTGAAGTCTGGATTTTTCCTATGTATAAAATGTAAAAATGTATATAAGTATTTATATCAGTTTATCTAGTACTTATATCACAAGCTCTGCTTAGTTTGAGACTAGATGGCGTTGTGTGAATTGTCCAACATACTCATATTCATTCACTTAATTATTTTGAATCACGTCTTTACATTATTTTACAATTGTAGTTTTGTTTTTCAACTTTAGGTTGTATGGTTTTATAGCAAACGGAATTTTACCATGTATGTATACATGCGATATTATCACATAAATACGCCTGAACCGAGCGCGTCTTAGGGTGACATTTATAGAGCGTGCTTGGACTTAGCTCAAGCTTGGCTAAGCAAAATCTTAGCTAAGCGTATGCTAAGTATTTCTTGTATCTTTATTTGGAATAATAATCTTTGATTTGGAATTTATCGAGCGAAGCGAGCCGAAGGCGAGCGGAGCTCTCAACGGGTGACTCAAATTACGATTTATCTTAAATTGTGTTAAATTGTTTCTCGGCGAATACTCGGCCGATTTCGGATTTTCTTGCACTCATCAAAAGCTTACAGAATTACCCAGGTTCTTACGAAGCCAGAATTTTGAATTTCGATCAAATAAAAATAATTTAATTGATGGTAATAATTCCCATAGCGTAATGACAAAAAATACTTTGACAGAGTTATATCGCTTTGAATCAAAACTCGCTTCGCTCAAATATATGCTGCAGCGTAGCGGTACGTTTCGCGACTGCGGCGACCTAGTAGTCTAACTTGGCTTAGCTCGAGTTAAGTTCTAAACACGTGGTTATAAGTGTAATTTTGCCATTTATATCTGATACTTCTATAATAATCATAAAGAATATGGTAAAGTACATTTGAGAACATTACTTTCATTAGATAAGTACAGTTATACTTTTGTATTTTAAAGCAACAAGTTTGACACGAGACCAATGTACATTCGTCCACATTTAGTCTTAAGAAATTGTGTAAATGAGTAAATTATTGAAAAAGAGTGACCGTGAGTTTTATTGCCAGGTTCTTTCTCTCGGTTCTACTTATTGCTTTGCGAATCTGGCAGTACATGTAAATATAGAAGCAATGACATTTTTTATTTTAAGTACTTACTGACGTTTGTAAGAGCCATTTAGTGACCTATACAAATAAATAAATAATTTCATTTCATTTCATTGCTAAAATATTATTATTATTGCTCTTAAAATATTATGAAAGAAATTATAAATCGTAGCTCAGTAGTCAGAGCATTCCCCCTGTTAGGGAAAGGCCGGTTCGAGCACAGCTTAATAAATAATTACTACGTAACAGATATATCACTCCCATACAAAAGCAAAAATACCTACTCTATATTAAACTACAGAACTGCTGCACAGAACGAGAAGAATTGTACCTTAAACACGCGTTAATAGAGTCGAGGCTGTGTTGCTCGCCGTGCGAGTGACGCCACCGTAAGAATGCGCTAGGGTTGTACCTATGATTAATGTAATAAAACGAATGTTACGAATCAACCGTATTTTTTATTAGTCAATCAAATATGTTTTAGTTTTATATACTTAATGATTTATATTTTTTTATTAATCAATAAATAAAAACGGCAAAGAAATCACGTTTGTTGTATGGGTTGTACCCTAAAATATTTATTTTATTCTGGTTTTTAGTATTTGTTGTTATAGCGGCAACATAAATACATTATTTACTATGTCACGGTTCAAGGTATACTAATTATCACGGTTCATGAAATACAGCCTGGTGACAGACAGACGGACGGACAGACAGACAGACAGACGGACAGTGAAGTCTTAGTAATAGGGTTCTGTATTTCCCCTTTGGGTACGGAGCCCTAAAAAGAAAATAAATAATATATGGATAGGTCATCAAAAATGATATTGAGGTTTCAAATTTTTTTTTTTCTAAACTGAATAGTTCGCGCGAGAGACCCTTCCAAAGTGGTAAAATGTGTCTAACTTCTAAAATAAGAGAATGATAAAACAAATATATATATATATATATATATGTTGTACATTATATGTAAACTTCTACCGGAAATTGGTTTGAACGTGATCTAGTAAGTAGTTTTTTTTAATACGCCATAAATCGTAAAAATTATAATATTATGTTACTGGCTGCTACGGAACCCTTCATGGGCGAGTCCGAATCGCACTTGGTCGCTTTTTTTGTTAGCCAAACATAACGTGATCCCCGTGCACGAAAAACAAAAAGAAATGTAAGTAAATGAAACCCAAGTTAAAAATGCATTTTGTTATTATTAAAATAGTGCATACCATTTGCATAACTACTATAATCCGCACAATAATTACGTGGTTTTTGCATTTCGAGGCGTAAGCGCGGGAAACGTGCAGTGCGGTGCGATGCGATGCGATGCGAGCGCTTGAGCGGGCGTTCGGCAGCACTCTGCCAGCTTGTATCGTCGACGGTACGCCGAGCGGTAGGTGCGCCGAGCGCGTGGCCTTGAGCGAGTGACGGAGGCCTGCCGATGACATCAGTTTTTGTTATCTATTTATAATTTCTTTCTTAATATTTTAAGTACAGTTATTTCGGAGTTTTTCGTAAGTCACCGTTTTTGTGACCTTAGACTGCTGCTTAGACAATGACGAATATCGCATTATAAATTCCGATTTTATCTCAACTGTAAAGTAAAGGCTAAGTTAAGTCCTAGTACGCTTTATAAATCTCACCCTTAGAACCTATCACTAAAATAAACACTACATATTATGTTAAAAGTAAGTTAGTAATTTTTGAAAATAAATTATTACTCAAACAGTACATATTGGTTTTTATTTATTACTTTGTTTAAATAGGTAGTTCTATTCTGTGCATGCTGCTGTCAGCTGCTGAGCTGTCATCGGCTTTGTTCCGAAAGTGTTAGTGCTAGAAAGATGAGGCATGCAAAGTATCATCGTTCTTAACTTTATTATCGTACACGTATTTATATCGTATATACGTCTGACGTTTATATTATCTTCGCGCTTTGACACTTTAAACGTGTGTGACAGCGTCGTACGCGTGGGATAGCATGGGAACACGCGAGTCTGGCGCGGTGATGTGTAAGACAGCGTGGTAAATGACCGTGTGTTCGTTACCATACAAATTGTATAGGCCAGATCCTGTTCACATGTCATAATGCGTGGTGTACGTCGCATGTGAAGGATGAGTTTGCCCGTCCTTTTATACAGTAAGTACATACCGTTACCGCTGTAATATCAAGTCGTGGGTCGGATACGGCGGCTGGGACTGGAGGTGGCCTTGCACAAGTCCGAGGTTCTGTGCTTTCACAGACATCGGAACGGTCCACCTGAAGGTTCCAGCATAAATGTGGGAGGCGTTAGCATCGGCATCAAGCTCTCGATGAAGTACCTAGGGATCGTACTTGGTCGTCGATGGAACTTCGGACCACATTTCCGCAGTTTGGTCCCTAAAGTGACGGGGGCATCAATCGCGCTTTCGCGACTCATGCCCAACCTAAAGGGACCCAACGCCTCCTGCAGGAGACTGTACCTGGGAATCGTGCGGAGTATGGCCCTATACGGGGCTCCCGTATGGGCGGCGCGGTTGACGGCCAACAACTCAACGCTCTTTAATGGACCGTTGAGGACCTTGGCCGTCAAAACAATAAGAGGGTACCCCACGATCTCCGGAGAGGCTGCATGTCTCCTAGCCGGGACCCCTGGAAGCCTGGAAGCCTGGAAGCGAGAGCCCTTGCGTCATTGTTCCAATGGCGCAAGGAGGCGCTGGAGCAGGACCACAGGCCTACGCCTCGAGAAATCGAGGACCAGCGGTCCCAACTCCACCAAGATCTCGTGGAGTCATGGAGGGTGCGACTTGAGCAACCCAGGTGGGGTACCACCATCATCGCGGCGGTGAGACCGATCATGGACGATTGGCTGCAGAGGCAGCATGGTGACCTCACGTATCGCGCGACGCAGATCGTTACCGGGCATGGATGCTTCGGTAGCTATCTGTTTCGCATCCATCGTGAGGTCACACCCCGGTGTCAACACTGCGAGGTTTCCGACGACGACACCGCACTCCATACGTTGGTGGAGTGCTCAGCGTGGGCGAGTCAGCGCCGGGACCTCGTAGTGGGTCTGGGCGTGGATACCCTCTCGCTGGAGACCATGCTCCAAGCCATGGTCTCCAGCGCGAGTAGGTGGAACGCGGCGGTGTCCTTCTGCGAGCAAGTCATGCTCGCGAAGGAGGGAGCGTACCCTCCCCGCCGAGTTCCGTAGTCAGCGGCGAGGGAGCCGCAGACTCATCTACGCCCAAGACCATCGACCTCCATGATCAGGGCCTGAGGACGGCGGAATCGCCACCCGCCGTCCTTACAGAAGCAGGCTAGAAGGGTTGCGTACTGCGGGGCCTTTGCCCTGGAATAAAAAAATAAAAAAAAACCGCTGTAAAAAATAACATAAACCGCGGCAAAGTACAGAACGGTAACTTGAACGCTACTATATACGAGTACCATCTACTTTACTTTAGTAGCAATAGTTCGCCTATTTCGAGATAAGAAATTATACTGTATGAACTCCGTTAGTCTAAAACATGAAGTTGATCAGGACGGTTGTGTTGTGGTGAGCGCCTTTCCTTTGAATGTTTTTTTTAAAGTATACTAGATATCGTAATATTCCCAGTTACCAATCGAGCTAAGCTAAAAGTGCTCGTGTTAGGAGTGGGTTCATATCAGTACTGTGGTGACCGGGGATTGAACTCATGTCGTCAAAACGTACTTCCAACGCTTTTCCCATCAGGCTACAGAGGCTTTAAAATTAATTCATAAGTCGTTTCAATTAACTTGTGAATAAGCATATGTCTTCGTGAAATAGGGGTCCTACCAGGATCTTAGAGACTCAAGTCAACCATCCCTGCTACCTGTGCCTACTGATCAAAGAACGGCGGGTTGAAGCGGCATTCCAAGCCGCGGCATGCACCGTCTCGCAGCGCGTGCGCGTATGACCTTACCGACTCCCGACGGATCGGACGGGTGTCAGATGCAATGGTCCCCTTGATCTGTCGGCTTGTTAGGGAGCTATCTATGAAACAACGGTCGGGTGTCCCTAGCCAGTCTCGAGTTACCGCAGCGTGAGACTTTAGTGACATTAGTATTATAATAGCGCGATGTAGAAATTATGAATACCTATGATATGAAGCAAAAATTCTATGTTGTCGGTATTGGTCATCGTAGCTCAGTGGTCAAAGCATTCCCCCTGTCAGTTCGAGTCCTGCCGATGACATCAGTTTTTATGATCTATTTATAATTTCTTTCTTAATATTTTAAGTGGTAGATATGTAACATCGTGGCTGTTCGAATTTTAGTTTGATTAACAGAGTGGTTCTGGATTTTCTATAGTGCCTGATAACGACAGTAAATCAATGCTACTATATATTACGTGGATCAACAAAATTACTGGCAAAGTGAGGGTGTATAATGCACTTCTGCCTACATCTTTTTGGGGATACAGGTGTGATGTTTGTCTGTCTGTCTGTCTATTTTCGAGCACTAGGAATACCTTTGTAGTTTGATACAATTAGCAGACGATTATAGATTCGAATTACGTTCATTGTGCTAAGTATTCGTTTCGTAATAGAAAGATATCAAGTCGGCTATCAATTTTGTAGTTATAATGACGTCTTGTTCTACGATTCGTCGTACGTCTTGTTCGTTCTGAAGTGTGAAATCATTAAAATTAGAACCATGTTTGTTAATTTGTTTCTATATTTTTCTATAACGGGAATGAACGAGAACGTTATATTGCACTAGCTGATTACCGCGGCTTTGCCCCTGTGATATAGTTTTCTCGATCCCAATTTCCCGGATAAAAGTAGTCTTATAGCACTCACTCAGGGATAATGTAGCTATATATTTGTGAAAGAACTGTCAAAATCGGTTAAGTGGTGTCCGCCCCTATTAATTATAATGTTATAGGTATTATAACTATCTTCTATATTCTATCCTTATATTTATTTTATCTTCTATTCTATATTCTATCCTTGATGAATCGACTATTCATTGGTTCCTAAGATTTGCATTTTGAATAACATACTCTTCATCTTTTTAATACTTATTATTAGACGTAAAAGATAATTCGCAATTTAGATAATTTTTAGAAATAAATTAGTCCTTGAATAGTGCGAGCGCCGGTGCTACTTTAAATTTTGTAGATCAAGTGCTACGCTAGAATTTCATCTTAACTTTTCAGGTTTTTGATCAAGAGATCGTATTGCTTAGATCAAGATCAAGATCACAAGTTTCCTGAACACTTTAAGTTTGGTGTGGGTTCTTCGGCTTATCAGATAGAAGGAGCCTGGAATGAGAGCGGTGAGTAAATACAGCCACTTCCGCCGTCCTTACAGATTCAGGTCAGGATTCAGGTGGATGAGATCAAAATCAACCCCCCAAGGGATGCGGAGTAAGGCTGCTTGAATGGGCTGCACAGGTGGTCATATCTTTATCCCCGAAGGTTATTTCCCAGAATCTTGTCTGTTTGCCAGAGTTGCGTCTGTTGACCGACAGGTGCACCACTGGCAGTCTTGGGCCTTTTAGGTCCTGGTAGAACCCGTATGCACAACTAGCAAACTATATTAAAGTGATTTACAGTAGCCATTAGCAATATTGACATTAATTTAATAATTGTTTCAGACAAAAGTGAAAATATTTGGGACAAGATACTTCATGCCTCACCGAATATGACCAGGGATGAGAGGAATGGTGATATCTCATGTGACTCTTATAATCTTTGGAAGCGAGATATCGAAATGGTTGAGGAGCTTGGAGTTGATATGTATAGGTAAACGACATAAATGTAGTTACCTTTCTATTAGAGTTTTCGGGATATTTACCATGTATTTTACCATATTTATATTTAAATAATTTTATAACTTTACATCTTTACTTATTATTATATTATTATTATTATTTATTATATATATTTTATATAGTTAGATAGATATTTATATTTCCATGTTATAATATTATATTATATATTAAGTAAGTGGTGAACGTTATACTACTACAATTATACTTGTCGGGAAACTTTGTAATTGGCTAAGTGTCCAAAGTATCTTTCTTGAACTTATATCATGTGTCATGTGTTTAAATAGCTGTTAAGTTTTCTAATAAGTAAATAAATAAATAAATTTTTGTTGCAAGCGCCATGATCTAAAGTTCCTCCGTGATCACGCTAAGAAAGTAATTCTCACTTCTTTTAGAGTTTTCGAAACGATTAGAGTTTTCGAAACGAAAATCTCTTATACAACAGTAACGTCGGTCCGTACGTGAATAACTTTCAACTCGCGAACGGTAAGAGCTAGAGACTCAGCGTAAACGCCAATCGACTTAGCATAGTTGAAAACCCCCCAAAATGAACTTAAAGGTCAAGTTCATTTTGGGGGGTTTTCAACTATGCTAAGTCGATTGGCGTTTACGCTGAGTCTCTAGCTCTCGTTTTGACCTCTGATCTTAAGGTCAAAACGAGGTCAAATCGAGAACGGTAATAGAGACTCAAGACCAGCTGCAATCAACTCAGCATGGGCAAAGACCTCTAACATGAACTTGACCTTTGACCTCTGATCTCAAGGTCAAGGTCAAATCGAGAACGGTAATAGAGTGACATTTTTTAGATTTTATGAAAAAACTTTCGAAAACTAAAATATATATGGCAAATTTTTGCCATATTTTTAACTTGTTTTATACTATTTATTATTCTGGAATTGAAGATATCTAGTTAAAATTTTCTGCTTGTATTCACAGATTTTCAATATCATGGTCTCGTCTGTTACCATCTGGTTTTCCGAATAAAATAAGTAAAGATGGCCGACAATATTATGACAACTTGATTAATGGTCTATTAGAGAAGGGTATTCAACCCTTAGTTACGTTGTACCACTTTGATTTACCTCAGCCGATTCAAGATCTCGGTGAGCTATAAATTATACATTATCAATCTTAATTCTCCGAAGGGTACGCCAACTTTTTGACAGCAACTTAAAAATTGCTGCTAACGGGGAACTTTAACCACTATCATCATCACTTCACTATCACTATCATCACTACATATTATAAAACAAAGTCGTTTCCGTCCGTATGCACCTATGCTTAGATCTTTAAATCTACGCATCGGATTTTGATGCGGGTTTCACCAATGAATAGAGTGGTCCTCGAAGATTTTGTGTATATAAATTGTCAAGCGGGCGACGCTGCAGGTTGCCACTAGTATATTATAAAACAAAGTCCTCTACCGCATCTGTCTGTCCGTCAAAAACTATTAGGTATATGCACCGATTTTCATGCTGTTTTCATCGGATAGAATGGTTCTTGAAGAAAGTTTTAGGCTATAATATTATTGCACGCGGGCAAAACCGCGCCCATCTCACTAGCAGATATGTTAGGTATACTTGCAGGTTGGTGATTAGATAAGAGTGGCCGTAAGTTTTTTTTACCAGCCCCATAATCATGACAGAGACAACTTTCTTTTCTTTTCTTTTAATTCCGCGAGACCGCGGCCGCTCCCATGTCCATTGCTGCGGGCGTCTCTGGTACACACCAGAAGGTATATCCAGTGGTGCCCGGGGCAGTGACGACTAAAGTAGATCAACTTATTCAACCAATGATATTGCAAATGATAACACGACACAAAAACCGACTTCAAATCACCGAAATGGGTCCACGTTACTGTCCGAATGGAACCACTCGGGAAGAAGTAGCTTTCAATTTTTTTTTATTTAAAACGTTACACCCAGTCCATAGATATGAGGCTAACATAAAAAAAAAACCATACCTACAGATGAATTGAGAATCTTCTCCTTTTTTGGAAGGCGGTTATTAGTTATCGGTATAGTAGAAGCAAAAATCTTGACATTCATAATATTAGTTATGGATGAAGGTTGACTTATGCCCTTAGATCTTGGTGAACCTTGCCCTTAGATCTTGGTGAACCTTGCCCTTAGATCTTGGAAAAAATACCTACCTATACAATACATGCTTTTAGCAGTTAATTTTTTATTTTAAACTGCTATGGTCATTAACACTGTAACTTTTATTACAAACTGGATGTATCATGCACTGTTGGAAGTCCATGTTCACGGTTTATGTCACACTTTTATTGCAAACTTGCACAACACATTTTGATGTCCAATTTCACGGCAGATATGAATCAACAGTCTAATATTATCCCATTAATCAGTACTAATGTTGCCATAATCAGAAAATCTACCTCCTCAATAACAAACAATATAGACATTCTTGTTCCCCCATCAATCGTGGAGTTTGGAAAAAATGGGTAAAGTTGGAATGCGTTTTATCTGTTTCATTATTTTGATCACAATCGCGTAATGGCTTAGTGGTACATATAAAATGGGGGGCTATTTGAAACCGTATATAAATGCAGATCGATTAATTTACGCATTAACTTCCTTCCACTAAACACATGGGACATTTAGATGTTCAGACGTCAGGTCTTCAGGTCCCCTAAGATGTAAATAGAGCTGTTTATTTTGTCCATATTTCACGTTCCGTGTGTGAAAGTGCCCATGAATCTGGCAGAGATGCCGCTCTGAATGGCTATAGATAACACTTGCACCCGGATAGACCAGGAGAGTCACCAATTCATTTCTACGGAACTGCTATTACAGGTGGCTGGGCAAACCCTCACATAGTAACCTGGTTTGGAGATTACGCGAGGGCAGTCTACACTGAGTATGGCGACCGCGTCAAGACTTGGATCACGATCAACGCACCTTTACTGGTCTGTGACGGAAGCTATAGCAACAAGATGGCTCCTTACTTAGACGATATGAAGATTGGCATGTATCTGTGTAACAAGCACGTGCTGTTAGCTCACGCGACAGCTTATAGGATATATGATGAAGACTTCAAGCATATGCATCAGGGTAATTTTGTCATTTTATATCATACCTTCTAGCTGATACCCAGGGCTTCTCCCGGATGGATTAGTTGTATATTTCCAATGGGAATAAAATCTCTTTGTTTTTTTTTAATTCCGCGGCCCAAGGCCGCGGCCGCTCTAACGTCCGTTGCCGGGCGTCTCTGGTTACTAGCGGGAATAAAATCTTGGGATAAAAGTAGCTTCAGTTACTCTTTATATCATCAGCTGGAATCTGCCAGTGAAAGTATCGGTTAAAATCAGTCCAGCGACTTTGAACATATCCACCAGATCATCGCCTGTTTGCCAGCATTTACTCGGCGTGTAACTGTAGATGACTTGGACTCTGGAGATGTTTATAGGGCTCCTTAGCAAATATACTGTTATTTAAGATGTATAACTGTTTTAGGGAAGGTGTCCCTATCCAATATTTTCTTCTGGTTTGAGCCGGAGTCGCCAGCGGATGAAGATGTCACGATACTTATGTTCCAAATGTGGGTATGTATTTCTTTGTTGGGAATAATTAATCTAGAAAGAATTTTCTGACCTGATTGTTTGGAAACCACTTGGCAATCAGCAACATTCCATCTACAACTTTTTGATATTTATTTTATAGGAAGGTCGTTTCGCGCATCCTATATTCTCTGAATATGGCGGCTGGCCATCAGCTCTAGAAAAAGTTTTGAACGCGAACGGTCGAAAAGAAGGATACCCTTATCCAAGTCTTCCACCATTAACCAGAGAAGAAGCTGATTTTATCAAAGGTACGCGTCTGTGAAAAGAGCCGGAGGACGGCGGCGGCGGGTTGGTAGCCCTCCGTCAAAGGGGTGGCGTGCTGCATCGTTTGCGCCCCTGGGGATGCGGGATAGTACCCAATCCAACCCCTGAATGAGGTCACAAATGTGGCTAAAGTACGCCTTACGACGGCTTGCCTGAGACGCCCGGCAATCGACGTTTATGAGAATATTTTATAGACAGTTTGGATATATTTGAATGCTACGGTCGGTAGTGGATCCGGTTTCGACGCCAGAGTTTTGGGTTCGATACCCGGTCGGGACAATCTTTGTACTATGATGCTTAGTTTGAGACTAGATGGCGTCGTGTGAATTGTCCTAACATATTTATTTATTTGCTTATTTGCTAGAACATCGTCCGTACAAAAACACTCCACTCCAACCGACTGATCGTTCAACACCTTTGTTGAGAGCCAAAATATCTATATTTATATTTAATAGAACCTATGCACCCAAATTATATTTAAAATTGTTTCAAGTCTGTCCTATCAGTCATGTTTCCATCCATATGTTGAACAAAAGTCTCCGCCTCTTCCTCAGTAGGCTCAAACTCTTCTTTCTATCCAGGTACATATGACTTCTATGCACTGAACCATTATACAACGCGTCTGGTCCGCAAGGTGATGCCAGGGTTCGCAGGCACTTGGCCGTATTATGGTTCCGAAGAAATTGGAGCTTCAATGGTTAGTGATCCGGCGTGGTCTACAGCTGCACCGAGTTGGTTTTCGGTAAGACTAATAATTATAGCACAGAACCAGGTTAGGGCTGCAAAGAGAACCAACATGACAAATAGTCTACTGCTTACGGGGATTTTTAGGTTTGCCAGATCCTCAATCGTTTGTCAGGAATTCCTCCACTTGCAAGAGAGATGGATTTGGGTCACTAAGATTTTGGTGAGGGCCCAACGCACCTTGGAATTGACATACTTAGTATTTATAGATTATAAATTATTAAGAAAGAAATTATAAATAGATCACAAAACTGATGTCATCGGCAGGACTCGAACCCACGGACTTTCCCTAACAGAACTGCGGTAGGTGGATCCAACGCTAACCTTAATAGCGCGACCTAGAAATTATAATATGAAGCAAACATTGGATGATCTCGGTATTGGTCATCGTAGCTCAGTGGTCAGAGCATTCCCCCTGTTAGGGAAAGGCCGTGGGTTCGAGTCCTGCCGATGACATCAGTTTTTGTGATCTATTTATAATTTCTTTCTTAATATTTTAAGAATAGTTTAAGCAAACTCATTGCTTTAAAATACAAAAATAGATAGTTTAAGTTACAAAGTGGTTATGGATTTTCTACAGAACCCGGTAACTGAAATAGGTTTAGTTTACCCCCGTGGAATAGTGTGAGTGTGTAATGCACCTCGGCCTACCCCTTCGGGGATAAGGGCGTGGAGGATATTTCTTTCGGCAGCTATCACAGACATGTAAGTGAAGTCAAAGGCATTTGCTAGTACGTATCTAATATTAGAACAACTCTTGCAGATACACCCTGAGGGTCTCCGGAAGCAGCTGAACTGGATAAACAAGACGTACGGTGTCAATGACATAATGATCACAGAGAATGGTTTGCCACTAGTCTCCAAAAATATAAGAGATAATAAAAGATTGGCATATATGAGAAGTCACTTGGAGCAGGTATTTTACACCTTTTTATATAAGACTAGCGTACGACCACGGCTTTGCCTGCTTAGCAAATTTTATACTTAAACCTTCCTCAAGACCCACTCTACTCATTGGTGAAAGCAGTACGAAAATCGGTGCTGTAGTTTTTGAGTTAATCGCGAACAGACAGACGCGGTGGAGGACTTTGTTTTATAATATGCAGTGATTAGCTAACGCTTGCGGTACGTGGTACAGTTTTATCGTTTCCAATTCCCATGGGAACACATTACAAGGTTAAAAAGAAACCCATAGCACTCAATGATAGTGCATCTGCATATCTATTAAGGTAGAATTTGATTTAGCATTTGCAAAGATTAGGTACTCTCTATAAAAAATAGGTAAAATATAGATAAAAGGTAGCGCAGTTGCTAACGTCTACTTGCTTTATGAGCATGCCAGGGTCGACTATAGCAGAGATTTTTTGAATTTCTCTACAATATTATTGTCAGTAGAAGTGCTGGCTGCGCCAGCCCTACAGGAAAAAAGTTTCTTACATTCAAATTTTATTTGACAGATACTTCTTGCGATACAAGATGGGATCAACGTTATTGGGTACACAGCCTGGTCACTGATGGATAGCTTTGAGTGGACATCAGGCTATTTGTAAGTATTTGTAGATTGGGTGCTTAATCTCTAATCTAAACCTATTCTCAACTGCACGCGGTGCTTCTGCTGACACACGGACGAGACTCAAAGAATGCTTCAAAAACGGCAATGGGCTCACATATTACGTGGAACCAACAGTAACTAACGAAATGTGGCTTTATGTACTCCTTCGAGAAAACATAGTGATTTAATGTTGTTGTGTTTTGGATAGAATCTGATGAGCTCAAGCCAATAACAGGCACCTCAATGTATGTACACAGATCCTGTGTGCAAAGACAGTTGAAGAACAGTACCTACGTCTTAGGAGTGGATTGTGGAGTGGTGTGTTATGGAGTTCTCAGATGGCAGTCGCTTCACGGAAATTATCGAATTTCAGCCGCGAGCTGTTAGACTGGAAAGCCGTTGGGAAAAGGTTCCGTTGATGATAATGTAGAAAAAAAAAGACAATTCTGCTTCAGTGCCGTGGCCAGTTCGTTGCGCATCCGCTTTCGACGCCGGAGTCTTGGGTTTGATTCCTGGGTGGAATCAAATACTTGTGTGATCCACTAATGTTTGTTTCACAGTTTAGGTGTCTTTTATGTATAATAATCTGTTTTTATTTAAAAATATGTAAGTACAGTATGTTATTTATCAGTATCAGTTGTCTAGATCTCATAACACAAGGCTAGATGACGCAGAGAGATGACTTCCAAAAAAAAAATTTTTTACAGAGTGAATCATGGTCTATATTCAGTGGACTTTAACTCCCCCCAGAAGACGCGAACACCGCGGGAGTCAGCAAGATACTTCTCCAGCGTCACACGGACGAGATCCATACACTCACCTCTTCGAGGACTTAATTATGTTTAATATTACGTCAATAAACGGTTAAAATTAAAGACTGACATAGTTTTACTTTATTGACACTATCATCCGAAAATGTTATGTAACAAAATCTCGAATTCGTAACGACGAGATCTGAAGGAGGACCATGGGTCACCGACATAGCTCAAAGAGTCGCCAAGGTCATTAAAATCACATACCTACGTACTACAGGGCTATTATACTTAAATGATGATAAGCACTTTCATAGATGAGTGTGTTTTTTAAAGTACAAATCCAAAATTAACTAAGTATTTTTATACCAATGGAAACAAATAGTTTTAAAGTTCTTTACAATTGTAGTTTTGCGAATTATAAGTGTCTGTACAGTTCACGAGCCGTAAGCTGAGCTTTGAATTTGTGTAAGTGCATGTATGGGAACGTATAATGTGACTTGTTTTACACACACACATGTGTTGTACACACAGCTGCACACTTTTGCTACACAAAGCTGTTTTACTCTACTTTTCGTGATCACTCACACAAATGCAAAGCTCAGCTTAGGCCTCGCGAACTGTACCTATTATGACTTTAATATTCTACGAGTGACACTATTTTCTTTTTGATTAACGATTCACAAACAGACGACACATCGAACAAGCAATTTTGAAATATCACTTTGATATAAGATATTTAAGTAATAAATATTTTACTATACGCCTTTTTATTACAATATTAACATAGTTCTCATAGGACTTCAGAGCATTATAGGTACAGTTCGCAAGGGATAAGCGGAGTTTTGCATTTGTATAAGTGCAGTGTACGTCAACGTATATGTGACCTCCTTTTCACACACATGTGTTGTACACACAGCTACAAAGAGTTTTTACTCTACTTTTCGTGGTCACTCACACAAATGCAAAGCTCCGCTTACGCCTCGCGACATGTATGTGTTTACAAACATTATGTTAGCGCCTATTTCTAGATATTGTGACGATATGGGCGATTACACATTGCACGATATCGATAATATACATTCTTACTTTAAAGTTACTGCTGCTACTTACGATTTCGTCACGATATTATAGACGATATCGTGTGTATCGAAGGCATATTTATTATGTAGGTATGGGATCCGACATGCATGCTTACATCCATACAATTTTTACGTGTCATACTGTAAATAGTGAGTCAAACCCTTGGTTAGATCGCAAAATAACTTTAATGACCCAACTGAACATACTTCCGTACACTGCGTACTGGTAGGCAAACAAGGCCTGTGGTATTGTAGCCAGGTTGTTCTTAGGATGGGTGATGAAAGCCTTTCCGAGGCTTTTTCCGGTATTTAGGTAGTCTTTACGGGTACTTCGAGCCCTTCCTATAAAACTCCACCTGGTCTAACTACAGAACTTCTTATTTTTAATTCCGAGGCCCGAGGCCGCTGCAGTTTACGTCTATTACTGAGCGCCTCTGGATTGCACTAGGAAATTTTATTAAGGCAGTGAGCTCCCACGATTAGGTACTCATTTGATGTCTACAACAATTTTAAGATTTTTGTAAATAAAAATGTGTTTGTTTTGGAACTTCCAGTCCGTTCCACTCGTATTATCGAAACTGAGTCCAATATATTTTTTTTGGAAACGGTACCGCCGTTTCCAAAAAAAATATTTTGGTATTCACGGTGTAAAATCAAGAAGTCAAGAAAAGATGAATTATCTAAATCGCATGTAGGTACCGTTTTCGAGATATAAGCGTGTCTGTACAGTCTCCCCTTCCGAGACAATAAAGAAACATCAAATATACATAAAAATAACTCACATACTTTCAAAACATTATAAACAACTCATATTGAAATACTCTTTTTATAATAATAACTGACGTATGTAGGTATGTCGAATGAGAGATATTTTGTATTGCTTGCATATTTCTTGTGAGCTTACCTACTAGGACAAGCTGATGCCCCTAGCTCCGCCTGCGTGGAATGCTTAATATGATGATAAATGTTTCTTAATATCCGATTTTAATGAAACGAAGTCATGTTACTCTATTATGCGAGCAATTTCTGTACCAGAGCATCGCGCAGTGGTCCATTAACTTAGCCGTGGTCGCCGAGCCGTACTACGTCCACCCGGGAAGCCCAGTGGACCAGGACGGCTCGGCCTGTTGCATCTTTGGGGGTTCCGCCGCGGACACCTCGCGCCTTGCATTCATTGCAAGCGGCCGGGGGTGTGTTGCGGCGGAATACGAAGGGTTTGCGGTCGTGTCCGCCTACATCTCGCCGACTCTGGACGAGACTCAGTTTGAGATATGGCTCACTGAGCTCGACGCCGTCTTCGCTGCGTGCCGTCCTCGCCCTGTCCTGCTCCTGGGAGACTTCAACGCCTGGAGTGTGGCGTGGGGCTCCCGGGAAACTAGGGACAAGGGGAGGCTTCTTGAGGACTGGACCAGAACGCGTGGTCTGGTAGTCCTCAACCGGGGGAATGTCGCCACCTTTTGGTGGCAGGGGACGGAGTCGATCGTGGACGTTACTTTTGCGACCCCTGCCCTCGCCGACCGTATTTCAGGATGGCGCGTGGAGGAGGGTGTGGAGACGCACTCGGACCACCGGTTCATCTGGTTCGATGTTGCCCCCCCACCTGGCCTCCCACAGCCAGTTGAAAATCCCCCGGATCCGCGTTGGGCACTCCAACGTTTAGACCGGGAGGCTCTCCTGGAGGCGGCAATCGTGCAGGCCTGGATTCCGACGCCGGACAGGCCTGCCGATGTGAAAGCCGAAGCGGAGTGGTTCAGGAGAGCCATGTCGCAAATCTGTGATTCGGCGATGCCTAGGGTTACACCCAGACCGGCAAGGAAGCAGGTGTACTGGTGGTCGCCGGAGATTGCACAGCTGCGCGCAGCATGCATCTCCGCCCGCCGCCAGTACACCAGGGTTCGCCGGAGGCATCACCGCCCAGACGACGCGGCAGCCCAAGAGGTGGAACTTTATCAGGCATACAGGGAGGCCAAAGGTATTCTCCAGGAGACGATAAAGCGGGCCAAGAAGGCGGCACGCGAGGAGCTCCTGGAGACCCTTCAGCAGAACCCATGGGGGCGCCCGTACCTACAGGTCAGAGAGAAACTCCGACCTAGGGCGCCCCCACTGACCCAGAGTCTCCAGCCGCAGCAGCTGGAGCGGGTCACGGACTCCCTGTTTCCGACGAGCGCGGAGGAGCACGTCCCTCCGCGCATGGCTCCGTCTCTGACCGACGCGGATAGCACCAGCGAAGACGACGTACCCGAAGTCAGGGTGGGGGAGCTAGGTGCGGCAGTACTCCGGCTTAAACGCCGGAAAATCACTGCCCTCGGACCCGACGGCATTCCTGGCCGTGCATGGGTCCTGGCCCTCGAAGAACTCGGGCCTCGACTGATGGGGCTCTTTAGCGCATGCCTCGAAAGGGGCCAGTTTCCCAAGGTGTGGAGGACGGGGAAACTGGTTCTGATCCGTAAGGCGGGGCGGCCGGTGGACTCACCGTCCGGATACCGGCCGATCGTGTTGCTCGACGAGGTGTGTAAACCCTTTGAGCGAATTATCGCGGAACGCCTCGTCGAGCATCTCACGAGTGTGGGGCCAGACCTGGCAGATAACCAGTTCGGTTTCCGTCGGGGACGCTCCACCGTGAGCGCGATCATGCGCGTGAAGAGCCATAGCTTGAAGAGGGCCATAGCGACTCATGCCCAACCTAAAGGTACCCAACGCCTCCTGCAGGAGACTGTACCTGGGGATCGTGCGGAGTATGGCCCTATATGGGGCTCCCGTATGGGCGGCGCGGTTGACGGCCAACAACTCAACGCTCCTTAATAGACCGTTGAGGACCTTGGCCGTCAAAACAATAAGAGGGTACCGCTCGATCTCCGGAGAGGCTGCATGTCTCCTAGCCGGGACCCCTCCATGGGACCTGGAAGCGAGGGCCCTTGCGTCATTGTTCCAATGGCGCAAGGAGGCGCTGGAGCGGGACCACAGGCCTACGTCTCGAGAAATCGACGACCAGCGGTCCCAACTCCACCAGGATCTCATGGAGTCATGGAGGGTGCGTCTTGAGCAACCACCATCATCGCGGCGGTGAGACCGATCATGGACGATTGGCTGCAGAGGCTGCATGGTGACCTCACGTATCGTGCGACGCAGATCGTTACCGGGCATGGATGCTTCAGTAACTATGTGTTTCGCATCCATCGTGAGGTCACACCCCGGTGTCAACACTGCGAGGTTTACGACAACGACACCGCACTCCACACGTTGGTGGAGTGCTCAGCGTGGGCGAGTCAGCGCCGAGACCTCGTAGTGGTTCTGGGCGTGGATATCCTATCGCTGGAAACCATGTTCCAAGCCATGGTCTCCAGCGCGAGTAGGTGGAACGCGGCCGTGTCCTTCTGCGAGCAAGTCATGCTCGCGAAGGAGGCGGCCGAGAGGGAGACGGAGCGTACCCTTCCCGCCGAGTTCCGTAGTCAGCGGCGAGGGCGCCGCAGACTCATCTACGCCCAAGACCATCGACCTCCATGATCGGGGCCTGAGGACGGCGGGATCGCCACCCACCGTCCTTACAGAAGCAGACTAGAAGGGTTGCGTGCTGCGGGGTCTTTGCCCCATAGCACGCAACCAGATTCATTCACTGACGCGGGATAAAACCCTACCCCAACGACGCGAGATTCTCATCCGGACCTAACCCCCGCGGAGACCACAGAGGTGGTCTAAGTCCGCCGGGCGCCACTGGAAATACGTTCTGCTTGTAACTAGAGACGCCCGGCAACGGACGATAGAGCGGCTGCGACCCGAGGCCGCGGAATAAAAAAAAAATAAAAAAAAAAATATGCGAGCAATTAGGTAACAAAGATTATCGTTCATAGATCATAGATCATCATTACTAGGTCGTCAAGTTGAGGGCCACTCTCTATAGTATTTCTGAGTACTATGAGAGTCGCCCACAAGCGCCAGACGTCACCCAGCTTACCATCAGGCGGGTGGAGTCAATTAGTCGACCTAAATATAAAAAAATATCGTGGGAATAAACACTAATGAACCTAGGTATACTTACCTGTTTTGTATTTTTTATTTTACACACAGAACATCACGCTGTCACGCCCCAGGAGGGTAAGTGATCATGTATCGCTTAGGACAGCAGCGCAGATCCGAAATGCGGTTGCTTTGTGTGTATCGCACATCAATATTTTGTCAGTACTTAGTTTGTTTGTCCGTTTGTCCCCAACAGTCAGTATGGTCAGGACTGATGTAACATAGGTTACCTACTGAGAAGAAATCAATAAATGAAATAAATATCCCCCAGGGGCAGAGGGATGTGTGCATTTATTCGAAGCGAAGCTTCTACAATTTGAGGTTTCATTCAATTTTAGCCTTCGTCTGTCTGTCTGTCTGTCTGTGTGTTCTCGACAAACAAGACATATTATGTTGTTTTAAGATGTTCAAGTAAGCTTATTAATAAGACATAATTATAATACTCGTATGTAACATTCATTTTTGTTAGCATAAGGACAAACCTCTGTGGTTTATTTGTGCTATTTTGTACGTTACGCATTGTAAATTGAGAAACGATAATAAAAAAAGTGTTCCTTGATTTAATAGAATTATTTCGTCGTGAGTTTTTTTTGGATTGAGGGAAAATGGGGTATATATATAGTGAAATAAAGTTTTAATGTTTTTCATGGCTAGCGGTCCTCTTTATTATCCGATCTTACGAAACTTGGCATTAGTATTCCTTTGCTAGAAACAATATTTTTGATGGATTTTTTTTATTGCAGAGAATGGGATTGGGGGGGGATTTAAAAAAAATATTTTAGCGTTCGCGAGGTCTACTGTTCGACCATAGTAAATATATTAATTTAAAAGAAGGATAAGTACAGAAATTACATCCCGTTACTCTCAGTAGAATTAAAATGTCTAAAACGTGAACTGCACACGGGTATCGTTTGTACGTCTAGTATGTAACGTGTATTTCGGCGATAAAATACCCCGAGGTACAACCTTCCAAGATGGATGGTGTTTCACTAATACACTTTAGGGAACTCCGTGCACTTCTACGTAATATACCTTTCTAATAAAGATATAGTAAGTATTTACTTAAAGTTTGCAGATACTTAAATACTTATTGTTTAGACTATGTAATCTTAACATTGTGTAAAACAAAGTCGCTTCGTTGTGTCGGTGGCATGTCACTACATGAATGAATGATGCTCAACGGACTGACGTCTTTATGAAATTCCCTCCAGAAACAATAGCTTGTGCGTGTATTTACTTAACAGCTCGTAAAATACTATTCACATTATCAAACAACCCACATTAGTTTCTACTTTTTAAAGTAACAGAAGATAATATAAGAGAAATAGGTAGCTGTATTCTGCAATTGTGCAAAAGAACAAAAGTTAATCCAGAAGAATTAGAGAGTAAAGTAGATACTTTACGAAGAGTATATCAGGCTAAGCACAAAAAGACCAGGAAAATGCTAAATCAGAAGATAAAAAAAATGATTTTCTTGCTGCGTCAAGTTCGAAGGATGTGAATAGTAAATAGACGAGATAACAAAAAAGTTAAATTACCTAAGCCTCCACAACTATCTTCTAAGTATCCTTAAGTATGCTTAGATTTTTAAAACTACGCAATGGATTTTGATGCAAGTTGTTTTAATGGAAACAGTACTTCTCGAGGAAGGTTTTAGTATATTATTTGTCAGGGCGAAGCCGTGTCCGTTAGTTACACACAAAAAGAAAAAATTTCATTGTTTGCATTGAATCGGCTACGAAACTATTGGGACACATTTGAAAACTCTCTTATATAGCTACTCCTACTATATCCTGGTAACGTGTTCCCGTGGGATTTGTTAATATTTCTATGTTCGTAAAGCAGAGAGAGAAAGACAGCTGACAGCATCTTACTGGATACGTTAGCCGTTTTTTTCACATGCTCTTCCTATTACCTCGTGGTTCTGGCATTAATATAACGCTGAAGCAGGCTGAAGTGCTAGGTTGAACTGAAGTGCCACTTTTGAATATCATTGTACGACATACAGATATTTATTTAGTCATAACGTTATCTTGTCGTTTGGCAATCTAGATCAAAAGCTATTCAGCCCTATCGCGATGTAGTCAAATCGAGATTTAATCGTATGGCGATCTAGTCATATTGAGATAAGAAAGAAGATAGAAGAAAGATTTTTATAAAATTGATAAATACTAATTTATGGGGTACTTTTAAAAATATACGAAACGCCGAACGACCTATCGTAACAGTAAAAGTCGTAAACACAAGATGCACAACCTAACTTTCTAACAGAATGTTACCACAAATTCCTTTTACAGCCAACGCTGGCAACACAGCCGACTTAACACTTGCAACGTGATCACCAAACCGTAGCACATAAATAACCCGGCCAACGCTTATTAGATTTATACGGGTGTAGGCTTTCGCAGCGGTCTGTTAGTACCACCGCCAAATCTACATGTACATATCCCTCGTGTGAGCTTTTAAAGTCCATATGATGTAATGTATATGTAGAGTTAGATCTGTAGCTTTTTAATAGAATATAACATTAAATATATGACGTAGTTACTCTGGGTATGGGCGAAGGGACTGACGGCCAACAACGTATATGTTTTAAACAGACTGTTGGAGCCCTTGGCCGTCAGTAAGAGGGTACCGCATGATCTTCGTAGACGCTGCATGTCTCTTAACCCACCCCTCTATATGAACTGGAAACGAGGACCCTGTGGTGGGACTCATCTAGCCCTCAGAAACTCCTTTTTTTTTTAATTCCGCGGCCCACGTCCGCGTCCGCTCTAACGTCTGTTGCCGGGCGTCTCTGGTTACAAGCAGAACGTATTTCCAGTGGCGCCTGGCGGCTCAGAAACTCTTTGCATAAACAACCTACAAGCTACACCTGTCTCAGATTCTCGCGACAACAATTACATTGTGTACTTTGTTCAGACTCAAGTACCTATTATAAATAATAAATAAATATTTACAAAATATCGTTTAAAAAATACTCCACGTCATTGCTGACTGGGAAGGTTTTATTTTTTATTTATATTTATATAAAGGAACAACAAACAGCTACATTATGTTATATAGGTACAAGTAATGAGAGAAGAATAACAATAACGCCCACAGCGCAGTCAGCGGCGAGGGCGCCGGAGACTCATTACGCCCAGGACCATCGACCTCCATGATCGGGGCCTGAGGACGGCGGGATAGCCACCCGCCGTCCTTACAGAAGCAGGCTAGAGGGGTCGCTTGCTGCGGGGCCTTTGCCCCACAGCAAGCAACCAGATTCACTCACCGACGCGGGACAAACCCCAACGACGCGGGATTAGGTTGATTGATTGATTGATTCCGACCAAACCCCGAAGAGGCCACACAGCTGGCCAAAGTCTGCCGGGCACCACCGGAAATACCTTCTGGAGTCACCGGAGACGCCCGCAGCATTGGACACGGCAGAGGCCGCGATCTCGCGGAATTAAAAAAAAAAAAAAATCACAGCACGCAACAACAATGGCGCCCTACGTGGGGCCGACTGGTTTTTCCTAAACGGCTGGTAGCATTGAATAAGTAAACTATATCAAAGTATTTTCCACCGACTTAACACGCCTTTGAAGAATATTCCCACTTCTTTGAGGTCCATATGCATAAAACTTTAATGAATCAATCTAAGGGAGGTCCATAGTTTAATAAACAGTTCCACAGTTACAGTCTACCAACCTGCTTTAAAATGCACTTCATCAATAGATCACTCGGATTTCGGTCGCTTGCATTCCGAATATCTAATCGGGTACAAGTGAGTACTCATTAGAGTGCTAGTAAACTACTCAATGCTACTAACTATAATTAGATTTAGAAGAGCTATAAATGAGAATATGGTAAATGATGGCTGTCATTTATGGATCAAGATACAAGGCTCGCCAGACAACATTTTTTTCTGACTTACGAAATGTATAAGACTGAGTGGTGTGCATGTTCAATTTTTAATAGGCATATATCATCTAAATCTGTTTAACAATTTGTACGTGATTGATCTGTATGTGTTTTTTTATCCGATCACCACGAAACTTGGCGCAAGTGTTCCATAATATAAAACATATTATATTTCATCCTGTGCATTTTTTTTGATTGTGGGGGGGATAATTTAGGAATAATAATTTTTACTGTTCAACGATATAGTTATGGGCGACAACTAGTAAGTAGTATAAGCTGTAATTAGGATATTAAGTATAGCATTGATCCGCTGTATAATACAGTCCTTACCTAGTTTGTGTGCTGACAACGTAGATCTATTTCAAGTACATACTCGTAGGTATCTGGGGTCCCTATTGTGGTTCACCCAATTGATTCCTGCGGGGACCGACATTGAATCGAAATTAGAAGCTAACCGAGTAGGCCGCACGTCGGTTGAGCGAAATGTCGGGTTCCGGGCACATGTAAAATGTGTATTTGCTTGATTAACCAATATTTGGATAGATAACGAAATATTTTGACTTCTGACTATTTCGTAGATGATTTTCAGGTACGTAAATTGGCTAAAGCAACGAGTAGGTACCTGCTTTACTGCTTTACTGTTTTACGTTAGTGCGGCCGCGACCAAGGCCGCGGCCGCTCTAACGTCCGTTGCCGGGCGTCTCTGGTTACAAGCAGAACGTATTTCCAGTGGCGCCCGGCCAGCTTAAGTACTTATTAAAAAAAAAAAGCTGCTTAAGTACTTATTAAAAAATTTTAAGAAAGAAATTATAAATAGATCACAAAAACTGATGTCATCGGCAGATCTCGAACG
This sequence comes from Nudaria mundana, assembly GCA_963556515.1. Lineage (NCBI taxonomy): Eukaryota > Metazoa > Arthropoda > Insecta > Lepidoptera > Erebidae > Nudaria > Nudaria mundana. Next base: position 3,246,992 of record OY748310.1, read on the forward strand.
AACCCACGGCCTTTCCCTGACAGGGGGAATGCACTGAACACTGAGCTACGATGACGAGCTACGATTATAATTTATTTCTTAATATTTAAAGAATATAAGCAAACTCATTCAAGTCAGGTAAATGTAATGTGAGGGATACTGTTACTAAAATTAAATTAGAAAACAAGAATATAACCTCTCCGAAAGGTATTGTAAATGCATTTGAAGATTATTTTACCAACATTCCATTTAAAGTAACTTCTTCTGTTAATTCATGTGCCCACAGTGCTGTGGCCCTTCTCGAAAGTAATATTGGTTCTTCATCTAAATTTAACTTCAAACATATAGACCCCAGTGACATCTTGAAAGCATTTAAAAATCTCAAAATTAAAAAGTCTGAAGATCACTGCGGCATATCAGTTAGCTTAATAAGTAATGTAATTGATATCATTGCACCTGACTTGGCACTAATTTTTAATGAATGTGTAGATGAAGGTATATTCCCTAACCTAATGAAAAATAGTAGACTAATACCATTATTTAAGAAGGGATCTAAGTCAGAACTTGGTAACTACCGCCCCATTTCTATTTTGCTAGCTCTGAGTAAGGTGTTTGAGAGAGTGATGCTAAATCAAATGCAAGTCCACTTCACGACCAACAATCTTTTCCACAGCCAACAATTTGGCTTTACTCGCGGAAAATCTACCACCGATGCGGGAGTAACCCTTGATAGCTTGATTTACGACGCATGGGAGGGATCGCAGGATGCCATTGGGGTATTCTGCGATCTGTCTAAAGCATTTGATTGTGTTGACCATCAGACACTTTTGCTAAAGTTACGTCGGTATGGTTTTGACAAAAAATCCTTAGAACTATTAGGATCTTACCTGACAGATAGGCTGCAGACTGTTCATGTGAACAACGTTAAGTCAAACGGAACTAACGTCAAAATAGGCGTACCTCAGGGATCAATTCTAGGCCCTTTTCTCTTCTTGGTTTATGTTAATGACTTGCCTTGCATGGTCGAGGCACAAGCTGGCATAGTAATGTTCGCGGATGATACATCACTTATATTCAAAGTAAATCGGCATAGTACAGATGCGAATAATGTTAATAGTATTTTAAATGATATTTCAAATTGGTTTTCTACAAACAACCTATTGTTGAATGCAGAAAAGACTAAATGCGTTAAATTTACAATGCCCAATGTCAGACAAGCAAACGTCCATGTCGTGCTGGGTAGCCAAAGGTTAGAATTTGTAAATAACACTACCTTTTTAGGAATAACAATAGATTCTAAATTACAATGGGGTGACCATATCACCTTTTTAGCTAATAAGCTTAGCTCTGCTGCATATGCTGTGAGACGGATTAGGCAGTGACAGATGTAGCTACTGCTAGGCTAGTTTACTTTGGTTACTTCCATAGCTTGATGTCCTATGGAATACTACTTTCGGGAAATGCAGCAGATATAGAAACAATTTTTATATTACAAAAGAGGGCAGTCCGTGCCATTTATTGTTTAGGTAAAAGAGATTCTCTTAGGGAGCGATTTAAAGATATTAATATTTTAACTGTAGCTTCCCAATATATATTTGATAACATACTGTATGTCAGGAAAAATATATCTAGCTATACTAAAGTAAGTGACGTTACAGACAGAAATCTACGTAATAAAAATAAACTACTCCCTCCGTGTTATCGGCTTAGCAAGGTTAGTCATTCTTTCAAGGGGGAAGGTATACGCTTTTATAATAAATTGCCTGAATCGGTCCTTTGTATACCCGACAATAAATTTAAAAACTTTAATAAATACTAAGATAGTTGATTACCTTAATGATAAAAGTGTCTGGCTTGAGCATGGTGCAGGCGCCTCCTAAAATGCCGTAATTGTAGCATATTGTACTTAGGCGACTATAATAATTTTTTTGTTGTATTATACACTCTTTTTGATTTTGACACGAGACCAATGTACATTCGTCCACATTTAGTCTTAAGAAAATGTGTAAATGAGTAAATTATTTGAAAAGAGTGACCGAGAGTTTTATTGCCAGGTTCTTTCTCTCGGTTCTACTTATTGCTTTGCGAATCTGGCAGTACATGTAAATATAGAAGCAATGACATTTTTTATTTTAAGTACTTACTGACGTTTGTAAGAGCTATTTAGTGACCTATACAAATAAATAAATCATTTCATTTCATTTTATTTCATTTCATTTCATTGCTTTAAAAATACAAAATAAAAAACTTATTCAAACTCTTTACCAAAAAGTACGTCAAAAATTGACACAACAACCGACTTCAAATTACCGAAATGGGACCAAATTATTGTTCGAATGGGACCAAAATGAAATGGGACCCAATTATTGTTCGTATGGGACCAAATTGAAATACGACCAAATTATTGTTCGAATGGGACCAAATTGAAATGGGACCAAATGATTGTCCGTATGGAACCAAATTGAAATGGGACCTAATTATTGTCCGTATGGAACCAAATTGAAATGGGACCTAATTATTGTTCGAATGGGACCAAATCCAAATGGGCACAACAACAAAAAATTGACACAACAACCGACTTCAAATTACCGAAATGGGACCAAATTATTGTTCGAATGGGACCAAATTGAAATGGGACCAAATTATTGTTCGTATGGGACCAAATTGAAATGGGACCAAATTATTGTTCGAATGGGACCAAATCATTGTTCGTATGAGACCAAATTGAAATGGGACCAAATTATTGTCCGTATGGAACCAAATTGAAATGGGACCTAATTATTGTTCGAATGGGACCAAATCCAAATGGGACCACTTTGGAAGTAGTAGCTTTCAATTAAAAAACCTTTCAAAATCGGTTTACCCAGTTCAAAGATATGAGGAACAAACATAAAAACAATAAAAAATATACCGTCGAATTGAGGACCTCCTCCTATGTTTCTTTGTTCTCCTCTACAGGCCAAATGCCTGGATAGATTTCGATGAATGAGGTCTCAAATGAAAGGTATAATGGTGAGGAGTACTTTGACGCGTGTTTTCGGGTTTTAAAAACAACGTCCGAAAACAAATCTTGTAAGTTAAATTAAATTATGTGAAAAAAAAATTATTTGTTTTTATTTATTTAAACACAATATTATGATGAGGAATTTTTTTCTGTAAGAAGAATTTCCAGCTGGACAGTGGTCATAGGAACTTCGTATTTTAATTCGTGCATTGTGTGATCGTTAGTCGTTGGAGAAGATATACATAACAGTAGTAATGATAATTATTATATTAATATTAGTCTGTATACCTAAACTTACCTACATTATAATATACTTATCTAATAATAGGGTACCTACCAATAGGGGAGAGAAATGGGAAGTAGGTCTCCAGAATTCCCATATACCGTGCGAAACAACTATTTTGCTAATTTCAACACACACTTGACAGTTTTAAAACAATATCAAAGTAATGTAAATCATATTCATCACATAGTATAAAACAAAGTCGCTTTCGTTCCCTCTGTGTGCTTAGATCTCTAAAACTACGCAACGGATTTTGATGCGGTTTTCACCAATGGACAGAGTGGTTCTCGATGAACGTTTTTGTAAATATTTTTCAAATTGGTGAAGCCGTGGGCGTCCCCTAGTATTAAAAATAAACATTAGTTTTTATAATTATTTATTTACACATAACAGATTACAACCGAAAAAATACAGAAAATATAAATCAGAAAGATCAAAATCCAGGTTGCATTCCAAAAGAAGTAACATTAAGGAGTTGATATACACATATACGAGTAAAGTATACAATTTTAACAAACAGGACATGGATGGAGTTTCAAACCACAATACTCTGATTTAAAAGCTGTTTCACTATTCTTACAAATAAAAACAGTTTAGGTACAAAAACATCGAAGGCGGGGTTATATTTAGTGATAGTGATAAGGTATGGTGTTTAAGTTTATTTCACGTTAAACCTTTTTAGAGTTTTCGAAACGAAAATCTCTTATACAACAGTAATGTCCGTCCGTCCGTCCGAACAGTAAGAGCTAGAGACTCAGTGTAAACGCCAATCGACTCAGCATGGTCAAAGACCTCTAAAGTGATGTTGAATTTTTGGAGTTTACTCCTTAAGAATCGATTTTCATATATAAGGCGCCCGGTATGAGAAAAATCCGAGGGGTAAAACCTACTAACAAGTAACGAAAATCGTGTCACGTTTTTGGTGCGCACCTCTAGTGCGCAACTTTCTAATTTGTTATGGTTAGATACTCGTACTTAAGGAGTAAACTCCAGTCGTGCGTCGGAGCTGACACACACACTTGTTTTTTTTTTTTTTTTTAGATTTTATGTAAAAACTTTCGTAAACTCTAATATATATGGCAAATTTTTGCCATATTTTTAACTTGTTTGTATTTAGGACAATTTATTGCCTACTTATTTGCGTAAGGTTTAGCAAAGGTAATTTTAATACATATTTATTAGGTTTTAGCGGTTTTAGCATATACCAAGGAGGTTTGGATTATTGTAACATTATGGTAATTAGCCACCAATTTAAAATATGCTATGAAAAAAGAGTTAATGGGTCGGTATCCTATATTGAGGCCTGTAATTATTTTCAGAAAGGAGTTTTTTTTAATTCTTACTACTCCTGCGTCCATTATCGAGCGCGTCTGGTGAGCACACAGAGAATATCCAGTGACGCCCGGCGGACATTGGCCTCATGTGTGACCTCTGTCTGGGGTTTAGTCAGGTTTTATCCGCGTCTTTGGGGTTAGGTTATATCCCGCGTCAGTGAGTGAATCTGGTTGCGTGCTGCGGAGCTGACGACCCTTCTAGCCTGTTTCTGTAAGGACGGTGGGTGACTAGCCCGCCGTCCCCAGGCCCCGATCATGGTGGTCGATGGTCTTTGGCGTAAATAAGTCAGCGGCCAGGGCGCCGCAGACTTATTTACGCCAAAGACCATCACCATCAGAACTAAAACGGGTTCAAAACTTACGGCCATCTCCTTTGCGAGCATGCCATACTCGCAGAAGGACACGGCCGCGTTCCACCTACCTACTCCCGCTGAAAGGAGTGAAAAAACAATTATGTTGGTATTTGTACATATTTTTACCTTTGGGAGATTATTATAACTCCGTAGGTAATCAAAGAGAGATTTTTAATTTCCCACGGAATACTGAAGCGTGCGCAGAAAACAAAACGCCATTTATTAGAAATCCACAGAGTTATAATTACGGATCTCATTGAATGCATAATTCAATTACTTTAAAATTGCCGCCAAAATGAAACGCTGCCAATTAAAAACGTATCCATTTTGAATATAGAACAGCAAAACCTTTTTCAAAGTCGAACTTGGATAAATTTTGAATTTCGAATTAGAAGTTTCGCGGTCCGTGATTAATGAGTTTATTGTTAGACAAAATATCGTTTTTGAATTTTAATTATCATTGTCATTTATCAGAGTTTCTGAAGAATTATAATATTGTACTAAAAGAGTATGTGAACCAGATTCGTATTTAAATCTGTTTTATTTCAGGTCTGTAGAGCGGAATGCTCATGTCTCATGGACTCCGGCGCTGCTGGTTGCAAGCTACGAGTGTGGATTGAAAAGTAGTCGGCCTAACACTGATCCATTTAGTTCTAAAAATCAAATCTACTCACATTACTTAGTTCAGTTCAGACCTGTTAATTGTGTGAAGTTTGAAACGTGTGCGATAATTAGTTTTAATTTTATAAATTTGTTAACAAAGCAATCTGACATCATTTTCGCAAATGGAGCAAATCGAGCAGCGTGCCGTCATTAAGTACCTCCATAAGAAGGGGCTGTCATCAAAAGCCATCCATGATGAAATGGTCAGTACATTAGGGGATTGCGCTGTTTCATATTCATCCGTCAAAAAATGGATAGCAGAATTCAAGCGTGGTAGAGAGAGTGTGAAAGACGAACCCCGCTCTGGAAGGCCTTCGAAGTCCACTACTGACGAAAATGTTAAAAAAAATACTAGACTTAATTATGGGAGACCGCAGATTGAAAATTAGAGAGATAGCCGAGATTATAGGCATCTCTTATGAACGTACTCAAAACATAATAGTCAACGTGTTGGGTTTCCACAAGGTGTCTGCGAGGTGGGTTCCGCGACTGCTTTCAGTTGAGCAAAAAAGGATGCGATTTACTATTGCACGCGACTGTTTGGAGTTATTTGAAGCTGATGAATGTGATTTTTTGAATCGTTTTGTTACTATGGATGAAACATGGGTTCACTACTGTACACCGGAAACAAAACAACAATCAAAACAGTGAAAAAGACCTGGATCATCCCACCCCCCAAAAAGGCTAAGTCGATTTTGTCGGCAAGTAAGGTGATGGCTTCAGTATTCTGGGACTCAAAGGGTGTGATTATGGTTGATTATCTTGAAAGGGGTCAGACTATAAACTCTGATTATTACTGCACCTTACTACGTCGTTTACGAGAGGAAATAAAAGAAAAACGTCCAGGAATGATCAGAAGAAAAGTCCTGTTTCATTAAGATAACGCTCGTGTTCACACGTCTGTCCAATCAATGGCAGAAATTCACAACTGTGGCTCTGAACTGTTACCGCATCCACCTTATTCACCTGATCTGGCACCGTCAGACTTTTTTCTGTTCCCTAACCTAAAAAAGCACTTGTGAGGTCAAAGATTTTTGACAAATGACGAGGTCAAAGCAGCGTTTTTTTCAACGGGCTAAATGCTTGGAAGGGACGATGGCAATACTGCATTGAACTTGATAGTGATTACGTTGAAAAATAAAAATATATTTCATTTATTAAGTATTTATTTTCTTGAATAAAAATAAAATAAATCTAACTACTTTGCAATATTCCGCCACATGCAAATTACCCAACTCTCGTATTTATTCATGCACAAGTCCGCCCTCCAATCCCACTTAGGCCGAAAGAATAGAGAAATAATTTTGAAAATAGAATAAATATGAGAGTTGTGTTATCGTGCAAAAAATAATAAAAAAATAAAAAACCTCGACACGTGTTTCGCCCCCAACCAGGGGCATCATCAGGAGATGTCGATGGCTCGGCGCACGGCGACCGAATTTGCATGTGGCGGAATATTGCAAAGTAGTTAGATTTATTTTATTTAACTATGGACTTCCGAAAAGTAACGCCTGATAGTATTAACTTTATTTTCTTGGTTAGGCCGATTACTTTTCAATCCACCCTCGTATCATCGGTTTTTTTTCCTTATTTTTGTTTTTTTTTTTTTTTTTTTTTTTTAATATTTGGTTCGCCAAATTGACACCGCCCGCCTGGTGGTAAGTCGTGACGACGTCTAGCGATTGTGGGCCACTCTCACAGCACACATTACTATTGAGAGTGGCCCTCAACTTGACGACCTACTGATGTGCCTCTTCACGCTCCGCTTAAAGAACCCAGGATTATATGTGGGAGGAAACACGTGCACAGGCAGGGCGTTCCAGGCCACTATCGTTCGGCAGAGAAACGAACGTTTAAAACGTTCGGTTCTCGCGAACATGCTATCCACTGTGTGGGGGTGGCATCTCTGCCCGGCACGAGTCGTTCGGGATCGGAAGGAAGAGGGTGGGATCAGATTGAAGAGCTCTTCAGAACACTCGCCGTGGTAAATACGGTAGAATGCGGCCAAGGAAGCTATTGTTCGGCGCTGAGCTAGCGGCTCAAGGCTTCCCGTTACCTCCGGACAACCAATAATACGGATAGCCCGTCGCTGCATAGCGTCGAGAGCGTCCAGCAGATACTTCGCGGAGCCGTCCCAGAGGTGAGAGCAGTATTCGACGCAGGGTCTAATCTGCGTCTTGTACAGCAGACACCTCTGGTCCGGTGTAAAGAATCTCTTTACCTTATTCAGTATTCCTAGTTTCCGCGAAGCTAGCCCTATACATCTTTCGATGTAGTTTTTATTATTGAGCTCTCGACGAACGTCTATGCCAAGGATATCAAGGTTGTCCTTCATTGGTAATAATGCATTCTGAAGAGAGGGTAGGGGAAGGAAAGGGGATTTCTTCGCAGTAAATGCACACGCCTGTGTTTTGCGGGCATTGAACTCGACCAGGTTCTCGGTACCCCATTGAGAGATATTGTCGAGGTTACGGTCGAGATCAGCCACGAGTCGTCGTCTCTCCTCCTCAATCTCAGATCGCCCCGCCGTCGGACGAACCGAGTAACTCCCGTGCAGTGTGCTGTCATCTGCATAGCAATGAATGTTTCCGAGGGATAGCATATCATTGATATGCAGAAGAAAGAGAGTTGGTGATAGTACGGACCCCTGCGGTACCCCGGCATTCACTTGCAAGAAGCGAGAAGCCTGGCCATCGCAGAGGACCCGCACTCGGCGCTCGTTTAAAAAGCTGGCAATCCAGCTGCACAGTTGAGGAGGTAGACCATATGCCGGAAGCTTGGAAAGGAGCGAAGCATGCCAGACCCTATCGAAGGCTTTGGCGATGTCCAAGCTAATAGCCAAGGACTCGCCGTGCCTTTCCATAGCCCCACCCCAGACATGCGTTACGAATGCCAGAAGATCACCCGTTGATCGCTTTGGCCTGAAGCCGTATTGTCGATCATTGATTAATGAGTGATCCTCTAGGAATTGCATGAGCTGCTTATTTATAAGGAGCTCAAGCACCTTGCAAATGACTGAGGTGACAGCTATGGGTCGATAGTTGCCTGGATCGGACCGATCCCCTTTCTTGGGGATCGGTTGTACGTTCGCCTCCTTCCAGACCTCCGGCACGAGCCCTGAAGAGTATGACAGGCGGTACAGACGCGTTAATACTGGAGACAACTCAGCTGCACATTTTCGTAGCACCACCGCCGGAATGCCGTCAGGGCCACTGGCTTTCCGCGTGTCGAGTGACCGCAGCACTGCCCGTACATCACATTGCCTGATAACAATATCAGGCATTGTGTGGCCACAGTTGGCGATGGCGGGGGGCTGCAGGCCACGGTCGTCGACCCGGGAATTAGCCGCAAAGAGGTCTGCGAGCATATCCGCTTTCTCTTGGGCTTTGTGAGCCAGTGTTCCATCTGGGTAACGCAGCGGTGGCAGCGAGGGCTGACAAAAGTTAGATTGCACGGCTTTGGCCAGTTGCCAGAATCCACGGCTGCCCGTGGGATGGGAAGTGAGCTCCTGACCAAGCCGCGCGACGCGCTGGGCATCCGCTCTCTTAAAGGCCCTCTTACTCGACTTTGTGGCCCGGTTGTACGCTGCTTTGAGGTGGCCCACGTTTGGGTCGCGCACAGCCCGGGCCCTGATCCAGGCGCGATATGCCGACTGTTTTTGTCGAACAGCTTTGGCACAATCTCGCCCGAACCAGGGACGGGCTCTGCGGATACTGGTGACATCAGTGAAAGGGATGTAATAATCCATCCCTAAACTGATCTCGCCAGCAATAGCAGAAGCACTATCCGAAGGAGCCTTTCCTACAAAGCAGCGCTGGCTCCAGGGGACGGACGCATAATAATCGCGTAGACCGTCCCAATCCACTGACGAGTAGTGCCATAGTCGTCGTGACGTTTGTACAGGACGTGCAGGAGGTGACACCTTCATGCCAGCGTGAACAACACAGTGGTCGGAACTACCCAGTGGGGCTCCTACCGAAACACTGTACTGGGCTGGGCGACTCGTCAGCAGTAGATCCAGCAGAGCGGGCGCGTGATCTGACCTGTCTGGTATCCGGGTGATCCCGCATACCATCTGGGTCAGACCGTGGGAGAGAGCGAACGCATGGGCGGCTCTACCCGCATGATCAGTCTTGAGGGACCCCAGCCATTCAATGTGATGGCCATTGAAGTCCCCCAGAAATACTAGGTCAGCGTTCGGGAACCGCACCTGCGCTTCATCAGCCGTCTCGCTGAGGTACTGGAAGAGCTTTGTTGTCTCAGAATCCCCTGTGTGGGATCGGTAGACGCACACGTAGATCTGGCTCATAGAGCCATGGTCTACGTGCAGCCAAAGGACGGAATTGGAGGGGTTCTCTAGGCAGCGCAACCGGCGGCAGCAAACATCCGCCCTAACGAACACGCACACCCCGGCTTTGTCTCGAAATTGTTCCTCGATGACATAGCCGGGGTAACACAGGTAAGACGTGTCGTCAGGGCGGCGTATTTGTGTCTCCGTGAGGAACATCACAGCGGGCCGTGCCGTCTCAAGGTGGTGGTGGACGGTATCGAGGTTCGCATGGAGTCCACGGACGTTAGTGAACTCCACCTCGAAATGTGAAGTTGTGGGGTTTCCTAGGGCCGCTGTGTAACGTTTATTTCTTTTTTGTTGCACTGCCATTGTAGATTTTGAAGAAGAAGCGTGAAGACAGGGCGACATCTGGTGCAGCAGTAAGTGACAAAGCGCAGGGGCTAGCTTTGTCTAGAACCGTGTGGTTAGGTAGGAGCCGACTCGCCGGACGGAAGGGCTCCCAAACCCCCCTGATGCAAGGCCGCCGCTACCCCACACCGGTTACCACCCGGAGCGGCGATCCCACATCAGGATTATGCGCAACATGTGGGGCAGCCTCCTGGGGTGGTTGGCCCCAGGCGGGCCCCATGACTGTGTTGCGGGCTGCCGCGGCAACGCCGTTGCTAAGGGTCTCCCTGGCCGGCGAATCGACCCACACCACCCACACTAGACTCCGTTTCGCCCCCACTGGTCCCATGCCTGCTGCACCATACATCGCCCCGGGCCCGGCGGTGCAGCTGCTGAACCCCTAACGCAACCCAGCCTGGGCTGGGTTACTTGGGGGGCTTTAGCACAGCTGCACGGTGGTACCCCCCCGGACCAACACTGTTGTACCACCTGGTACCCACGTAGGGGCCGAAGCCTCTCCATAGGTACCGTAAATTAACGAGCCTCGTCCGTTTATCAGCAGGTGCGCCACTAGCAGGTGAGGTCGCTGGGGCCCTATAGATGTTGGTAGAGCCCCTTTGCACCCAAAATTGTTTAGGGTATAAGGAGGCTTTTGTCCAAAATGGACATGTCAGCCTCATTATACCCTAAACAATTTACAGCAAACAATCAGTACCTATTTACATATTTAATTTACAGGAATCATTAAGGGTTAAATAATTGCCACTGCTTTTGCCCAAGTCGTAGGTGTTTAATTAATATTTATCACATAATGATTGCCTTTCATTTCTATTAATCATCGGATTGGGCATGTCAGACTCACACAACTCGTATAAACCGACACCAAACTAAAAGGAGGTTCCCTAATAAATTTGTTAGTTCCATTTCTTCACATCATTTATTAATCCTTTTTGTTTTTGTACAATTTCATATAATTCTTCTCGGTGATATAACTGTATGTTTTAAATTATAAACTTAAACACAATAGCAAACTGCCAGGGACTTGTGAGACGAATTAAATTGGATGTAAAAAATTATAACCATAAATAACTAAACCCGTTAAACCTTTTTGTAGTTCTTTCAATCTTTTGATTAGGAATAAAAAAAACAAAACTTTCATTAGAGACATATATTCTCTTTGAGAGACATTGTCAAAATTATTTTGTACAAAAACATAAAAAACATGAAAAAATAAAAAAAATATAAAATAACAGAAATGATAATAAATATTGTAAATTTCAATACGCAGGCACAGTTTTAGAGATGTAAATTAGTAATTTGAATAAAAATAAGTGATATAGTAATTATTCAAACTGCTTCGTCTCAATAAAATGGGTAAACAGCCGCAATATATGTACACAGACTCGGAGACAGAAGGAACTTCATGTAGTTCAATTGCTTCAGAGAATCTCAAAAAAAGACATCGATTTTCGTTAGTACCTATGTTTAAATCCTACAAAATTATTAACTGGTGGTTGTCGGACGAAATGCCGTAGCACAGTTAGTAGACCTCGCGAACGCCAAGAACGTTATTAGGGCTTTTTTGATTGGAGGGAATAGATCTGAGCTCTTTTTGGCTAACAAACGGACACAAGGTGAAAGTAGGTGTTCGAATTTGCTGAGCGCGTGGCTGGTGGCTTTTTAGGTTACCTCTGGCGCTCCGCAAAAATATCGGGTTTCCGGACACTCACATACCGAACAAAGTTTCTTGTCCTGCACCTGGAGCTAGTTAGGAATAACTAGTTCTTCTGTGCGGGACTATCAACTAATCACGCATTTCCTTGACGTTGGCGAAATCATCGATGTACATCGATGGAGCCATGTTTTAAAAAAAGAAGAAGAAGAAGGTGAATGTAGATGCTTCGCTCGCTCGGTCAATAAACGCGAAAGTTTGAATGGATGGATCTTCGCGCGAATACTATTGAACGAATTTTAATGATACTTTACAATAATATACCTCACTTCCATCAAAATGATATAGGCTAATTTTGTTCCGGTAATGTGTTCCCATGGGAATGATACAACTATCCCACGCGGTTGGAACCGTGTGCATCAGCAGTCAGATGAATGATTTAACGCAAATACATGATTTGATTGATTGATTGAATACTCTTAGACGGAATAAAGAGCATAATTTAACAAATATTTCCTTCCAGCATACTAAAATGCAATAACAGTAATGTGAAGAAAAAGAAATGCAAGATGCACACGAAGTCAGAACCGGAGGACTCGGACTATCATTCGACGAGGAGTCACACCACGGTCAAATACAAGTTACCTGGGATACTGAAGCATACTGAAGTGCGAGAGTGTTAGTACAAGCATTATTATTCATCAAAATCTTCCACTGAACCTTTTCCCAACCAAGTTGGGGTCGGTTTTCCAGTCTAACTGAAAAGTGACTGAACTTCTACCTCCACAACCCATTGGCAATATCGAAGTTCTGTAGATAGACCAGTCCGATTTTTAGGGCTCCAACTATCAGTAACGACTGCCATAGATGTTCCTATGACAACCGAGACCGAAGGCTTAACGTGCTCTCCGAGCTACCCATCCTAAGACCGACCTTGCTAGTGTTTGCTTAACTTTTGCAATGTGATATACGGTCACCACATAGCCTCACGATATTACACCCTGACAAAAATCGTGCTCATCACACAAAGATTTTTTCCTGAGTGGAATTTTGCTCGTGTATGTATGTCCTTAACTGTTAAATAACTATATTCCAGCGTCTGATGAGGAAGATGATATGGAGCCGCCCCCGAAACCGTATAACCAGTCAAGGTATCTCGTGGGGCGTGTACCCCTACCTGCAGGGGCGAAGCCCGGCCGTGGTGGAGGTGTCGCTATAGTTATCAAAAAGAATGTCAATGTTAGTATCCAGGGGTAACCAGTCAGTGTTTAAATATGGGTAGGTATAGCGTTCTTAGCCTTCAATAAGAGCACGGCAGCAACCAACGATATTTTCCGTGAAGCGACTGCCATCTGACTTCCACAACATTGGCGATATCGAAGTTCTGGTTCGTTTGTTTTGCTGGCTATTCGTAAAGACTGCCGTAGACCGGTTTTTCATAAGTTTTACTTTAAGTACCCACTTAATATTAGTGTAAAAGTATACTGTGTTTTGGTTCGAGGTGAATTAGTATACAGTTTCAGTTTCATAAGACTTTATCCAGATATCGAAGGCTGTCTCCATTGAAGTAGCTGTATGCATTATTTCTTATCTACACTATATTTCTCTTAACCCGTGACAACTCGAAGGAGAAATAAAAATAAAAGAGCTTGTCCGTAACTGGCAGGCGTCGAACACAGACGCTCGTGTACCCTCGGGCCGACTCGGGCGTAACCGGGTTTGGGTTAAAACTTGAATTATTTCCTATGTTAAGAACAGAGCTTGATATCTGAAATGTCTAAATCCCGACTTTAAAAAAATAGAACAGTCTACTTTTTTATCACGAAACCTGAATTTTCAGCCTAGTTTATATGAGACCAATACTTTTATAATAGCCAAACTAACAAGACTATATGCCAATGTCATATGGCACTATTTATATGATTTTATACAACTTATTCGGTTTAACGTATGCCCTGTGTGAGAAAGCTACCTCAGACGTCCCGCGATCGATCCCCGAGTCTCCTATATATTTACAAGTAAACTTATATAAGTATGTTGGGGTCACTTATGTAGTTCTGATTATCACAAAGAAAAGCATATTGCAATTACTCTCATTTTACATAAGTGGCAATAATTCAATCGTACAAAATATCTCACCCTGTTCCGAGGACATGTCAGAAGCTGTAGTAACCAAGGTGGAAAAGGATATTCTTAGATGGTTCAGACATATAGAGAGGACGGATGACAGGAGACTGGCAAAACAGATATATATGAAGTGAGTGTGAATGGACAAGTTAGTAAGAGTCGACCTAGGCGGACTTATGGCGATCAAATCGCAGATATCTTGAATAAAAGCCATGTTAAAAGTACCAGTAACCGGCGAGTATATATGAAGATATTATTGAAAGTTGAGGAAGCGAAAGAAAGAAAGAAAGAATATTTTTTATTGTTGAATCACAACTTTACACTCAACGTTCCACAGAAAATATAACTTATCTGTGGTTATGATGGCCACTGACGTTAAATTGACGTACGTGACACGTTCACAACACAGTGTGGTTTGGTTTGACACTTATGAGTGACGTATGTGTGGCAGAAAATACGTGGCAAGCACGAGTATTGAAAGAAGTATGCCAGGATCGAATCCGTGGTCTCTGCCTACCCCACTGGGAAAGAGGCGTGATTTTATGTATGTATGAGATACAGACTTTTTATCTTTATGATTTATTATAATAAAACTGAATTATTTGTATCTGTCCTACGGGATGACCCTTGTCTTCGAGGATTGTGTTGGCTTATCCCAAAAGTGTTCGCTAGGTGAGACAAAATCGCTATAAATATCTTACTCAGACCAGATGAGATGAATGGTCAGACATTCTATTAAGCTTAAACCTTACTCTTAAACCATAATTATTGGTTAAAAACACGTGAAAGATTGACACTAAAATCGACTTCAAATTACCGCAATGGGACCAAATTGAAATGTTACCACACAGGAAAAAGTAACTTTTGATATTTTTTTTTACTGTGGTCACCCAGTCTAGAGATAATAATTATAAGGTAACAAACATTGGGCGAGTCAGCGCCGGGACCTCGTAGTGGGTCTGGGCGTGGATACCCTCTCGCTGGGGACCATGCTTCAAGCCATGGTATCCAGCGGGAGTAGGTGGAACGCGGCCGTGTCCTTCTGCGAGCAAGTCATGCTCGCGAAGGAGGCGGCCGGGAAGGAGAGGGAGCGTACCCTCCCCGCCGAGTTCCGTAGTCGGCGGCCAGGCCGCCCCAGACTACGCGACTACGCCCAAGACTATCGTCCTCCATGATCGGGGCCTGAGGACAGCGGGATCGCCACCCACCGTCCTTACAGAAGCAGGCTAGAAGGGTTGCGTGCTGCGGGGCCTTTGCCCCATAGCACGCAACCAGATTCACTCACTGACGCGGGATAAAACCCGACCCCAATGACGCGGGATTCTCGTCCCGACCAAACACCCGCAGAGACCACAGAGGTGGTCAAAGTCCGCCGGGCGCCACTGGACATACCCTCTGCTAGTAACCAGAGACGCCCGGCAACGGACGTTAGAGCGGCCGCGGCCTCGGGCCGCGGAATCAAAAAAAAAAAAAAAAAAGGTAACAAACATAAAAAATACATTCGAATTTTGAACCTCCTTTTTTGGAAGTAAGTTAAAAATGCATGCTAAACATTATTTAACTTATTAAACTTGATCGCTCTTGCCTCACGGCCATTTTCACACGGACTTTTAAGTGAGTTTTAGTTGTCCTTAGATTGTTGAAGGTTTTTTTTTGCGAATCAGGTTTTACTATATTCTGCTCGACCTTATTCTTCTTTTATATAAAAACTAGTTCCGGCGAACTTCGTAACGCATTTTTTTTTCATAACAACTGTTGTGTCTATAGGTAATACGGACTATTAAAAATAGGGGTTGATCGTAGAGGGTTGAAAATTAAGGGTTGTATGTATTTTCTAATGCTGTATCATAAAAAAATTAAAGATAAAAATGTATCTAAAAATTAAAAAAAAGCCGTTTTGGAACACTTTAACTACAAACACCGCGACACGAGAATTTTATATATTAGATGAATTGCTGTTCCAATCCAACGATTCCAAAAATTGTTAACTACATTTGTACAAGTCTCCATCTTTCTAATGCAGTTATATTAGACATTCTACCTTCATCATAATCGTCATACACATTAATGAGTGGTTCGCCAACCAGAAAGTGGCCGGGCGTCAGAGGGAGGGGATCATCGGAGTCATCGCTCAGCTGACTTATGGGACGTGAATTGAGACATGATTCTATTTGAATTAAGACAGTTGATAGTTCTTCGTAAGTAAGAATGCTGTCTCCAACGCATTTTCTCAAGTATGTCTTGCTTGATTTTACCCCGGCCTCCCATAGGCCTCCGAAATTTGGACTCTGGGGGGGTATGTGATGCCATGTTGTGCCTTCAAGAGTTAAAAGTTCAGTAATTTCATCGGGCATCCGAGATTTGAAATTATGAAAAATCTCCCGTAGTTCCTTATCTGCCCCAATGAAATTAGTGCCATTGTCACAATAAAGGTCTTGACAACGGCCACGTCGCCCAATAAATCGTCGAAACGCTGCAATAAAACCCTTTGCAGTGAGATCTGACACGGCCTCAAGGTGTATGGCCCGTGTCACCATACAAACAAATAGGCAAATGTAGCCCTTATATGATTTGGCTCCTCTGCCTGGAGAACTCTTCATGAGTATTGGACCAGCATAATCTACCCCAGAAGATTTGAAGGGTTTGCTGGGTTGTAAGCGGACTTCAGGTAGCTGTCCTATCAATGGAGTGTTTCTTCTCTGAGAATACCTTAGGCATGTGACACAACGTCGAAAGTATTTCTTGACTTGTTGTCTGGCACGTAATATCCAAAATTTACCTCTGAGATAATTCAGCATAACTTGCGGTCCACCATGCATTGTTGAGGCGTGTGCATCTGCTATAATAACCTGGGTAAGGTGACTTATCTCAGGCATTATCAATGGATGTCTTTCATCGTAGTTCAACTTGGCCATATGAATGCGACCTCCCACTCTCAATAATCCCTCTTTATCCAAGAAGGGGTTGAGAACATGAAGGTTATTCTTCTTTGGGACACTGCCTTGAATCCTTAGCTGCTTAATTTCTGCGCTAAATCTCAGAGTCTGCACTTGTTTCACGACAACCATTAAAGAGTCATGCATCTCCTTTACTGTTACGCATCTTGAATACTTTTCTGAATTTGAGTTTGCACGTCTCCTGTTGAAAAACCTTCTAATATATGAAACAATCTTTAACAATTTCTTTAATGATGAGTATTTGCTCCACACAAACATGTTTTCTTTTTCAAGATATTCATTTATTTCTTCTTCCTTTAGCTACAAAACCTTTAATATTACTGGCTCTTTGTTCTTCTTCGGTGTTATAACTAGATTCTGGCAACTCAATATTGCTTTGGTGAAGCCAAGCTGGGCCCATCCACCACAGTGATTGGTCCTTGAGTGTTGATGGTGGCAGTCCTCTGGAGGCAAAATCAGCAGGATTCATTTTTGTACCTACGTGACGAAACTGAGAACTATCTACAATATTGATTATTTCGGACACACGATTGCTCACAAACGTAGTCCATCTTGATGGCAATCCTCGTAACCACGCTAGCACAACTGTCGAGTCGGACCAGCCATACAATTTTTCCTTAGGTACTGACATGACTTGCGCCACTTCAAATGCTAGTTTTGCAGTTAAGACTGCACCACACAATTCCAATCTTGGAATAGATAATTGTTTCTCAATGGGTGCTACTTTGGTTTTAGCAGTCATGAGATGCACGTGCACTTCTCCGTTTCTGGTTACTGTTCGCAAGTACACTACAGCCGCGTAAGCTATTTGAGAAGCGTCCGCGAATGCATGCAGCTCTATGTCACAGTCGTCAGTAATGTTCAACCATCTTGGAATGTATATTATCTTTAATTGAGTGAGTTCTCCTCTATATCTCAGCCACTCATCCAATACATATTTTGGTAGTTCGTCGTCCCACGGTAACCCTAATTTCCATAATTTCTGGATGAGTGCCTTGGCAGTTACTAAAACTGGGGCAATCCATCCCATGGGATCATACAATCGGGCAATATCTGAGAGCACCTTTCTTTTTGTAATTGGGTTACTCAATTCCGGCAAATTGACGATGTACTGAAATTCGTCAGTGTCTCTGTTCCAGCAAATACCCAGAACCTTAACCATACTGTCTGCCTTGATTGTGATTGATTGAGCAGAGCTCTGCTTGTCTTGACCGATGAATTTCAAGAAATTAGCGTTGTTGCTGCTCCATTTTTGCAATTGAAACCCACCTGAATTCAGAAGCTTGTTTATTTGAGTGTAGATTTCAATAGCCTCGCCTTCAGTCTGACAACCTGTCATCAAGTCATCAACATAAAAATCTTGTTTTGTAATGCTTGCAGCAATAGGATACTTCGACTGCTCTTCGTCGCCTAAGCGTTGAAGTGATTTTACTGCGAGATGCGGTGCGCATGCAGTTCCAAATGTCAAGGTCAGCAATTCATAAAATTCAAGAGTTTCGTTTGGGTTGAATCTCCATGCAATTCTTTGGAAACGCGTGTCTTCGGGGTGTACTCTTATTTGCCGGTACATCTTTATGATGTCAGCCACTATGCAAATGTAATGTTTGCGCCATCTCATTAAAATGTGACGTAAGTCTTGTTGAAGTTTTGGCCCAACATTAAGGTTATCATTAAGTGACACGCCGTTTCTCTCCTTACATGAAGCGTCGAATACAATACGATATCGTGTCGTATCTTTGTCCTCCCTCACTACCACGTGATGAGGAAGAAATACTGCGTCCTGATTAGCTTGAACATTGCTGAGTATAATCGTTCTAAAACGTGATGTACTTCTATTATAGCACAATGTTTTCAACTAACAACTAATAGAGAAACAATATCTATATAACAAATTACGATACACTGTTAACGTAACTTTAACATAATTGACCAGGCAAAGTAATTTTATTTAACAAACATTCGAAACAATGAGAAAATTATTTAGGTAAAAAACAAAGTTTGCTTACAGGACGTTTTAATAATTTGTCTTTACACTTCACCGTAACTACTCGCGTTACATTGTCTCTTCCGGGATGCTTTTGAACAATTCTGCCTAATATCCACCTAGTGGGTGGTAGATTTTCATCACGAATTATGACTACGTCATCTACATCAGGCTCAGTTTTCTTAGTCCATCCAACTTCCAAATCCATCCAACATTTCAAATCTTTTAAACCCACTGAAATCGCACCTGCCGTCGACCAAATTAACGCAGACCTGAGTGAGGTAGTGAGGTGGGCAGAGATGAACTCATTAGTGCTGAATCCTTCTAAGTCTAAGTTTATGGTACTAGGCTCGAGACACCAGGTCAATGCCATACTGGCACAAGATCCAAAAATTGTTATAGGGGGAAAGAATATAGAAAGAGTGGACGCTGCAAACGACCTTGGGCTTACTGTTGACTCGGAGCTGCGTTTTGAGAGTCATGTAAACAAAGTTGTAAGCAGTTGCTTTTACAGATTAAAGGTGCTATAAAATGTTAGACAGTACCTTAGTATACCACTCCGCAAGCTCTTGGTTGACAGTTTGATACTCTCAAAATTTAACTACTGCGACACGGTTTATGGTCCTTGCATTCTCAAACGAACAGAAAACCTAATTCAGCGAGTACAGAATGCCTGTGTCCGTTTCTGTGTCAATGTTCCAAGACGAGGTCGAGTTACACCGCACTTAAATGATTTAGAACTTTTGAAAATGGCAGCCAGGAGGCGATTACATCTAGCCAGCTTGCTTTTTGGAGTTGTTACTTCTAAGGTGCCTACTTATCTTTATGATAAGCTTAGCTGGAGGCACGACAAAGAGCGATACAGTGTGCGAAAATCGGTGCCACCTCTGTCGATCCCGAGGTACAGGACTGCGGCATTCCGGGGCTGTTTCAAGCATGCTGCCACACACTGTTGGAATACTCTTTCTCCACCAATTCGGAGCTTAAAAACAAAAAAGACGTTCGTTTTGCATTTGAAACGCTTGTACTTAATGGAACAACAACAAAATTCCTTATCATAGGCAGCATCTTATTTATTTAGCCGGTTCGTCAATTGTTATGTTGTATTGTATTGTCTATGGTTGCACGGGGTCAGTTGTATACTGTTATTTCTTTATTAATATTATTATATTTGATACATGTTGTGCACATTTTTATTTTTATGTGTTCAGTTTATTTGCAATATGATCTATTTATTTATTTATTTAATGTATATTCTCTATTTATTATTATACAATCATTTTTTTATTGTTTATTTTAGTTTTAATTTGTGGGGGGCGCCATCTCGTCATCAGGCCCTCTCTGAAAAACAGCGCTGTCCAACAGCATCAAGCTGAGAGTGGGCCTAGTTTTTTACACAGATAAGGCACAAGGTGGTTGCACTGGCGCGGTTCACGGGTCACCTACCTTCACAAAGGCACTTCTCACTGACTATATTTTATTTGTTTTATGCTTGTTTTTATATATTTTTTTTAATGTTTTGTTTTTGTGTAGGTACTACCTACACAAAAACAAAACATTACTACCCTGTATTTCTCTGTATTTCTGTGTGTCTGTATCTGTGTGGAAATTAAAAGCATTTTCTTTCTTTCTTCTTTCTTTCTGTTCGTTTGTCTCAGTTAAAAATAAGAAGGTTTTAAAGGTTTTTTCTAGAGTTCAGTAGTTCCAAGTATCGGAACAAGTTTCGTCATGTCTGTCCGTCCGTCTGTCTGTCAGTCTGCCCGTCCGTCCTCTGCTTTCCTTCTCATCGGCTAGTGTTAGAAAGATGAAACTGCATGGATATGTATTTACTACGCCGGTGAATTGCTGTAAATAAAATTATGAAAAAATAATACTTTGGGTACATCCTTTTTTTTTTAATTCCGGGGCCTAAGGCCGCGGCCGCTCTCACGTCCGTTGCCGGGCGTCTTTGGTACGCACGCATAAGGTATTTCCAGTGGCGCCCGGCTGGGTACCTGCCATACACGTAGGTGACGATGATATTTTTTTCCCGTGTCTACCTAATCGTGTAGGGTATAATTAGATAGTTATTTAAACAATATTTAGAGGTTGTTAAGACAATGTTTGGATTTAAGTATCCGTTTGCGAGATATTCAACTATAAAGAGCATATTTCACATCGAACAGGGTGTCGCCCTCCTCTAAAAGTGAAATGGCTGGCTCGAAAAACTTAAACAAATTCAAGGTGTATTGAACTTTGAAGGAAAAACAGATTAGTTAGGTACCTTTGTTAGTTCATCAGTTATATTTGTTATAATAGTTTTGTAAATCGCAATAATGAAAGTCTAGGCTTTAAACTAAAGTCATTTTAATTAACAACGACTTGAAACTTCGTGAAATATAATCGTCTGGTATTTATGTGTAGAAATTGCGAAGTGTATCAACCGCAGTGCCAGTGCCCCAGATATCCAGTACCAGCACCAAAAAGAAAAGACTTTGGTGTCGACTTTTAACTAAGAAGAATTCGTTTTAATACTAAATCCTTTTTAGGTGAGTCAGTACTATCTACTAGAGATTTTTTTCTGATTTAATTATTTCACTAGCAACTGTTGATCATTATGTAAGGTATATAACTTATCTACTGATTGAGCGAGCGTAATAAGCGGAGCGTCTACATTTCGAGATTGGACCATTTTGCTTTCTTCCGTCTGTCTGTTTGTATGTGTGTATCGGGCTAGCAGTCACAGTTTTTATCCGATCTTTACGAAACTTGGCACAAGTGTTACTTGATTTTTACACAATTTTTTAAGTGTGAGCTTTTTTGGCTTGCGAGGAAAATGGGGGAAAAGGGCTCAAATAATGTTTTTACTGTTTTTCCGGGCTAAGTAGCGGCCCTATTTATTGTACGATATTTACGAAACTTGGCTTCAAGTTTTCCCGTATTTGAAACATTTTTTTGTCGGTAAGTTTTTTGCTGTAGGGGGAGTGTGGGAGTAGCCAAAAAAATAATTTTATTACTCGCGAGGTTTACTGTTCGACCATAGGGCGACCATTAGTAGTAGGCTGTGGAGTTGACGATGTAGTTTTGTAAATTTAGAATAGAAACAGATTAATCTGTATTGTACACCAATTAAGAAGTTACAAGATCAAAACAAACAAGATGTACAAAGGACGGTTTTATCACTAAAAGCAATCTCTTACAGGTAACCTGAGGATGGACAGGTATTAAAAGAGACATGAAGGGACCGATCCTTCGTAGACTCGTTTTACTGCTATTTCCCCAGCGACTGTTATTTACGTAAAATCCCCATTAGATGTTGTGTAGATTAAGAGCATTTTCCTGTCAAGCGTTTTTCCATCATCGTGCTGATCTCGCCCGCAATGCGTGCCGATGTCAATGTCAAATTTCATACAATAATGAAATGCATTTCATGTCACGCGGGCCACCCGTATTGCTATGGTAACGGGGTTGGTCGCGAACTGATTTGATGTTGCCGCGACACGCATTGCGGACGAAATCCTCACATTGCTAGGTAAAAAAAACATGACAGAAAAGTGCCCTAACGGACTTTTGACACAGCGCTGCCTGTGTCGAAAGTCCTGTGTGCATACATTGGGGTATCTAATAGGATGTAAGTATTTGGCAGACACGGCTTCATTCTTAATATTTCCGGACGGACTCCCAGTGAATAAACTTAACTTTTTAATAATTACTTCCAGATTATGAATGATGGATCGATTATAGTAACGTGCAAGGACTATGCGAAGGGACAGTAATGGCAGCGAACACTAAAGAAATATTAATTCACTCGTAAACGTTGACGTTATAAAATAAAAATATTTTGTGCCACAGAACTTTCGCTTTATTAAAAAACTTGAAGTTTTTTTAACGCGCTTGAGGTAAACGTATGTTTCTAATAGACCTATTTATTGACCGACCGAGCGAAGCGTCTCAGTTTTAACTCGAGGACTGGCCGATTTGACGTTGTTGGTATGTGTGTCAGTTCCGGTCTACAGGCCGCATTTTTCTGCCGATTTTCATGAAATTTGGCACAAGTGTTCTTTGTTGCAAGGCGCAACTTTTGTCGAAGGGATTTTTCGATTGGGGGGAAAATGGGGGAAAATCTTTTTTCAGCCGATTTTCATGAAATTTGGCACATGTATTCTTTGTTGCAAGGCGCAACTTTTGTCGTAAGGAATTTTTCGATTGGGGGGAAAATGAGGGAGAAATGGGGGGAAAATTCGAAAATAACGCGAGGTCTACTGTTCATAGAACCACTAGTAACTCATTTACATTGGTCTATAATTCAGTCGTTACCGCATATGGGGGAGTTCCCTGCATGCGGGGTAACAACTAATGAAATTCGCTGGTCCATAACTTGGTCGATAGCCCGCATAAGGAACAATGAGGGCGCTAACGACCAATCCAAATGAGCTATTAGTCGATTCAGGACATTCATGCTTTTTGTACAAACTCCTAAGTTAAATATTAACTTTTAAAAAGGATTAAATTAATACGGCTCAGTGCATCGCTTGAAACTCCAATGTTACTCTTACGGAGCGTGTCAACAATGCCCATTGGTCGTGCAGCGAGGCATGTGATATCATGATTTCTACATGGCTTCATATAAAATCAACGATGTCTGCATTCATTAATAGATTAGAGTCATTATAATATTTTTTTATATGTGTGGTGTGGGTCGGGTAATGCTATTTTGTGACCGTAATACCCGACCCCCGCCGTGGGATGGCACCTCCACCGTGGGATGGCGCCCGGTCATGGGGATCCTTTGCCTAACAATGAGCGCCAAATGGGCTGAGATGAAGATGATATGTAATATGTAGGTAACCTTAGAGATGACTCTAAGGCAGCGTTTCCCAAAGTGGGCGATAACGCCCCCTTGTGGGCGCTGCTGGCCTAAAGAGGGGTGGTAAGACCCAGAAAAACTTTGAAGTATTGTCAAAAGTCGCCACTTTAGACAATAATCCAAAGTTTGGTTACTTCTTGGTAATAAAATACACAACATACATCTCAAAAAAATTGCAAATTCCTGTGTCTAGTATTCTTAAAGAGATGTTTTTTTTTCAAAAATGTCTTGGTGTCACCAAGATTCATAAAAATCGTCGGTGTCGCTAGTGGACGCCAGCGCTTACCAGGGCGCACTCTTCATTTGAAGTTATAGTGGTTTTTAAGTAGGAAAAAAGGGCGCTAAAAACTAATTTATTATCAAAGTGGGCAGTAGACAAAATAAGTTTGGGAACCCCTGCTCTAAGGCTACCTACATATTTCATTCAGCCTTCTTATTTGTATATTGTAGCTTTACACGTGCAATCAAACGTGTATCTCCCCAGATAACTATAAAGTATAAACTGCCGTCACACATGAAATATTTCCTGAGTATAATATTACTTTTTACAGCCTGCTTTATGTCGCTCAGCAGAATTGAATCCGATTGGATTCTAAACGTCGCAGATATATTTTTACATTTTATTTCATACATTTACGTATCTTATGTTTAGTTTAAAAGGACATAAGGGTTGTTTTATATCTAGAGCCGAATGTCATTTATATAAAACTGGCGATACACCCCTGTTTCGCTTCAGTTATATTAACGAATGAGGAATTTTTTTACAACTTTTTTCATCAAATCATAAATCTGTATTCATATAGGGCATTAAATGTCGCTAAGTACTAAAAAACAGGACTAACATCTACACAAAAACCGATTTCAAATTACTGTAATGGGATCAAATTGAAAGCACTTAGGAAGCTGTAACAAAATACAGTAGTACTCCTTTTGGAAATCAGTTAATAAATAAAAATAAAAGTTTGTCTCTGGCTCCCCTTTCAAGGAAACAGGTGTGACGTCATACAAAATGTACCTTCAGATATTTCCGTAGCTTGACCTCATCAAATATTTTTAGTATGGATATAAATAATATAAGTGATCAAGTTAAGGGCAGTTTGGTCGCGTGACCTTGGTGACCTCACTCCAATGGTTTTGAATTACTTTGACCTTTTGGTTTACGAGAAAGTTTTATTGTAAGTGAAGAAAGTTTTTTAATAAATAAGTTAAGTTTAAGTGGTTTAGGTAAAGGTACAATTATGTTGAGTAAAAGCATGCACAGACGAGGGACTTTTACCCACGGTACTTTGTCTGTGGGACTTTTGTCCATCGATAATCTGTTATAAATTTGTATAGAATAATGAATACGAAAGTACCCCGTAATTTATTTAGACATCTGTATTGATGGATAAATTTAAAAAGTACGCGGTCTATGTATTGTATATGGACATATAAAAGTTCTCATTTTACCTCGATTAAATATTATTTTTTATCTTCTGACAGTTCTCAGGTGAGAAAATCGTAGACCGTCGTAGCAGGCTATGGCGTAGATTGCTAGCGACGCGACGTAGCCTAATATCGTAGCTTCAGGTTATCATACAATGTATCATCAATCACCGAGCCTTTTCCCAACTCAGTTGGGGTCAGCTTTCCAGTCTAACTGCGATTCGGCTGAACTTCGATATTTTCCGTGAAGCGACTGCCATCTGACCTCCATAACCCATGGGCGATATCGAAGTTCTGTAGTTAGACCGGTCTGATTTTTGTTAAGATACAATGTATCTAATAGAATATATTTATGACTATTTGTCCCGGCGAACTTCATACCGCATAATTTTTTCTAATGTTCCGCTAAACGTTTTTTTTCCTCGATAAGAACTTTCTCCTGATAGTAACAAATGGTTCACTATCCATTTGCATAAAAAAATAACCATAAAATATTTTGGCATATGGTAATTTAGACTAATGATATTTATGCATAATTTTTTTATCCATAACAAATTTAGCATATTTGTCTTAATCATAAATAAAATTAGCATAATCATATTTAAGCATAAAATTTATAAGCATAGCTTTATAAAAGCAATAAACGTGTCAAACTATAATGAATATAGTCATAATCATCTTACGCAGAATAAGTAACTATGTAAAATAATTAAAAAACGGCTTAGGGGTGGCCCAAGGGCCACCCCCGCCGCACCTAAACCTACTTTGACACTATATAATATAGGAAATACTGGTTAAAGTAACTTTTTTATTTTTCATTCATTTCATTAATTTATACCTATTCCATTTTAGTAATATATACTATTAGGCGACTGTACACTATGCCTAAAAACATTGTGCAAATTATAACTATGCATAAATATATTAGACCTAAATATAATTATACCATAGTACATATGCTGCTAAAAATCAATTATGACCAAGTATAATTATGCCAAAAAAAGTATGCCAAATTCATTGTGCTAAAACATTTTAGGATTACATATATTATGTTAACGAAAGGTATACCGTGACAAATGACCTCAAATGTCTTGATCACAACAAAAAAAGAATTAGCGAAATCGGTTCAGCTGCTCTCAAGATTTGCGCTTAGCATATTCAGCGATTCTATTTTATTTTATAAATAGAAGAACGCATCATACTATACCACTTTTACACACATACATAAGAGCTGTAAAGAAAAAAGATAAGATCTCGGAAACCAGAGAAGGTTTCCGAGTTCCGCCGGTTGCCTTTGATCTTTGATAAAAAAAACTTAGTAAAAAACAGTGATTTTATCATCATACCTCAAATCATAATCGCAATCAAATTCCTTCCCCACATTTATTCTAACGACAGTGTAACGTAACCAACGTTACACTGTCGTTAAAAAAAATTTGTAAAAAAAAAACTAGCAACCGCAAATACTATCTTCTACGAGTAGCATCCCTGTTAACCCCTCCAGCTAAGTTCTGTAATTCAAACCTACATTCGTTTGACTACCTCGGTGGCGCAGTGTATGTGTTTACAACTGCCGTCTCTGAGGTTCAAATCAAATATTTGTGTAATCCACAAATGTTAGTTTCGGAGTTTGTGTTTTCTATGCATGTAGAAATATTTAAGTATATTTATCAGTTGTCTGGATCCTATAACACAAGCTCTGTGTGAGAATGTCTGAGAATATTCATTTATATTTATTATTCCATCATCCAGGACGGATGTTACATATATGCAGTCCGGACAAAAAACCACAACTCCTTAATTTTTCATCATATCTGTATGCTTCAAGTTCAAAGTATTCCATCCTTTCATAAACTACATCGTTTTGCATTTCTTATATAACAAGGCCTAATATTATCGAGGCCGTGTGCCTAATTTCCCCAGGGAATACCCGCATCGCTAAAACATTGTTATTAAAAATTGCACCTATATTTTAGACGAATAAAGTTAGATATGGTATTCCGTATTCCAAAAAAGTTTTGTAAAATAAGTTTATTATTTTAAAATTTCACCTCTACGTACTCCCTCGGGATAAAGGCGTGATTGTATGCATTTAAAGTAAAGCCAACGAAACGAGATAACTTTTTTCAACAAACGGACCGTTAGTGAGTTACATTGCGATAGCGAGCGATTATTATCTCTGTCCTTATCACTCGTACGTCGTAATGACGTAAGTTGGTCGATGAGAGCGGTCGTTGCGTGTTTAATGGTACAGGTAAACATTTAGTACGGTAGTTGTCAACCATTTGTCAACATTGATAGAATAGATAGTTCTGTCATAAACACGTCTGATTCAGACTTTTCCAACAAATCATCCATGTCTAATAAAGATGACTAATTATAATTGGGAATTAAACGAATAAAAATGTTTTAAATCCCCGAACCTTTGATCACATGTTTTCTTTCATCTCGATGGCCTTACTTTATTAGGTTCCGTATCCAAAGGGTAAAACGGGAAACCCATACTAAGACTTCGCTGTCAGTCTTTTAGTCCGTCCTTCCGTCTGTCACCACGCTGTATCTCGTGTACCACGATAGTTAGAAATTTAAAATTTTCACAGATGATGTATTTATGTAGCTACTACGTAGGTCACACTATAAGTTTTGCGTAACTTAAAAAAACATGTTAAAACCAAAATATTATGTTTATTTTATTTATTTATTTATTATTTATGTACAACACACATAGAAACAAGAACACAAAAACAGTAGTACAAACAATACAGTGAGCATAGTACAAGGGCACTGCTTATTCCTAGAGGAATATGTTTATTGCTTTTCAAAATACTCTCCTTTACATTTTAAACATTTTTTCATGCGATCGAACCATTTTTTAAAACAGGAGGACCACAGATCTGAAGGCATGTTTTCTACGTGCTGATTGAACGCTATCACTGCATCTTCGGAGTTGGTAAAAGTGAAACCTCTCATCAAATCTTTGATTTTGGGGAAAATACAGAAATCACAGGGTGCTAGGTCGGGGCTATGCGCAGGATGTGTGACGAGTTGTACTTTTTTGGAAGCTAAAAATGACTTTGTTTTGTTGGCCGTATGTGAAGAAGCGTTGTCATGATGTAGGAGAACGCGGCTTTTGGGTCGTCTTTCGAGAACTTTTTCTAACACCCTGGGTAAACAAATGGTAGAATACCACTCGGCATTAACACTCTTCTGATCTTCAAGTGGAATTTTACAGATGGGACCCGTAGCTGAGAAACAAAACGCGATCATTTTTTTACTAACGTTTCTCGCCTGCCTCACTTTTGTTGGCTTGTTCTCATTTTCAAACACCCATTCACAAGATTGCTGTTTTTTTTCGGGTTCAAAACAATAAATCCACGTTTCGTCTCCTGTGACAATGTTATAAACCGCATTAGAATGTCCGTGGTCGTACTTCAGTAGCATCTGTGACCATTCTACGCGAACCCGCTTCTGCTCCGCTGTCAGATCATGAGGAATCCAACGACAACAAAGTGTCCGAACATTCAATTCTTTGTGTAAAATTTTCTAGATTTGACTCATACCAATCCCCAATAGTCCTCGAATTGTCTCATAGGTAATCCGCGGGTTTTCTTCAATTAACCGCTTAACAGTAGCCACATTATTTTCGTTGACGGCAGTTGAAGGCCGCCCTTCACGAAATTCGTCATGTAAAGAAACTCGACCTCTCAAATTCAGCAAACCATGGCCTCACGGTGCTCAAACAAGGTGCTTCTATCCCAAAAGTAATTTTGAAGACGAGCGGCACAGTCTTGCGGAGAGAGAGAACTTTTAAATCATAAAAAATCATCGCTCTAAAATCTTTTCGACATAATTCCATTTTCGTTGCGTACGTAGAACTTTGATGTGTGATAAAAAACAATTGACAAATGATTTCCCGCCAATTGTTTTTTTTTATTACTAAGAAGGTTGCAATGTTTAAAAAAATATAACATTCGAAATTCAAATAGTTCCGATTAGCTAGAAGTGCAAAACTTTTAGTGTGCCCCATGTATAACAACAAATACTAAAAAACAGAATGTAATCTTGTTTAGTAAAGACGGTTTCCGAACGAAGTGTATTGACTGTTAAGTTGGCAGTACTTTTTTCACTTTGACAGTTCAGACGAAACTTTTTCTCGGCGCCAACGGGCGGTCTACTTTATCGGTTATAGTCAAAAAGTATTGTCAATTAATTTGTACCGGGCATATTACGGAATTATAACGGTTTGCAAAGCACCTTCGGCGGTACAGAGTGCTTTCTGGTCGGTCTACGTTGAGTCGGGAATCCGAGAGTTAATAATATATTTTAGCCCTGCGTCACCGCAGGCAAATGTATGGGAACCGGCTTTCCCATACAAATAAATATTTAAGAGAGCTCCCATACAACAAAAGTGATATTTGGTACAGAACCCTTTGTCCGACTCGCACTAAGCCGGCTACTAAAACTAATCAATATCCAATCCGAACAAACAATCACCATTAAGCGAAGGTTAAATTAGTCACTCCCAAATCTTGGTGAGTGTAAATCTACTGTGAGTCAAACAAAGGTCGAGGGTAAGTGGTTGGGTGTCGAGAGGCAATCTAGAGAGGTGTCTGCTATTGGACGGTTTGAAGGATTGCTCGGTTTAACATATTCGGGTTAAGAACACTTTTGATTCATGTTTATTTATTGAATGAGCGAGCGAGGCGTCTACATTTTGAGACTGGGCAAAATTCGGCTTTGCCCGTCTGCATGTGTGTTCCAGTTAGTGACCACAGCTTTTATGTTGATCTCTACAAAACTTGACAGAAGTTTTCCTTGATTTAATTCGTTTTTCTTCGTGAGTTTTTTTTAGGGAGAATAGGGGGAAACCCCAAATAATGTTTACAACGTGCAGGGTTAGCCATTGTCGACATCAATTAATACCCAACGATACCGCACAAATTTTGAAGACCATTTTCTACAATATTGGTTGAATAAGTCGATCGACTTTAGTGCCGCAGTACAACTTAACAGCATATTTTTTGGCTTCTGATCATTCACGCTCATAGGGTTGATGCTAGTGGCTCCAGTGGAATACTCGTAGTTTTCTCATTCATATACTGACACATCATCAGATTACTTTAAAAAAATTAAGCTCTTTTAATTTTTGCGCCCCTTGCTGTTCTCTTTTTCTGTATGTGGGTGCTATAACATCTCTAAGACCCAAGTCATCCTTATCAGCACGTGGTGTACCTGCTGAAAGACGAACGATGCTCTGGCAAATAACACAAAGTGCCCAGTAACGGCAATAGGGTCGGCTCCCTATTAGGCGATTTGCTTCATTTGCAAACTTCACATAATTAACAGGTCTGAACTGAACTAAATAATGTGGGTAGATTTGATTTTTAGAACTAAATGGATCAGTGTTAAGCCGACTACTTTTCAATCCACCCTCGTATCAGTTACACCTCAGTTCTCACACAGTATCATCAGCACGGCACAGTTCAGTATCTAAAACTGAGGCTTCATTGATGTGTGAATCGACTTTACTCAGTGGTAAACATCCCGTTTTTTTGTAATGATTACTCATTCCATCTTCAAGGGGTACCTTCAGTAAAAGTCCCAACAACAGCTTCCGGTCGTGTTGGCTTAGGATAATGGTACTTGACCAAAAATAATTGTAGGCCAAATTGCAAAAGTTTCATCTATAAAAGAGTACCTAGTACCTTTCAACTGAATGCAATGATTTCTCGGAGCATAACTTTATTACAGTAAATATTTAAAGACTATTTGCGAAGCCCGCGTCAATTTTATATCATTTTACATACCTTTTTATTTGGGCGCTCCTACGTCCATTGCCGGGAGTCTCTGGTACGCACCCGGAGGTATTTCCAGAGGCGCCCGGCGACATTGTACATACCTACAATAACTTCCGTCTTCCTCGATGAACAACAATAAAACCGACTTGGACCAAATTAAAATAAGAGCTCGTGGGAAGCAGTAGGTAAAAAATACACTTGAATTGAGTTGGATCTCCTCCGCTTTTTGAAGTGTATTAAAAAAAATTCATTGTTTTAAATCATCTTGATCCAGTGCTCTGCGACACTAATTGCGTTGGGGTTTGCTTCGTACAGGTCTACTGTACACGTCTCTGCCGGAAATACCGGTCACGTGACACGATTAACACATTTTTTAATTTTTCTGCGGCTTTTTTTATATTAATTACACCAAATTGACGCCGTCCGCCTGATGGTAAGTCGCGACGTCTAGTGATTGTGGGCGACTCTCACGGTACACAATATTAGTAGTGTGCCTCTCCATGGCCCGCTTAAAAAACCCAGCGTTATATGTGAGAGGAAACACGTGAGCAGGCGGGATGTTTCAGGTCCTATAGTTCGGTATATACGCGCGGTTTCATTAGTTATCAACTAGGTGGTTCTGGCTGTACTTCAAGACACGATATTATTTAACATGGTTTGTAGCGACAAGCCACATTTACACTGACTCCCACAAGAGTCAGTTATATACAAAGATACTTTGATCGTTCTGCACATAAGATTGACGTCAGCAGGTGCACCACTTAGCCACCCGCCATCGTTACAGAAGAAGGATTCACTCACCGACGCGGGATAAAACGCGACCCAAACCCAGACAGTGGCCACACAGGTGGCCAAAGTCCGCCGGGTGCTACGGGAAATTCTTCCTAATGCTAACCAGAGGCGCTCGGCAATGGACGTAGGTACGGCCGCGGCGTTGGGCCGTGGAATAAAAAAAAAGCATTGCATTAGCATACATAGACGTCCACTAAATAAAATAGTTATTAATATTTGGCCACATCATACAGGAAAAGAGCAAACTCTTACCATGTTGTTGGCCCTAAACGCATCAGTTAGCATAAACTTGTATCTCTATTTTATCCAAACTGTATTTTCAATTTAAATCCCACGGGCTATCGTGTAGGGTGACCACGATGTATGTTATAACATAATCTAATACCATTTTTTATTGAAACCATGTGTTAAGTAGTGAATACATACGAGTTTGATACGATATCGCCCGAATCTAATGTTTTTGTTGCACATAATAAGAAAGCGTCAATGGGTACAATGGGAAGGCAATTTTTTTACTTCCTGTTGTGGGACTGGGGACAGCGACAATGGGGACAACAGGAATAGACGAAACATATTTATGGATATAAATTAGACTGGCAACGGATAGTATATTACCGAATATTCGGCAATCTTGCTGACCAAATAAGTAACCGAATATTAGGCCGAATAGTAGTAGATATTCGGCCGAATATAATAAAAGGAGCCGAATAGGCCACATACCGAATAGTAACCGAATATTCGCTGCAAGACTACATAGAAAACTACCCGAAGTCCGATTTAAATACTTATCATAGATGCTTAATAGTACAAATAATAAAAATACTTGACCCGAAGCTCTGAGGTGCCAGTGAAGTCCTGGTGGGAACAAATTAGTAGGTACTATTAAATATAAATAAATGGTCACCCTACAAATCCTATTTATACGTCAACAGAGCGTGGTTAGGCAACTTTTATTTTTTCGCCAATTGCCCTCTGGAAAGTTATATTAGTTTGTATTAAGTGACGAGATTTAAGGCACCGCGACCGCTACGTAAAGTAGAAAACACTGGACGAGTATAAAGTTATGGTAATTTGCTTTTTTTTTATATTGCCCTCATATCGCTCGGGAATTCAAGGGTTTGTTTTATACGGTCAGCGTGGGTAGGATTAACTTTGTTACTGTAAGTTTCTATAAGCGATTTTCTGTTGTTTGCTTGTTTTCGGATAGTTATTGAAGTTTTGCGATTTCATCATAATCCTAGTTTCATACCTAAATTATCGACTGCAAGTATACAGTACTTTCTCTGAAGTACACTATTAGTTATTATAACTCGGAAAATACCCGTCTGCATACATCCTCGGCCTTTTTTTTTGTTATTTTTTAATTCCGCGTCCCCAGGCCGCGGCCACTCTAACGTCCGCTGCCGGGCGTCTTTGGTTACAAGCAGGTATTTCCAGTGGCGCCCAGCAAGCATCCTCGGCCTGTCTCTCTGTGACTTTTGATCTGGTGTAGTATGACATCCTGTGGGAATAGCTTCAAAACATTAATGTTGAACACCTGAACACCTGAACTTGTTTTCATATTCAAGTCTCTTCATGTATGTATTTAAACCATTGACCTCCAACCTATATACTGGCAGTATGAAATAACGTACTCTTTATGAAATATAATATATAATATTGAAAGCACTAGGAATACTCTAATATTAATTTATTTAGCAATTCAAATGCTTTCACATAAAAGATCTGTTGTTCAAAAGTAACATTCTATTATCTTCCTTTGTTTTCACGTAATAAATGTGGAAGAAATATTATAGAAATTACCTAAACAATAAAATTTTATTAGTTTATGATTATGAAAATACACCCAATTGACTATAATATGAGTTGTTGAGCAATTTTTCAGTACTACTATCTACTCTATTGAAAGTCTTTGATTTAAACGAAACAATTTACAAAAAGTACGATCTTCTTACATAATAATCTCTACATTTTGTTAGTCAAACAGTAGTATCAGGGTTATTAGCGAACCGGTTCGGTCCGTCTGTTATTTGTTAATTAGCTGTATACTCATTAGTGAGGTACAGAGTACTCGTAATCATGACAGAGGTAGACGTTGCATTGCAACATAAAATCGGATTATTTGAGTACAGAAATATAACTGAAAGATACCATTATTTTTTTGGGTTTGATTCCCAAATGGAGACTGAAAAAATATCCTCCCTGAATCTCATTCTAATTCTTAACCTTTCAACGCTATAGTCACATAGGTACATAATGTATAACAAACAAATCCTGATCTTTTTTGTCACCCCATCGTCCATTGCCGGGGGCCTCTCTCCTCCAAAACTAAAGTGGAAAAGTATCTTTTTGAGAATATACGTACTGTCATCTGCGCACCTTATAACTGTGAGTAAGCCTACATATTGTGTTCATAGTAGCAATACTAACTACCTACTGCAAAATCAACGCTTCTTCCACTCCGACCAACTAAAACTGATCAACTAAAAGTAATTAACTATTTTTATTCCTAACGGTTCAACTATTCAGTTGATTCGTTAAGAAATAAACGGGTAAATTTTTTTTATCCTAACGGCATAAGTTAGGTAAGTATAGTTCATCCGTTAGTAGAATCAATACATCAATCAATACATACGAGTAAAATAAAATTGTAAGTGATCTATTTGGGGTATGACTAGCCGTCACACCATTTTGTCACACCAGTGTGGAACAGAAGAATTTTTTTCTTCACCGTCACACTATCTAGTGTGACTGGCGAGAAATAAGTGGATCCTTGGACGTGGTATGACTAACCGTCACACCATTTTGTACATACATGCAACTTATGGTCAGTCTCTCTAATCTTGAAGGCTCTTATGTTGTTACGAGTATGTATTCCTGGTACATTTGAGGTTTGTGTCTTTTATAATGGACAATCATTTTCATCTGTACATCGAAGATATAATAGAGAAACTGTTGTACGGGGACGCAATACTTAGTACCCAAAACAATGGTTTTTAAAATTTTTGTCTGTTTGTCTGTGTGTCTGTTTGTCTGTTTGTCTGAATGTTTGAACACGCTAATCTCAGAAACGTCTTAACCGATTTGAATGTGGTTTTGTGTATGTGTGTACTGAGTGCCCACTTTTATTTTTGCGGATTTTCGCAGTTTAACTAACAATAGTGCTTAGCAAAAGTTGTGGAAATATTTGTAAAACGAATATTAGAGTTTGTAAAGACAATTCAAAAGATATATCGCCTTAAGTGGGTCCCTCAGTTCACACACATAAGCGATAGAAAGGCGTTTGTAATTTTTTATTATCTATGAGGTAAACAGAGCTGTTTATTGTACTCATATTTCGTTAGTCACATTGATGGTGAGGCCATCTTTTATTATAAATAACACGCACCTTGAATAAAATACTAGGACTACAGAACTACATAAGCACTCTCGAAATCTCATTCGAATCTTGATCCGTTTAGTT
Organism: Nudaria mundana; assembly: GCA_963556515.1. Taxonomy (NCBI): domain Eukaryota; kingdom Metazoa; phylum Arthropoda; class Insecta; order Lepidoptera; family Erebidae; genus Nudaria; species Nudaria mundana. Next base: position 3,282,350 of record OY748310.1, read on the forward strand.
TATTTAAATGTGTCAACATGTGCACCGAGTACAGATGAAAATGATTGTCCATTATAAAAGTCACAAACCTCAAATGTACCAGGAATACATAACAACATAAGAGCTTTCAAGATTTTAAATTCAGTGAAAACCGATTGAATGTTTGAACTCATTATTCTGAAAAAGTACCAGGGGATCATACTCGTAAAAATACATCAATTTAAAATAAAAATAATTATAAGTTTAATATTATTGATACAGATAATAATTTCCTACTCGAAGGTACAAATTCTGTCTTAAAGCGAATCTGTCGTTAACAGAATCTGTCGTAAGCAGAATCTGTCTTAAACAGAATCTGGCTTAAACCGAATAAACTAATAATAGTAAAACCATTCATGGCATTTGAAATAGTGCTGAATTATCGGTATGCTCAACTGAGGCGCTCGGCTATGGACGTATGGGAGGCCGCGGAACTAAAAAAAAGAACGTTAAGTACCTACTATGAATGGTAAAAATTGGTAAACATCCTGTTTCTTTATTTACTGCTAGTATTAAATTTATTAATCTATTATCGATACAATAAGTAAATGTATTCAACACATCAGTATAGTCTCCCGCGCAACAGTGACAGATAATGGGTGGATTTACGAAACATTACATTCAGCTGCCAGCTTATAGCACGCACATAAACTGTGTGAGATACAAGCCAGACGTAGTGAAAACATACGAGATGATTTTCGGTCGAGCCCAACATCATTAACGGGAGATAAAACGTTTTTATTTTATTTTAGAAATGCAAAATTAACACCTCCCACCTGTTGGAAAGCCAAGGCATCTAGCCATTGGGCGTTTTCACATTGCACGATATCGTCCTCAATATCGTGACGATATCGTCATCAATATCGTGACGATATCGTCACGATAATTTACATTCTTACCTTAAAGTTACTGCTGCTACTTACGATATCGTCACGATATTTTAGACAATATCGTCACTATATCGTGTGTTATCGTGCCCTAGCTACTTTACTTTACTTTCTACGTACTTTCATAGCTCACTGTATTATCAAAAGTACCTCTCTAGTTGGTGTATCTGTGAGTAAGAATAGGCAGGGCGGATGCTACCGCAATTGTGTGTTATAATAATACATTTTTGAAAATAATTGTGTGTTATAATAGCACCTGATTAATGTTTTTCAGAACCAGAAGGCTGGTTAATTTTTGGCTTTTTAAAGGATCTGTAAATATTGTGCGTACTTAATAAATAATTAAAAAATAAATATTTTTGGACATTCTTATACAACGTCATCAAGCCCAAACGGATTTAGAAAACTAATAAACATTCTAAATACATACTTAATATACATAGAAAACACCCAAACTCCGAAACAAACATTTATGGATTACACAATTTTGATTCGACCCGGGAATCGAACCCGAGACTGGAGTCGAAAGCCGATGCACTACCGACCACGCCACCGAAAAAGTTACTAATAACCAAGTAATATACGAGTACATAATCTATTTAAATTAAATACTAGTTAAGATGTACAAGTAGCTATATATAGCTGTAGTTATATCAATTATGAAGGTTTAACAGATCATTTTTAAGGTATTCTAGGTATTTGATGGACGCAACTCTCTTTAAATAACACTCCCCAATCCCAATACTGGGTACTGTTTTTATGAGTCAGCACTGTCCCACTGCGTGGCAATCCTGCTTCCTCCTGGCTCCTGCTTCCCTGAGACAGTGATCTGTCCCATGCCCAAGCTTGACTGGTCATTTTCTTTCTGAGCCAATCTGGACCACTTATTACTTGAACAGATCAGGCACAATAATCTCTGGTATGTTTTCCAAATTGTAATATAAAATGCTCATCGGATCACGATGTCGTCCAACAACGTGGAGGGTTTTTATCAATACATACACGCGCATGAATCATCGGCTACATCATGATAACGTTTCATTTCATTGTGTTACTGTAATTTATATACGTCAGGATTGAGAGCTGTTGTTAAAAATGTACCTGTATTTGTGCTACTTACGTAGTATACTGTGAAGGTTTCCATGGCATTCTTCTATCACTGCGGCGTACCTAATGAGATACGATAGAGGCTCTGATTAACAAACATATTAACGTCTTCGTCTACCACTTTGTTGATAAAGACGCACCTACTAACTTAATTTTGTCTTATGTGTATTGATATCGTATTCATCGTACTCAGCCTATCGCCGTCCATTGCTGAACATAGGCCTCTCTTTCAGTTACCAGCGCGACCAATCAGGCGCGGTTCCAGACCTTAAAAAAGGTTGTGGGCATGGCAGGTCGAAAATCGGCCAAGTGTGAGTCTGAATATGAACTCGCTTGTGATCGATATATATTGCATTACTACAAAGAAATTGTTTACAAAACAAATAACGCTTTGACCAAGATTTTGTTTAGTGTACAGTTCAACGTAGCAAAAAGCCTGGTGTTATGATGGTAACACTAGACTAATTAATGTGACGTCATTTTCTCAATGAAGCCCAATCTATTATAAACTTTTTATATTTATTTTTTTTATTCCGTGAGACCGCGACTGCTCCCATGTCCGTTGCTCCGGGGACTCTGGTGAAACCCGAAGGTATAGTAATCCAGTGGACGCCCGTCGGACTTTGGCCACTTGTGGGGCTTCTTCAGAGGATCTATTGTAACCTGTACCAATAAGACCCAGACCTTTTCACCAGGTTGTCTGTCCACCTGGTAAGTGGCCGTTTCACCCTACACTTGCCAGTACGTGGTCTCCACTCAAGAATCCTTCTGCTCCATGAACCGTGCGAACTTCGTGCTATTTGCCAGGCCCAACGCCATTTCAACTTGGCAATCCTTCGTGCTATGTCAGCCACCTTGGTTCTTTTACGAATCTCCTCATTTCTGAATCGATATAACTGTATTTTTTATAACTTTCAGCATATAGGTAATTAAAGTATTGTACCCTCAGATTGTAGATGGGAATGGTATCAAAACATTAATCACAGTACGTACTATATTACGCTGACTGGGTGTGGGCAGTATTCGTTCATTAAAGCTAACATAAATCAGGCTCATTTCCATTTAACAAACTCCTATCGATACAATGTGTAGGTATTTGGGGTTTATAGGATTACTACAAAACACCGTTAAATTTTGGTGACCACGTATGATACGGTCAAAATGAGGAAAGGGACCTCCCCTTCCAGTCTCCTTAAAATAATGTATTCAGCAGAACATCGTTTTGAGGTTCACATTTTCCTCATCTAGACATCGCTGTCAGACGTCATCTCCTCAGTCATTCCACTTTCACGCATTCTATCCATCTTTTCTTGGGCCTACATCTACTTCTAAAGCCCTCTACTTTCATACTTTGCACATCTCTTACCACATTACTTTCCTCTCTTCTTATAATGTCCATACCCATGACAAACGCTCACTTCTCAATTTTTGAGCCACTATTATTTATATTTTATTTCATGTCCCGTTTAGATTTCAGATATGAATGAAAATTGAAAAAGTTATATTATACTTCTTTAATATCCCGGCGTTTGTAATTTCAATTTCAGTAAGGAGGCAAAGTAACTAGGTAATTTTAAACTGTACACGTTTGAAGAAATAGGCAGCACGGGAGCAAAATATTAGGGGTATTTTAGCTATATCTGATTCAAGTAATATGTATGGCAGTAACATCTTTCTGCATCGAAGAAACTTTATGTAAAATTATTATTAAAAAAACTTTGAAGGACTCTTTATAGAAAAACTTGCTAGGGAGTGCTTGCTTTTATGACAAAATGATAATAAACGTCGACGTCACGCGACTAAATAGTACCACATGAAAAAAGATTGAAAATTGTTTTCTATTAAGTGAAAGAGTAAAGCTGTTATTTTGGATTTACAAACAGATTTACAAACAGACGGATTTACAAACAGATAAATTTAAATTTTATGATGTGTATGATTTGTTATTTCAATATTCTATCAAGAAAATATTGATCTGGTATTATGTAGTCTGCCAACTGCCTCGATGGCGCATTGGTATGTGTATGCGACTTCCGTTCCTGAGGTCCCGACTTCGAATCCCGGGTCCAATAAAATATTTGTGTAATCCACAAACATTTGTTTTGAAGTTTGGGTATTTTCTATGTATATTTAGTATGTATTTAGAAATATATAAGTATGTTTATCGCAGTATATTTAGAGAAGAAAAACTCGAAACAAAAGCTCTTTACATCTGGCCAGCGCGGTATATGTAGGCTAGATCCCTCCCTTTTCTGGGGAGACCTCTGCCCAGCAATAGGCGTTAATGGACTGAGATGATGATGATAGTTACTTTTAGATTAGTTACTTTTAGATTAGTTGCTTTGCCTCCTGTGATTCGAAGTGCTTTCAGGAATAACTTACGTGTGGTGGTATTTCTATTGTGAAGTGATTGTGTGCATCAGCAGTTTCTTATCACGTTATCACACACAAAATCACGAATCCCTGAAGCGGTAGAGCATTAATTCACCATTAGGTCACCCTAATCTTCTGTTGTTAGCCACTCGTACAATACAATATAAATTATTGTAACACAATGTAAACGAAACAATATTAAAAAAGAAAATGGATAATCTACCTGAGTTTCTTGCTGGTATCTTCTCAGGAGAACCAACTTACCGAACCAGCGAAAGAATAATTTTTAAATGGTTATTTATGTACTTAATTTAGTATTTTTATAATATTGCTTGACATTAAATTGTAAAATTTAGATATTTATATTATGTGCTCTTTATGTGTCTAAACTGAATAAACGAAATTAATTCTTTGATTCTTTGATTCTTGATTACGCCCATTTTTCGCCAGCCACATTGTTATTCTCACGTAATATGCGATGAGTCTATTCATGTTTTCGGGTACCTACTTTGCCAGAGCCAGTTAGCAGGTGCACCGCGAGCAGGTGAGCATGTCATGGAGCCTCGGAGATGTTAATAGAGCCTTTTGAGTTGTATCTTTAATTCACCATTCACCGAGCCTTTTCCCAACTCAGTTGGGGTCGGCTTACCAGTCTAACTGCGATTCGGCTGAACTTCAATATTTTCCGTGAAGAGACTGCCATCTGACCTTTACAACCCATGGGCGATATCGAAGTTCTGTAGTTAGACCAGTCGGATTTTTGATATAGGGCTCCAACTACCCCTAACGACTGCCATAGATGTTTGTATGCCAACCGGGACCGACGGCTTAACGTGCTCTTCGAGGCACGGAGAGGTCTCAATGTCTTATGAAATGGTCACCCATCCTAAGACCGGCCTGAGTCGATGTTGCTTAACCTTTGCAATGTGTTAACATTGTCGGTTACCACTAGACCACGAGCCCCTCCGTATCCGTAACCAGTTGTATCTTTAATTGTTTGTTAAAAAATAAAAGTGAATCGCCCAAATGTATGAACGCGTAGGTACGCGTATAACTTCAGAAGCGGACGAAATTATAACAGGGTCGTGATAGGGTTGACACTATACAGAAAATTAAATATTTTTGAAATATAAAAAAAAATTGTTTCTGAAGTGAGTATATGCGGTCAGTCTTCTAAATAGTAGGTAATATAACAAATAGTTTAGAAAAAATCGCCGGGTTAACTAGTGAGCTATAAATTATAAACTTTTATAATGGCAAACTCCTTTTTATAGTCACAAACTGAAAGCTTTAAATTATGAGACATTTATGAATATTCATAAAATAATATTAAAAGAGGTTATTAAGTTTTTAATTATTATTAAACTCATTAAGTTTAAGCGATAAAAATAACAATAAATTAATATGTTTTATTCATTAACCAAGTAATAATATTATTCTTACGATATGTCAGGATAATATTTTTTTATCACGCCTATATCTCAGAAGGGATAGTCAGAGGTACACTCTTAATGATCTCATCCCAAATAATAGGGGACAAGCCTATTGCCAGTACCGGTACTAGGATAGCGAATCCATAACCACTTTGTAATTCAAACCAAAATACCAACAGTTAGGACAGATGTTTCAATAACCCTGTCCAAAAACTCGTGACGCGGAGCTGGAAAATGTAAGCGTTGGCAACAATCATTCGAGTCTTAATGCCAATCCCACCATCCTCGCCATTTGACAACTAGGCGAGAACGACACCGATACCCAAATGCCAACGCTTTCATTTTCCAGGACCGCATCCCGACTTTTTAGACAGGGTATATGCACAGAATAGGGTATAGTACTTACATACAGAACTTGCACTCCGACGACGTTAATTAAAGTACATTATTTTGTTTACATAGAACATAATTCGAAAGTTAGGGTTGTCAGAAAAGTACCAGCATAATTTGACTAATAATTATGACGTTAATGCCTTAATATCAACTCTATGGTCAATGCCGTATCACAAACAAGAGACAACCCTTACTGACTTACAACTTCGACGTCACGAATTTTTTGCGATTGTTAGACGAGTGACATATGCCTGGTATAGGTACCACTTTCTTTTTATACCACTACCACGACGCTGATAGTAAAACCATTGCCGGGAGTCCCGGGTCCGTCCTAGCAAGGATAACCCCAGGGTGTAAAATACCTCTTTCCCATTGGAATAGGCAGAGACTATGGAATTCCGCTTGCTACGATCCTGGCATACTTCTTTCGCTTCTTCCACTTTCATAACTATTTTCATACACGCTCTATGGTTATGGACCTGGCCTTTTGTCAAAACATCTTCGATTTGGTCGAAACTCAAGTACGTTTGCCTAAATCGGCCCTTACCTGCCTCTGTCCATCCACGCCCGCCTTGTCTATCTGTTTCGTCAATATCCTTTTATCCATCATTTCTACGTGCCCGAACCATCTAAGAGTGATATACCTATATTATTTCGTAGTAATAGTTGGTATCGTAAAGTCCGATTGATCAACATCTAAACCATTAGGGGATTCCCTTCAACAACAGTTCATTGAAGTGTTGCAAACGTTAACGACGGGAGCTCCCCCTAGTGTAGTTCAAGTGTTGCCACAGTAAGATAGTGTTTTATCCAAGTTTAATTAATATATTTATTATTAACACAGCCATGCGAGTTATAGTCAGTTGACTCCCTGTCGTAAAGTGTGGTGTAAGTTAGGAAATCTATTAATAAACCTTGTTTATTAGTGTACTAGTAAAACTAAGTTTGACTGTCGCGAGACAAGTCGGCGAATCGGAATGATTCACAAAAAATCTTGTCATAGAACACCAGCTGCGATACTCGCGTGTTTCTTAAATTAATGTAATTATTGAAGAATTAAACAATATACCTATGTACCCAATATACCGTCTACTTATTTACCATCAAACCTCAAGAACTGTGTTGCTTAATAGTGGTATAACCTCAGAAGCAAATGCCTCAGAAACACCTCTGTCGGGTAATAGCCGCAACAGTATAAGCCGCACAAGATGAAAATGGTATTGGCGGCCATGTTGGTGACGTCATAGTGACGTAGATTAACCTACAGTAAATAATGTTTTGTTATCCGTACTTTTCAGCGAACGATGACGTCACGAACCGGTTATTGCGACAAGGTTCTATCACACTCATATCGTGCGCGGCTGGTACACCGTTGCCCAGGGTGCATCGAACCCTTAACTACCATCAAAGTTAAGAAGCACACTAGGAGGTTTCCTACACTCGAAACCATACAAAAAACATTATACAAAACATAGATTTTATAAGAGTAAAATCTATGTGTTGGCTATGTCGTTAAACTTTATGCCGTAGAAGGGGAATTCCAGCTAAATTTTTTAACAATTTGCTTAAAGACCTCGGATTGCCAAGAGCTTCAGTAAGCTTTTTACTAAGACAAATATGAAAAGCGATACTGTTTGGATGTTATCAAATTTGGCTAGGAAGGAACACGTCGCATGGTGAAGGTGAGCGCTGACTAGTCGCAAGGTGGCCACCCTAAACCCTAAAGTCTCAGTGTCCCCCACTTTATCACACTATGGACATGCACTGTAAATCCACGAAGTGCTTAGTATTCTAATACTAAGCATTCCATGCATTTACAGTGCGTGTATATTACAGTGCGTGCGTGTATATAATATCTACTAGAATTTAGTGGAGAACCGACTATTTTATCAATTGCAATGGAAACGTAGTAGATACAGTAATTAGGATAGCTTTATAGAAGCTACAAGCTGGCCTGTCGTGCGGTTAGGGAGCATATGGCCGAGTTCCTGCGTCCGCATCAGCTGGGGTTTGGTACGCCTCGGGGCTGTGAGGCAGCTATTCATAGCACGCGGGCATTTGTAATGGACGCGAATAATTCTGAATGCGTGGTGTTGAAACTGGACATACGCAACGCGTTCAACACCTTAGAGCGGGATGTTTTGTTGAACGTGGTCAGGGACAGAGTTCCTTCCCTCTTCCCTTTTATTCAGCAAGTATACCAGGTACCATCGAATCTCGTGTTCGGCAATGATATCATCCTTTCGCAGGTTGGAGCTCAGCAGGGGGACCCACTTGGACCACTCGTATTTAGCCTGGCTATTCACTCTGTAATTTCCGAGCTACAATCACCTCTAAACCTATGGTACCTCGACGACGGCACCCTTGGCGGAGGGCCTGAGGTGGTTGCTCAAGATATCTCGATCTTGGTCCCACGCCTTAAGGAGCTGGGACTGGAAGTGAATCCGGCAAAATGCGAAATTTTCCCCTGCGGGGCCGAAGCCCATACTAGCGTCGCCCGCTTCAGCGCACTTCTCCCTGGCCTCAGTGAACTGACACCTACCACTTTTAACCTTCTGGGCTCTCCCATTTTCCTGGAGGCGGTTCCTGAGGCCCTTATTTCTCGTAAATCCCTTCTTATTGTCGCTCGAGAACGTTTACGGGATCTCTCTCCTCACGTGGCATTGTTGCTGCTGCGCGTGTGTTTTGCGATCCCAAAAATAATGTACCTGCTGCGGACTACTCCAACGTGGTTGTGTCCGGAAGCTGTTTCCTCGTTTGACGACGCTTTAAGGGACACAGCTGCGGCGATTCTTAACGTCTCGTTCGACGAGCGGCAGTGGCTTCAGGCGTCTCTGCCTATAAGGCATGGGGGCCTTGGATTGCGCTGTATACGGGATGTTGGCTTGCCAGCTTTCTTGGCGTCGGCTCATGGGGTTGCGAACCTGGTTGCTGTCATTCTTTCTCCTAATGGTGACGAGGCAAACATACCCTATGTGCCGGGGGCACTGTTGGCATGGTCTGCTCTTGGCGAGGATGTGGCGGTTCCGGGGACCCCACACGTCCAGCGGGCATGGGATGATTTTGGTGCTAGGCGGATTTTAAAGAAAGTTATGGATGCGGCATCTGACGTGGAGCTGGCAAGACTCCGGGCTGTATCGCAACCGGAATCAGGGGCATGGCTGCAGGCGCTCCCTTCACCGCACCTGGGAACCTTACTAGATGGCGACTCTTTGCGTGTGGCGGTGGCTCTTCGCTTGGGCTGCAGAGTGTGCGAACCTCATAGGTGCATCTGCGGTTTTATGGTGGAAGCCGATGGTCATCACGCACTTAGCTGCCACCGTTCAACAGGTAGGTTTCCGCGGCACCATGCTCTTAACGATATTGTCCGGCGGGCCCTGATATCGGCCAATGTGCCCTGCGTCCTGGAGCCTACTGGTCTGAGCAGGACTGACGGCAAGCGTCCGGACGGTTTGACCTTGATTCCTTGGAAGAACGGCAAATGCCTAGTGTGGGACGCTACGTGCGTCAACACTGTCGCCGCGTCTCACCTTGGTCGAACCGTCCACGCTCCGGCTGCCGCAGCTGAGGACGCGGCGGATAGGAAACGAGTGAAATACGCTGCATTGGAGTCACATTATTTATTTGTGCCCTTAGCGGTGGAGACCTTGGGCAGTTGGGGCTCCGAAGCCAAGAGCTTTGTCACGGAGTTGGGACATCGAATTAGGGAGAGGTCCGGTGACGCTCGCTCTGGGTCTTTCCTGGTGCAAAGATTGTCCATTGCCATTCAGCGGGGCAATGCTGCCAGCATCATGGGCACCTTTGCACCAGGAACGATGCAGGACGTATATTTGTGACTTTTTAATTTTTATTTTTTTATTTTCAGACTAATTGTTTATTTACTTAGTATTTTTATAATATTGCTTGACATGAAATTGTAAAATTTTGACATTCTGTTGTAATTCTTGTTTTGTTAATCTAACTAACTAATAAACCACAAATTATAAAAATAAAAAAAATTGCTGCACAATAAAAAAAAAAAAAAAAATCTTAATATGAAGCTACATTCAACCTATTAATACTATTTTCTATTTCAGGACTTAAACGCGTAATTTACCTTATGTTTGGCCTGACGTCTCGACCGAGTTACATCGGGCCGTGGTCACAGGCTGACTGGAGCTGGCGGCGTCGATAGCGTGAGGCGCGGGCAGATTCTCCAGCTACCCTCACCGGGTCCTGATATTTCTGCAGTGCGTTGTTAAAGTCCCTGCACACTACACTTACGACGTCCGCCCGGGCAGACTCCGATTGCACTTTCCGGTTTTTTGTTTTATTACTTAAAAACAGAAGGTACCACATATTACTGTAATCGCTACTCGCTTGTAACTTAAATCTAAACCAACTTTGTATTATTGTGACAATGTTGTCATTATTAATTTGAACGTGAACCTAATTATGTAACCTCATCAAAACTTCTAATTGTTACGCTATTGTCGCTTGCTTATGCTTCAAGTATTTTGAAATGAATCTGAGTTGTGTGTTTAATAATGTTAAGTGTGACGACACTTTGTTGTCTGTCGGCTGGTCTGCTGCTTCGGTGGCGTGATCGGTAGTGCATGGGCTTTCGACTCCGGAGTCTCGGATTTGATTCCCGGGTCAAATCAAATATTTGTGTAATCCACAAATGTTTGTTTCGGAGTTTGGATGTTTTCTATGTATATCATGTATTTACGAGTATTTAGAAATATATAAGTAAAACAATGGGGTAAGATGATTAATTTTTATATAATTGCACTAATTTCGCTAAATAGAAGACAATATAAATGTCGACATATGTTTCACCTACTCACGAGGCATTCTCAAGACTGTCTCAAAGAGAACAGCAGCTACTGTATCTACTACGTTTCATTGTCTAGATCCCATAGCACAAGCTTATGGCTTGGGTGGGCTAGATGACGTTTTGTGAGAATGTCCAACAATATTTATATTTATATTCCTTTATATATTTATTGTCATAATGTTATAGAGAGGAAAGATTTGATTGTTTGAATTGAATACGCTTTGTAACTTTTGAACCAATTGTGGTATTCCCATTTATTTTGGAAAGTGACGCCCACTTTTGGCTGGTTAGGTCGTATGTAATAGTTGCGAACCTATTGTCGTTCCCGGGTATAAATATGTTAGGACAATTCACACAACGCCATCTAGTCTCAAACTAAGCAAAGCTTGTGATATGAGTACCAGATAAACTGATAATACGTATTTACAAATTACATACATATTGTACATTGGAAATACCTCAATTACGTAAGGGTTATATCAACCCGAAGACAGCCCCATCAGCTGGTCGACCAGAACCCGTTTCGTTATCCGCCAAAGAAGAAAAAAAAAGTTCATCAAAAAATAAAAAATTAAAATTTCAAATCAAAACAAACGTGTCCCAACACTACGGCTTGACGTAGCTACTACTAGACAATGAACGTGTGGTACGTATGTACAATGCCCTTGGCAGTTGTGCGGGCGTCGCAGCGGTGTGGGCGTCGTTAAAGGATTATTTTTGTTTATGGAAATAAAATTTTGACCAACACAGTTATGTTTCCCCAGATCCTCGTCCGTGGTTCGACAGGTGCACCACGTGCAAGTGATAGTAAAATCTCTGTTTTATTCACCCCAATTTTAGAAAGGTATTACCTGTTTACAGGAAAGGATCAAAATGGCTGCCTTCCCGCCGGACGCACAAAGATACTCGCTGGCGCATATTGCTCCGCACAGCTCGTAGCATTTCTTGTGTAACAGTGCTAAATGCGGTTTCAATCCGTAATTTCATTTCTTGCTCTGTTTCGCACTCGACTGCGTACACAGTATTTTTTAGGTATCAATGCTCACGGTACAACTCCCGGGCAGCGCTCAAATTCCCTTCTGATGCTCCTACACAAAGCATCATCTCGTAATACTGTTCGTTACTCAGAACCATTACTACACAACTCACAAATTAACACACTCAACAACTATTTACCTACCTCACTGCACACGCATTATTTGTACAATCTATTTGATGTCGATGACCGAATCAGCTGATTTTAACTAGTGTTGTTTAAACAAGTGTGTATTTTATTCGGTAATAATGTTTTTTTTTATGAACTTTCATTTCTTCTTTGGCGGTCGCCACATATCGAAACGGGTTCTGGTCGACCAGCTGATGGGGCTGTCTTCGGGTTGATATAACCCTTATGTAACACCCGGTATAGATCGCTGATAACCGGTCTGAACCACTAACAACCACTCTGCACGTCAGAACAGTCAAACAGTCGAGAATGACGTAACGTCACTACAGTTTCCCAGTTTAAGTAGTTGTGTGGTTAAAATGCAACTAATTATTGTTTGTAGTTATTTTTCTGAGATCTTGTTTTTTAGCGGAAAGCATACATATACTGGGCAACTTGTATCAGAACTACTTAGTACTCGCCACGAAGAACACTGGTGACACTCACCATCTTTCTATAGATGGTTGATCTGAGGGAAATACCCAGCGTTTCGGTACAAGCGTAATAGTATGTACAACACACAAAGTTTATAGTAGCACACCAGTATTTTTTTTTTTTTATCGCTAAAGTAGATTTTTTTTTCGGTTAAATTCTTATTTTGTATCTATAAATATGTAAACTGAACAGGATAGAGATTTAGAGAAGAAATTGTGATTGGACTTTGTAAAAACCATTTGTTTGGTAGAAATATAGCAACGTAGCTGCAACTTTGCACCATACTTGTTTTGCGCCTCTACCTACCCTCTTGGGAATTGTGTGAATAATGTGTCATTAATGAATACACAATACCAACAAATCTCTCATTTCGCCAGTCCCTTTGTTTTTACCATGCATAGGAGGCGATTACGGACCTGTTTCTGTTTTTGGACACTTTGGGTACCTACAATATTTTTGCGAGTCAATATTTGAGCCTCATCTGTCTATCAGCACGCAGGTGAGGACAGCTAACTCCCGTGTTAGAGTAACCAATGAGTACATGTCAAGAATACTTTCCAATCCAATAATATTAAATCTAAAAGTCATTTTGTCACTTTGCTCAGATCCTAAACATATTCCACGCCACAACCAATTTGTGTTATACCGAAACTCGACTCAAATGTAAACTTCTATGAATTAATTAAGCCAATGTTTGTTCCCCGCTCCACGTATTACATCAATCACGGCATATTAATATGGTTCTCCTGAAGTTTGCTATGATACAAGAGCTGGCAGCACAGAAATGTACTATATTATTTATTAGAACTTGCTTGTTTAATGCTATGTTGGAGTTGTTGAATAATTTTATACTCAAACATTATACAATAGGAATCGCAAAAACTATAGTCTTGAGCTGGACTGATCCCTTTCCAGGAGGAACGTTCTACCAAGTGACCAAGACACCATCTAGCACAAGACCTCTAATATTGCGATCATTATTCTGTTAATACCGTGACTTACGACGACGCCTGGTTAGTTCCTCAACTGCTGGTAGATTTTGCAGTTTATATTGTAAAATATTTAAGAAAAAGTTCTTCTTTTTTTAAAAACGTGGCTCCATCGATATTCATCGATGATTTCGCCAATGTCAAGGTAATGCTTGATTAGTTGATAGTCCAGCACAGAAGAACTAGTTGTTCCTAACTAGCTCCAGGTGCAGGACAAGAAACGTTGTTCGGTATGAGAGTCTCTGGAAACCCGATTTTTGCGGAGCGCCAGAGGTAACCTAAAAAGCCACCTGCCACGCGCTCAGCAAAAATCGAACTCCCCTAAGAAAAAGTTACCATACTAATACAAATTTTACACTGCCATTATAATTTGTTTTTGACAACTATCAATAACGCCATCTGACGAGCAAATGGTTGAACTGAGTAGGAGTGTATTGAATCTGTAAGTCGATCAGCCCGGGATATAAGTAAGTAGTCTCTCTAAATCTCTCCGATTTACTTGTCTCTATAACACAGATCGCAACGCAGAGGATTTTTTTTTTTAATTCCGCTTAACCGCGGCCGGTCCCATGTCCATTGCTGCGGGGTCTCTGGTGACACCGGACGCGGACTTTGGCCACTACGGGGGTTTGGTCGGGATGAGAATCCCGCGTCGTTGGGGTTGGGTTTTATCCCGCGTCGGTGAGTGAATCTGGTCGTGTGCGGTAGGGTTGGGGACCCGCAGCACGCGACCCTTCGAGCCTGCTTCTGTAAGGACGGCGGGTGGCTATCCCGCCGTCATCAGGCCCCGATCATGGAGGTCGATGGTCCTGGGCGTAAATGAGTCTGCGGCGCCCTGTTCGTTGACTGCGGAACTCAGCGGGGAGGGTACGCTCCCTCTCCCTCCCGGCCGCCTCCTTCGCGAGCATGACTTGCTCGCAGAAGGACACGGCCGCGTTCCACCTACTCGCGCTGGAGACCATGGCTTGAAGCATGGCTTCCAGCGAGAGGAGCATGGCTTCCAGCGAGAGGACGCAGAGGTTATAAAATAACAGTGGGTAAAAGTGGGTGTAAGCCCAAAATGCAAAGAAAACAGTTGCTGGTTCGAGTTCAGTCCAAGACTATAGTTTTGTGATTCATATTGTAAAATTGTTTGAGAAAAGGTCATTGCTTAAAACTATAAATAAATTAAAACGGATTGTTTAACTATAAGTTGCATTACACTTAGATGTGGAAGAATCCTCATTAACTACAGTGAGCAATTTTCCTAAAAGACTCGACTCAATAACAATGTAATTCTTTGTGCAAAACAAAAACAAGCCCTTTGGCCATAACTGAATAACATTATTTTCTATTACATATCTACTATTTTTATCCACATCTGAACATAACTCACAACTTTATGTCCTTTACGGCAACAGGAAAGAATTGATTGAATGTTTTGGTTCAATGAATAACGCATCAGGCTCCTAGACTATACTTGCAAACATTGTCATCGTATATCATTCATATTTGACTAAACCTGCGTTCGCTGTCTACAAATATAAACGCGTAACTAAAAATATTGTGTATTTAGATGTATTATTACTATTATAGTCCGAAACGCCCAGGACTTTAAGTGGCTGTGCCATAGCGGCTGGCATGTAAGATTTTGTTGCCTTTCATCAAGATTTCAATATCTTTATTCATCTAGTTGCCCTTTACAACTGTTACTTTTTGACAAAGTAACACTTTATGGACGTCAAGATTATTGTCTCTTCATTCATTTTACTGCTAAATTCACAAAGCAATGGGTAAAGTCAGTGACGAAATAAACTGGCAATAACATATTATCACTCTGATCTACTTAAACTTGACTAAATATAATGAAATTACGATCGATCTTTTAGGTCTTATGGCGACGTGAAAGCCATCTACCGGGAATCTTTATAGGTAAACCGCGATAGGGAATAGTACTTACATACAGAACTTGCACTCCGACGTTAATTAAAGCACATTATTTTGTTTACAGAGAACATAATGCGAACGTTAGGGTTGTCAGGAAAGTACCAGCATAATTTGACCAATATTGACGAGTGACATAGGCCTTGCCTATAGCAGGCCTATGTCACTCGCCTAACAATCGCAAAAAATACGTGACGTCAGCGACAACTTGAAGTTGTAAGTCAGTAAGGGTTGTCTCTTGTTTGTGATACGGGATTGACCATAGATTTATGTATTTCAAAGCAATGAGTTTGCTTACACTATTCTTAAAATATTAAGAAAGAAATTATAAATAGATCACAAAAACTGATGTCATCGGCGGGACTCGAACCCACGGCCTTTCCCTAACAGGGGGAATGCTCGACCAACTGAGCTACGATGACCACTACCGACGACATCGAATTTTTGCTTCATATCATATTCATAATTTCTACATCGCGCTATTAAGGTTAGCGTTGGATCCACCTACCGCAGTTCTACCGAACTGACGGTATCAGTGTATCGTGTTACAACGATATTTAAACACTGATTTTTTGATGAATCCTTACCAAATCCATATATTTATGTATTTCAAAGCAATGAGTTTGCTTACACTATTCTTAAAATATTAAGAAAGAAATTATAAATAGATCACAAAAACTGATGTCATCGGCGGGACTCGAACCCACGGCCTTTCCCTAACAGGGGGACTGCTCTGACCAACTGAGCTACGATGACCACTACCGACGACATCGAATTTTTGCTTCATATCATATTCATAATTTCTACATCGCGCTATTAAGGTTAGCGTTGGATCCACCTACCGTAGTTCTACCGAACTGACGGTATCAGTGTATCGTGTTACAACGATATTTAAACACTGAATTTTTGATGAATCCTTACCAAATCCATATATTTATGTATTTCAAAGCAATGAGTTTGTTTACACTATTCTTAAAATATTAAGAAAGAAATTATAAATAGATCACAAAAACTGATGTCATCGGCGGGACTCGAACCCACGGCCTTTCCCTAACAGGGGGACTGCTCTGACCAACTGAGCTACGATGACCACTACCGACGACATCGAATTTTTGCTTCATATCATATTCATAATTTCTACATCGCGCTATTAACGCTATTAGCACGATACACTGATACCGTCAGTTCGGTAGAACTGCGGTAGGTGGATCCGACGCTAACCTTACGCTACACGCCTTTGCTTACGCTAGCTCTATGAATCTATTAGAATATTTTGCAGTTTGCTAATTTTTTCGAGGACACGCCCGGCAATGGGCGTAAGAAAGAGCAGATAAAATAAGTTTGGCAAAAAACCCAAAAAGTAACCAGTAACAAACATAAAAAAAACGTACAGTCAAATTGAGAACCTTATCCTATTTTGAAGTTCATTAAAAAAGACCAGTTGGATGTTTTAGGGTTTGAATCTTAGATCAAAAATACCTAGATTACCGATCAGTGCTTTAAAAACGGCACCTCTTCACCTCGGTCATTGCACACCTGCGCGCTTCAACCGCGCGCCGTACTAAGTTCCTATTGCGCTTGCTGACTCTCGAGGGATGCGACAACGGCGCTGTACATTGCATTGATGCTTTTGTATTCATTATTACGAATTATTTCTATGTCAACCATCAATGGGCAATCTTGTTTATTTTATAGATGGTATTTTTAATAATTACCTATATGGTATTCGAGTT
The DNA here is from genome assembly GCA_963556515.1 of Nudaria mundana. Lineage (NCBI taxonomy): Eukaryota > Metazoa > Arthropoda > Insecta > Lepidoptera > Erebidae > Nudaria > Nudaria mundana. Next base: position 3,299,664 of record OY748310.1, read on the forward strand.
TGAATCCTTAATAGAATCCGCTAATAAATATTTGTAGTGAAATATTGTGCACCTATTTTAAGTCTGGACCTCAATCTAGCTACCACCATGTACTCTAACGAGTGTCTTTTTTTTTTTTTTTTTTTTTTTTAGTTCCGCGACCAAGGCCGCGGCCGCTTTAACGTCCGTTGCCGGGCGTCTCTGGTTACAAGCAGAACGTATTTCCAGTGGCGCCCGGCGGACTTTGACCACCTCTGTGGTCTCTGCGGGGGGTTGGGTCGGGATGAGAATCCCGCGTCGTTGGGGTAGGGTTTTATCCCGCGTCAATGAGTGAATCTGGTTGCGTGCTATGGGGCAAAGGCCCCGCAGCACGCAACCCTTCTAGCCTGCTTCTGTAAGGACGACGGGTGGCGATCCCGCCGTCCTCAGGCCCCGATCATGGAGGTCGATGGTCTTGGGCGTAGATGAGTCTGCGGCGGCCTCGCCGCTGACTACGGAACTCGGCGGGGAGGGCACGCTCCCTCTCCCTCTCGGCCGCCTCCTTCGCGAGCACGACTTGCTCGCAGAAGGACACGGCCGCGTTCCACCTACTCCCGCTGGAGACCATGGCTTGAAGCATGGTCTCCAGCGAGAGGGTATCCACGCCCAGACCCACTACGAGGTCCCGGCGCTGACTCGCCCACGCTGAGCACTCCACCAACGTGTGGAGTGCGGTGTCGTCGTCGGAAACCTCGCAGTGTTGACACCGGGGTGTGACCTCACGATGGATGCGAAACAGATAGCTACCGAAGCATCCATGCCCGGTAACGATCTGCGTCGCACGATACGTGAGGTCACCATGCTGCCTCTGCAGCCAATCGTCCATGATCGGTCTCACCGCCGCGATGATGGTGGCACCCCACTTGGGTTGCTCAAGTCGCACCCTCCATGACTCCATGAGATCCTGGCGGAGTTGGGACCGCCGGTCATCGATTTCTCGAGACGCAGGCCTGTGGTCCCGCTCCAGCGCCTCCTTGCGCCATTGGAACAATGACGCAAGGGCTCTCGCTTCCAGGTCCCATGGAGGGGTCCCGGCTAGGAGACATGCAGCCTCTCCGGAGATCGTGCGGTAGCCCCTTATTATTTTGACGGCCAAGGTCCTCAACGGTCTGTTAAGGAGCGTTGAGTTGTTGGCCGTCAACCGCGCCGCCCATACGGGAGCCCCGTATAGGGCCATACTCCGCACGATCCCCAGGTACAGTCTCCTGCAGGAAGCGTTGGGTCCCTTTAGGTTGGGCATCAGTCGCGAAAGCGCGACCGATGCCTGTGTCACCTTGGGGACCAAACTTCGGAAATGTGGTCCGAAGTTCCATCGGCTATCAAGTACGATCCCTAGATACTTCATCGAGGGCTTGATGCCGATGCTAACGCCTCCCACATTTATGCTGGAACCTTCAGGTGGACCGTTCCGAGGTCTGTGAAAACACAGAACCTCGGACTTGTGCAAGGCCACCTCCAGTCCCAGCCGCCGTATCCGACCCACGACTTGAGCAACACCCGTCGTGACCTTGAGTGCTGCCTCCTGGTACGTTGCACCCCGCGCCGTGACGAGGGTATCGTCGGCGTAGCACGTTACGCCGACGCCCTCAGGCAACGCACCCCGCAGCACCCAGTCGTAGCCGATGTTCCACAGAAGCGGCCCCAGGACCGACCCCTGCGGAACACCGCACGACACATCTCGCCGAGCTGGCCCGAGCCAGCTGGGGAAAGCTATGGCCCTCTCAGAGAGATAGGCCCCGACAATACGACGGAGGTAGAGAGGCGTTTCGTGATACACGAGCGCCTCCCTAACGCAGCTCCATGGCAAGGTGTTGAACGCGTTGGCGATGTCAAGAGACACCGCCACCACCACCTTGCCCTGTGAGACTGCTTCCTCCGTCAGGCTCTTCACGCGCATGATCGCGCTCACGGTGGAGCGTCCCCGACGGAAACCGTACTGGTTGTCCGCCAGGTCTGGCCCCACCGTCGAGAGATGCTCGACGAGGCGTTCCGCGATAATTCGCTCAAAGAGCTTACACACCTCGTCGAGCAACACGATCGGCCGGTATCCGGACGGTGAGTCCACCGGCCGCCCCGCCTTACGAATCAGGACCAGTTTCCCCGTCCTCCACACCTTGGGAAACTGGCCCCTTTCGAGGCATGCGCTAAAGAGCCCCATCAGTCGAGGCCCGAGTTCTTCGAGGGCCAGGACCCATGCACGGCCAGGAATGCCGTCGGGTCCGGGGGCAGTGATTTTCCGGCGTTTAAGCCGGAGTACTGCCGCACCTAGCTCCCCCACCCTGACTTCGGGTACGTCGTCTTCACTGATGCTATCCGCGTCGGGCAGAGACGGAGCCATGCGCGGAGGGACGTGCTCCTCCGCGCTCGTCGGAAACAGGGAGCCCATGACCCGCTCCAGCTGCTGCGGCTGGAGACTCTGGGTCAGTGGGGGCGCCCTAGGTCGGAGTTTCTCCCTGACCTGTAGGTACGGGCGCCCCCATGGGTTCTGCTGCAGGGTTTCCAGGAGCTCCTCGCGGGCCGCCGTCTTGGCCCGCTTTATTGTCTCCTGGAGATTACCTTTAGCCTCCCTGTAAGCCTGATAAAGCTCCGCCTCTCGGGTTGCCGCGTCGTCTGGGCGGCGATGCCTCCGGCGAAACCTGGTGTACTGGCGGCGGGCGGAGATGCATGCTGCGCGCAGCTGTGCAATCTCCGGCGACCACCAGTACACCTGCTTCCTTGCCGGTCTGGGTGTAACCCTAGGCATCGCCGCATCACAGATTTGCGACATGGCTCTCCTGAACCACTCCGCCTCGGCATCCACATCGGCAGGCCGGTCCGGTGCCGGAATCCAGGCCTGCACGATGGATGCCTCCAGGAGAGCCTCCCGATCCAGATGGTGAAGTGCCCAACGCGGATCCGGGGGATTTTCTACCGGCTGTGGGAGGTCAGGTGGGGGGACGACATCGAATCGGATGTACCGATGGTCCGAGTGCGTCTCCTCACCCTCCTCCACGTGCCAGCCAGTAATACGGGCGGCGAGGGCAGAGGTCGCGAACGATACGTCCACGACCGAGCTGGTCCCCCGCCGCCAGAAGGTGGCGACATTCCCCCGGTTGAGGACCTCCAGACCACGTGTTCTGGTCCAGTCCTCAAGAAGCCTCCCCTTGTCCCTGGTTTCCCGGGAGCCCCACGCCTCACTCCAGGCGTTGAAGTCTCCCAGGAGCAGGACAGGGCGAGGACGGCACGCAGCGAAGACGACGTCGAGCTCAGTGAGCCATAGCTCAAACTGAGTCACGTCCAGTGTCGGCGAGATGTAGGTGGCTACGACTGCCAACCCGTCATATTCCGCCGCAACACACCCGCGGCCCCTTGCAATGATAGCAAGGCGCGAGTTGTCTGCGGCGGACCCCCCGAAGATAAAACAGGCCGAGCCGTCCTCGTCCACCGGGCTTCCCGGGTGGACGTAGTACGGCTCGGCGACCACGGCCAAGTTTATGGACCACTGCCGGATGCTCTGGTACAGAAGATCCTGAGCAGCGCGGCAGCGGTTCAAATTCACTTGCAGGATGCGGATATGGGCGTCAGACATTAATGGACGTCCATATCAGCATCCCGCCGAGAAACATCTGGCCGTGCAGTAGCGGCACCCCCACCGCTCTCAGCGGACGGACGAGGCTTTGGCCTCGAGGCGGCGCAGGTTGTGCTGCCGACCCGGTGGTCCGCAGTTTTGCCCTCCGCCTCGCATTTAAAGCAGCGAGGCGGGGCATCACAGGCACTTGCCTTGTGACCGGGCCGGCTGCAGCGGAAGCACCGATCGCCCACGGTGACTTCCGCTGTGCACTGCACTCCGACGTGCCCCACCACCATGCACCGGAAACATCTAGTTTCCCGGGCACGAAGGAGGTGCACCTGCGCCTTTAGGAAGCCCCCTACGAGGAGGCTTCGTCCGTCCGTCACTTTCAGTGCCGCCGCGACGGGGCACTGGACGACTGTCATCCCATGACCAGTGGTGCCGAAGGAGATGTCTCCAGCCTTCACCTGGTCACGGGGGCAGCCGCCCGCCTCCACGACGGCGGAGATTACTTCCTCCGTCGTGGCCGCGTCATCCAGACCCGTGATGCGCAATGCAGCGCATTTGGTGGGCCTGGTGACGCGGACGGCTTCTGCGTCCAGCGCGTCCCTAAGCTGCGCTGCTAGGGCGTCAGCTTTAGGGCCGCTGGAGGCGCCGGAGACCTCGAGGAGGCGAGCCCCGGTGCGTGTCGTCTTGCACCGGAGACCCCCCTGGATATCGAGGGCTGAGAGGTTGACTGAGGACTTCACGGTCCTCAGGACATCAGCGTACCCCACACCCCTCTCCACACCCTCCGTCGTCACCGTAAGGACGACGGCTGTGGAGCGAGGAGCGCGGGGCCTCTTCGGCGCCTTCGCCGCGGCGGCTTTGGCCACTTTCTTGGCCGCTTTCTTGGCGGCCTTCGTCTTCCTCTTCTTGGCCCCCACTACCTCCCATCCCTCCCGTCCGGAGGGATGTAAAGGAGCAGCGGGAGCGTTAGAGGAAGAGGAGGCGGCAGGGGTGCCGCTCTTCTTGCCGCGCCACTTGGCCTTCCGCGCCTGGGCCGCGGTCTCGGCCGGCAAACGGTACGCTGAAACGGACTGGGGCGGATCGGGGCGGCGGACAGCGGGTGTGCCGCTTGGTCCCGGAGCGGGAGAACCGCCAACAGCCGCCGCGTACGAAAACGCGGGCCGCGCTAGCGGAGGGCGGTACGCCCGGTCCTCCAGGACCGCGAGGCGCCTCTCGATCGCCGTCAGGACCTGTACCATTGTCGGCACAGGCTGTGGCGGCGATCCGGGTGCCGTGTTGGGCGCCGTGGTGGGCGCCGTGGTGGGCGCCGTGGTGGGCGCAGTGGTGGGCGCCTTGGTGGCCGCCGTGGTGGGCACCGTGGTGGGCGTCTTGGTGGACGCCGTGGTGGGCGCCGTGGGTATCGCTGCCTTCGGTGCTGGTCCAGCCGTCGGAGGAGGAGGCGGCAGCATGGGACCGGGAGGCGCCTTGACCACCTTGGTCAAGTCAGCGACCTCCCGCCACAGGTCATCCATCTGCTTTCTGGAAGCAGCGAGCTCCGCCTCCAGGCTCGTCACCTGCTTCCGGAGCCTCGCCTCCTCCTTGGTGACGCTCCGCGCGAGGAGCTTGTTGAGGGAAGATTGGGCTTCATCCACCAGTGAAGCCACAATCTTCTTCCTCCCCGCCACGTTCCTGTTGCCCCGCATGGCCGCGTTCATGCGGGCAAAAACGCTCATCAACTCCCGCGCGGCCGGCCCACCGATTTCCCGGCGACTTCGCTGGGACAGTTGGACCGAGGACGGAGGAGGAGTTGGCGGCCGCCTTCTGTACGCGTCGAGACGCGTACGCACCGTCTTGACCGGCACCTCCTCCTCCGAATCGCTGGAGAGGAGGGACCCCCACCCGGAGCAGCTGGTGCTACGGTCGCGCGGCGGCCCCCCCTTCTCCTCGAGGGTCCTCTTCTTCGTCGCAGAAGAGCGGCCCTTCTTCTTCACACTGCTGGGAGCTGACCCATCGTCAGTCCCAGCAGCGTCAGTTCCTTGGGGCGTCGACATCGCGCTGCAACTAGGCAGCGCGGCGCGAGCCCCCAAATCGATAGGCATCGGAATCAATAGTTCGTGCATCATGTCGTCGGTTGACACTGCCCGGGAAAGGGCAGTGTCGGGACCGGAGGTCTCTTCGTGGTTATCCATATCAGGAACACAAAATCTCAAAGAATTTGGCCAATCGCAAGTACAGACTAGGACGTTCGGTCACCCAACTTGCCACTGCGTTACCGTGGTCAAGTTGGGGTCCAGGGCGGACGGCGAGGACGTAGTCACTAATCACTTGGGGCCCCGCCCCTCTAACGAGTGTCTACGAAATGTAGACGGTAAACCACATTGTTAACTTTGCTGACGGAAGCGAGTTCATTTTGCTTTGATGCCGCACAATCGTAAACTGTGATTGAAGTAGTAATTCACTACCACAGGTGTTCGAGCTGAGTAAGAACATTGTATTCTTTGTATCTCCAACTTTACAACCCAATATGACAAAGAAGTGGATACGGCACTAACTTTTATTGACTTAGTTGTACGTTATAAGTTGGACCGTGACGAAATATATTAATTCAAATATAAAGGGTTTAACATTTTAATTTGTTTAATTTGAAGTGGTAGTTGTAGTACGCAGGCCGTAGAACATTGAAACATATTGATTAATAGCAGGCTCATCTTTCGTAAGTAGCTTTATTTTGCCGAGTCTCCCACATATATCGATACGAGAAGTTTCAATTCGGGTAGCTAAGGGAGATAATCGGGGTTAAGTATGTTGACTTGACGATCCAAAAACAAATATTACCAACAGAGAGATTTTTATTATATGTGAAGAGAATCATTAACATTATTGAAATGTTTATTTGTCCGACCAAATATGTGGTATGGTACAAGAGTCCCCCGCTCCGAACATGTATGGATTACGAGGTCACACAATATGATTACCAGCAAGCTGATTTTTTTACTGTTGGTTATGTAATATTTCAACAGTCACTAAAATAACAGTCACTTTTTCTTCCAATTTGTCTAGTAGGTTATCCGAGTCCAACGCTCAAAACTTGTTAACGAGACAAGACTATTTTTTTTATTACCAAATGTACGACATTAATATTACGTAATAGGTTTTTGTGTTCTCTGTCCAAATAAAACAATGTCCTACAAGAAAACAGGTATAATATCACTTGTCCGACAAGAATTAGAAGGACTTATTCGTAGTACAACCTAAAGTGAAAACATCTTTTTCGTAATGTTATTAGAACAACTTACTTTTAATTATAATATAATTATAATTATTACAAATTAAATTCAGTGGCTATAATTTTGGTAAAGTAGTAGGACGAAATAGATACATAAGGTGGGTGTGAAAGGAAATGCCGGTAAGGGTCGACCTAAGCCCTAGGCGAACGTACTTCAACCAAATCGGAGATATTTTATCGAAGGCCAGGTTAAGAGTACGCGTAACCGAAGAAGCATGAAAATAGTAATAAAAGTGGAAAAAGCGAAAGAAGTGCCATAATCGTACCAAGTGCACTTCCATAGGGTCTACCTACTACCCCAACAGGAAAGAGGCGTAAACTTTTTTACTTCTTCCTCTTTCTCCCGAAAAGTAGAGTTTTCCGAACGGGAATTGCATAAAAGCACTTCATTGTTGACAACGAAATTTGAACTAGCAATAAATAAATAGGTAAGAAAAAATATTTATCATCTAGGTCGAAAAATTCGAATTTTGAATTCAAAATTTTGAATAAAAGAAGTTTATAATAATAGGCTACAGTCTTTCGACCATACAGCCATTATAAATATTAATTACAAGCAGACGCTCGCGGCTTTGTCCGCTAAACGAATTATATACACAAAAACTTCCTAAAGAACCACTCTATCTATTGGTGAAATTTTAAAGATCTAAGCATACATACGCAACGAGCGACTTTATTTTATACTATCTTACGATTATCACATAGGATTGTTTATTTATATAAGAATTACAATATATATAAAATATATACTTAAATAAAAACCAGCCAAGTGCGTGTCGAGCCATGCATAAGATAGGGTTCCGTAGTTACCCATAATAGCCTACCAACCGTTATAGATTTCCTTCAAAGTTTATTACATGGACTATAAACCATCAATAATTTATTCATGTTCTTCAAGCTAGCCGTTTATATTTGGAAGGGGGGGGGGGGGGCTGTTCTCTCGCAAACGTATACTTAAATGAAAAAAGTAAATATACGAGATTTGGCTAATTTTGGTCCTTAAATATTTGTACAAACTCAGAGCAGGTTTATAAGGTGGTACGAAGTTCGCCGGGACAGATAGTTGACAGCGTCTACATTTCGAGATTGGACAATTTTGCTTCAGTCCATTTGTCAGTTTGTTTGTATGTGTGTTCCGGGTTAACATGCACAGTTTTTATCCGAACCGCCTTCTCGTATGATGTCACGTCAGAGGTCACCACCTCTGACGTCACATCATACGAGAAGGCGGTTCTAGTCTGCTTCTCTGCTCTTCGTTTAGTCTGCTTGCCTTCACGCCACAAATTCCCTATTCTAATCGCTGTCGCCTTGATTCATTGGTCATACGTCTGATTCGGACTCTTGCCCGAATCAGACGTAGGTACTCGTACCTATTTATGTCAGAACTTGCTAATTTGTCATGTTGACAATTGGTTGAGAACTACGAACTGCATGTCCGGCTTTCATACCATTAAACCTAGGACCTGAGTAGTTCGGGTTTTGCTGAGCGCTTGATGGTGGCTTTTTAGGTTACCTCTGGCGCATCGCAATAACAGGGTTCCAGACGCTCACTTGCAATACCGAACAACGTTTCTTATCTTGTCCCACACCTAGGGCTAGTTCTTCTGTGCGGGACTGTCAAGCGTTACCTTGACATTGGCAAAATCATCGAAGCACATCATGGAGCCACACCTTTAAAAGAAGAAGAACCTAGGACATAGCACCTGTTCAGAATTTGTGAATAATTTGTGACTGATAAATTGCCTATTTTTTAAACATTCTTGGCTCGATATATTTAAATTCAGTACCAAACTCAAACTAACAGAACTAGGTAGTAGAAAAATTATATTTGTCTTCAATAGTCAATTAATTACGGAGGTTATAGGCTATATGACATCACGATACGACCAATAGAAGCAGAGCAGCAAAAAAATGTTCAATCGAAAATTCTCTAACAAACTTATAAAGTCAGGATATTTGAAGTGATTCGACGAGAAGAGTCATCATTATCCACTGAGCCTTTTCCTAACTCAGTTGGGGTCGGTCTTCTAGTCTTACTGGAATAAAACTGGAAAGCCGACCCTGCAGCCGAGCCTGGAGGCTGAACTTCGATATTTTCCGTGAAGCGACTGCCATCTGACCTATACAACCCATGGGCAATATCGAAGCTATGTCGAATTTTGTTTTAGGGCTCCAAATAACCTTAAAGATTGCCATAGATGTTTGTATGACAACCGGGACTGACGGCTTTACGTGCTTTCCGAGACACGGAGGGGTCTTAAAATGTCTTTAGAAATGGTCACCAATCCTAAGACCAGCCTGGCTACATGTTGCTTAACCTTTGCAATGTGTTAAATTACGCGGTTACCACTCAGTCACGAGCCCCTCAAGGAGGAGAATATTCGAAGCGAACAAAGTTAAGTTCATTTTAATACAACTTAAGTAGATATTCAGTATTTACTTATCTCACGAACCGTCTTAGTTACCGTTGAAATGTTTCCGACTTACTTAGCAGAAAAATAAACTGTGTCCAATTACAAAATACTCTCAGCTGTGGTTTTTCGCTACTGTTATTTTAAATGAATATGCTGACTGTAAATTGACTCGTCAGCGTTGTTGTCTGCTGAATGCTGATGGTTTGTTAATATTTAAATAGTCTATAGTTGATTCCGGACTATGGTTGAGAATGTGTCAGTGCAAGTTTTTTTTAATAAAAGTGTTTTTTATTAAAAACAATACCGGCCACGCTGTGAATAATCACGTAAAATAAATACACATTATCAAATTATAAAGGTCCATTCCAGCACGTAAATATACCTACGAGTAGGTACATACTATCGGACTGGCAAAGAAACCTAAATGGGTTAAATTTAACTTGTACCTTCGCATCGTACCCGACACGTAAACAACAAGTTATAATTAACTATTGTATGGAACTTGGTTATCGATATTCAATGAATATCTATGCTCAATATTAGATCTTAATATTAGACGTAATGTGTGTACAAATTATGAGGGTGCATAAGATTTTGTTGCCTTTCCTCAACATTTCATCGCAAGGCAACGGGTTTCAATTTTTTTTTCATAATTACAATATAGCTGCTACTTTTTATTAAATTCATTCGGCCATTTTGGACATAACCCATTATATGTGTGCCCGTTGACGGCAATTGTCTTACCCCCTATTACGAGGGACTAAAAGTACTGGCAAATTGTGGGTGTGTAATGCGCCTCTGCCTACACCTTCGGTGATATAGGCGTGATATGTGTGCGTGTGTGTATTTAAAAACATAATAAGTATTTTTACCAACCATCATCATCATTCACCGGGCCTTTGTCCCAACTCAGTTGGGGTCGGCTTTCCAGTCTAACTGCGATTCGGCTGAACTTCCATATTTTCCGTGAAGCGACTGCCATCTGACTTCTACAACCCATGGGCGATATCGAAGTTCTGTAGTTAGACCGGTCGGATTTTTGATTTAGGGCTCCAACTACCCCTAACTACTGCCATAGATGTTTGTATGACAACGGGGACCAATGGCTTAACGTGCTCTCCGAGGCACGGAGGGGTCTCAATGTCTTTGGAAATGGTCATCCTTCTTTAGACCGGCCTGAGACGATATTGCTTAACCTTTGCAATGTGTTAACATTGTCGGTTACCTCTAGACCACGTGCCCCTAAGTATCTTTATCAACCGACTTAAAAACAAAGTAGTCTAGATCCCATAGAATAATCTTATAGCTTAATTTGGGCTATACTAGATAACGTTGTGTGAGAATTTCCAAAAATATTTATGTTTAATATATTACTAGCGGACGGCCGGTGAAATAGTATTTCAGCCTAAAACCTTCTTCGATAACCACTATATCTACTAATGAAAACAGCATAAAAATCAGTGTAGTAGTTATTGAGTTTATCGCGAACAGACAGACAGAGGTAAAGAGAATAACTGCTAGCACAGCTTGAAGAGGCACATCGTTAAAGCTTAAAACACACTGGTCTTTCACATACGACGTATGCCACGCGACGTGGGAAACAGCGACACACAGGTCCTACGCCTTAATAATATAAGACGTTTCTATTTCTGACGTTTACATTATCTACGCGCTATGACACTTTAAGCGTGTGTGACAGCGTAGTACGCGTGGGATAGCATGGGAACACGCGAACCTGGCGCGGTGACGTGTAAGACAGCGTAGTAAATGACCTGTGTGTTCGTTACCATACAAATTGTATAGGCCAGATCCTGTTTAGATGTCATAATGCGTGGTGTACGTGGGAGCCCCTTATTTAGTAGAAAGAAATTTCATAGAATTTCGTTTCATAGAAAATGTTTCATATAATATTTGGTTCTTATATTTTTATTTCGAATATTATTGTTTTAAAAACAATTTACTACAATGAAACATATTTCACAGAAACACAATTGAACGAATTTTTAATCACATTTTTTGTTTAACAAACTTATCAAACTGTAGGATTATTTTTTAAATAATATTAAACCACCTTTATAATGTTCCAAATCACATTTATTTTTAACTGTAACATTTGCTTGAATTCTTCTGTAAAATATAATAAAATCATTTTGTTATTAAATTATTAATAAAACGTCATTATAGTTAACAGTCTGAGTCGGGGGACTCAGATTACCCCGACTCGGATAGGTTAGGTTAGGTTTGTTTTTTTTTCTTACTGTAACCCGGCAAACGTTGTTCTGCCATATATGGTTAATAATAATAAATTAATTTTACTAATATTACTTCATTTATACAAATACACACACATATCACGCCTATATTCTCTCCCGCATTAGGCCTTTGTGGTTATTTTTTTATAAACCACCCAGAAGTAGGAGCCCCTGAGGACCTTGTAGACGCATCAATTGTTTAGTTTATAAAAAAAATTGTCCCATGTATAGTTTAGGGCACCCCGACTCGGATAGGTTAGGTTATTCTTTGTAATAAGTTTTCTATTAAATAAACAATATAATGATTAAGAATATTTGATTTGATATTCTATGAAATGATTATTCTAATGTTTAACTTTATATGAAACAAAATTCAATGATTTAAAATATTTTAAAGTAAGTATTCTGTATATTGATTATTCTATAAAACGAAATTATGCGAAACATTTTCTGTAATATGAAATTATATTAAACAATTGTCTATAAAACAACGCACACCCGGTGTACGTCGCATGTGAAGGACGAGTTTGACAGTCTCTTAAAGATCGGTTCAGCCACTTTTATTACGTAATGCCCTAAAATACACACTTTAAACTTTTATAATAGTAGCGATTAAGTATAACCGAGTATCATGCGTGACTTAAGTCATTAAGTTGTTTTCTCACTCTAAGTTTAAATCTTAAAGTTAAAGTAAGTGCTTAAAAGATCTAAAGTAGCGCTAAGCGGTGTTTAATTGCCAAAGTGGTTTACGATGTCCCTTGTCTCCAAGAAAACATTTTAAATAGAAACTTAATTTCGAATTTTACAAATAAATTTTAAGGAAATTTGTCAAAGTGACTTTTTTAGAAGTTTCCAAAGTTTAATTTAATTTTACGGTCCGTAAAATTCCGTGTTAGTGCACAAACTACCATCCTGTTTTTTCAGACCGAAAAATTTCGGACGGCCGAATCAGTAAAATACCGTATAGTGCACAAACGTCCTAAAACTGCTGTTCCGCCAGAGATGTGCTATGCCACGTTGCTATGCATGCGTTTTATATTTTCTAATCATATTCATTGGTCCATATAGCACACCCTCGCAGCATACTTAGCTGCGTAGTTCATCTCTGGTGGAAAGGCACCCTAATTAGGGTTCCGTAGTTTAATTTTCGGAGCCCTTATAGTTTCATCATGTCCGTCCTTGGCTAATTATCTTTTTTTAGGGTACCTTCCCTACACATAAATCTCTGAAAATCAGCGCTGGTCAATGTGGCACCGCCCACGTTCACATATGGTGAGAGGAGACCAATTTCCACGCAGATGCGGCGTGTACTAGCATGCACCGACGACCTTCTTATACATGTTTTTTATTTTACTTTGTTTTAATGTGAATCTTGTTTACGTTGCCTCTGTGTTTGTGAAATAAACGTCTTTTCTTTCTTTCTTTCACATAAAGTGGGGATGTTTTTTTTTTCTCACGTCTATACCATCGTGTGGGGTATTATTAGATAGGTCTTTTAAAACATTGACACGTTACTAGTACAATTTTATGCTTCGTCGCTTCGTAGCTTACATCGGTTTACGAGATATTCATCTTAAGTTCGGTTGCTGTCTTAAGCGGTCGTGTTACTGTTTGTTCCAGCTAATTATATTTATAAATTGTAGTTTAACCTGTATCAAGCTTCTCAAGATTAATACAAGTGTGTGAATAATTGAATTATCAATAAAATGGTGCATAAATCATATCGGTGCAAGTTTTATAAGCAAAGTAATTGACATTTAAGTGATTAAAATATTCCATTCGAAGTGTTGAGCCGTGGTTTTGACTTTGAAATCAAGGGACAAGGTCGACCGGCACTTACTTATGCATCTTTAATACCTGGCTACAGATTGTTAATTTGAACAACATCTAAAACAAGCGTGGTAGCCCAGTGGGTAGTGAGCTGGAGTTTCGTAGCTCTGCAAATTCACCGGAGTCGATTGTTCAGAGTTCGAATCCAAGTGGCGAACAAAACACTTTTTGTTCTTATTTTTTTTTTTTTTTTTTTTTTTTTTGTTATCGTATTGACACTAGTCACAATGAAATGTTACGGATGTTTGAAGATTGTAAAGGACGCAAACTGTATAAAATGTTCTTCTGCCGCGTGCGACAAAAGTTTTTGTATGCAACGTCTCAACATATCCACGATGTCGGCGGACAAGAAGAAGACTTGGAAATGTCCTGATTGTTGTGCAACGCAGAAAAAGGGTGGAGACAATAGCTCCACCCCGGTGCGCCCAGAAGAGGAACACATAACCATGAGGAAGAAGACTGAACCCAACTTGGATGTCGCTGTAAATACCGACGTAAAGGAGCTGGTAGAGGAAGTTCGTTGCTTGACTCGTGAAATTTCTTTACTTAAGCAACGCCTGGAGGATGCTACACTGTCATTGTCCAACTGTCAATCGAAATTAGAAGAACTGACTCATAGTGTCACATCTAATGATGCGCGTATCAGACACCTTGAGAATCGCGACCGCGAGGCGACGTTGTTGGAGACTCGAGTATCGGAACTTCAACAGGAAATAAATACGCAGGCACAGCATCACCTGCGGAATGAACTGGAGCTAGCTGGTATCCCGGAGGGTGACAGTGAAAGCCTACATCATATTACACTTTTAGCCGCGCGGAAGGTGGGTGTCGCGCTGGAGGACTGCGATATTGACTGGGTGACCAGAGTGGGACCTCGTGTGAGGTCTTCTGCTGCTACCAACAACGCCGGTACCAAGTTCCCTAGACCGATAGTGGTTCGTCTCCTCCGACGTCACAAACGAGATGAAATACTAAAGGCCGCTAAGTCTAGAAAAAATGTTACTACCTCTGAGTTCGATCTCAACCTACCCGGGAGTCCGCAGAAAATATATTACAATGAACGCTTAACAAAAGAAAATAGATTGCTTTTTCGAGCGGCAAGATCGAAGTCCCAGGAACACGCATACACTTACTGCTGGGTCACTCAGGGAAATATTTTTATTAAGCAGGGGGAGGGCAAACCATCCCTGCCCGTGCGCACGTATGCCGACCTACGGCGCATATTCCCTACTCCCAGCGAAAACTGAGGCGACCCGAGCGATGGTGGCAAACAAGTTCCTCACAGGGTGTTTATTTTGTAGTCACGAATTAATTACAAACATTATATATTATAGCATACATATTTTTATTATACATACACTATTATTTAAAGCATTAATCTATCACTACTGTATCATAATACGTAACACTTTTAACAAACGATTATATAATAATATTAATTTTATGTCTGCAACTACCTCAATATCATTTTTATATGGCAAACATTACGTGCAATACAACAATAACGTCCAGCAGGGTTTCCATGGAATGTAAACCCATTTTCCAACTGGTTTACTACCGCATAACCATAAAGCGTAGTGTATTGGGTGAAGTTCAACCATATAGCTGTGAGAGTTTACCGATCGTGGGTTTTATTAATCCGTAAATGTACTTATTTAAAAATCGAGTAACTTATTACAACATTTACTATGACTAATGAATATACAGTAACTGAATTGGACTCGATCGGTATAAACTGTCACTTAATTGATACACCTGAGCAATGTCGTACAACAATACCCAAAAGCTGCAATTTTAGGATACTTTCCTACAATGTAAGGAGCATAAACAAGAATTTTGACAAATTCACTGTGACTTTACACAGGATGAGGACTCCTTTCGACATAATCGTTCTAACGGAATGTTGGTTGGACGAGTACTGTATAATCCCTCAGTTACCATCCTACACTTGCTACTTTACAAGAAAGGCAATTAATCAAAACACTGGTGTAGTAGCATATGTAAGGAACACCATGAGCGTCTGTGTCTCAGAGCCGGAATGTCAGGATGCAAATTGTCTATTACTGACATGTCTGGATCGGGGAATCACGGTCCTCGGTGTATACCGGCCCCCATCATTCCAAAACACCAACATTTTTTTAAATTCCATGGATCACATCATCAAAAGTAACTCGAACAGTAATACTAGGTTTGTTCTGATTGGCGATATCAACATAAACCTGCTCTTGTCGACAAGTACTCAAGATTTGGAGTATCAATGTCTCACCGCGGAACTTGGACTCTTCCCTGCTATAACAAAACCAACAAGGGGTGATAGATGCCTAGATCATATCTTTGTGAATACTATTCAGGAAGCTACTGGCGTTGTATGCTGCTCCGATATAACTGACCACTACATAGTAATGCTCGGAATGGCTACGAAGAAAATTGATAAGCCACGCAGTGGTAGAACTATCCTTAAACACGACTTAGAAGCAATAAAAGGGGAGCTAGCACAGGTGGACTGGACTATCTCGATTGGCAGCGTGGACACAAACCAGGCGGTGAACTCATTCTGCAGTCGGCTCACTGGAATTGTGAACTCAAACTCAAGTACGACCAAAACTAGCCACTCTAAATTTAACATTAAGCCGTGGATTACTCCAGGACTGATTCGATGCATGCGACATCGTGACCTACTCCATCTGCGCTCTCGTGAGTCTCCCAATGATCAGACTTTACGCCTGATCTACTCACGATATAGAAACTTTTGCAACAATTTGCTGCGAAGGCTCAAAGCCCAATATGAAAACCAAGAACTGTCCAACTGCACGAATAACACCAAAAGACTCTGGAAAACTATAAAATCAATTTGCCACCTGACTAAAACCAAGACTGAACCGCAAGAACTTTTAAAGTTGAATGGTTCAAATGATCCCAGACTCTCTCTTGACATCTGCAATACATACTTCTCAACTATCGGAGGTAAGTTGGCTGACGACATTTTGCAGGGACTTAACCAAAGTCAGGAAGATCTGGCGGCCACAGTCAAAAACAAACATATCAAAGACTCTTTTTTTCTACAGCCCACTGATGAATATGAAGTTGAATCCCTTATACTATCTTTGGCTAGCGGCAAGGCACCCGGTTTAGACGGTCTTACAAATACTTTGCTGAAAAATATACGGAAAACTATCCTAACACCACTAACAATAATCTTTAACCTCAGCTTGCAATCGGGTGTCTTTCCGGAGGCATGGAAGACTGCATCTATCACACCTATCCACAAGGGTGGGTCTAGAGACTGCGTGGCTAACTTTCGGCCAATCTCTCTTTTGACTGTGTTCTCCAAGCTTCTGGAGAAGATAGTGAACAGCAGGCTTGTGCGTTACATTGAGTCAAATAACCTCCTCTCCAACAGGCAGTTTGGCTTTAGGCGGGGAAGATCCACGGAGGATGCACTAACTTTGCTTACTTCTACAGTAGCGTCTCATCTCGACAACAAGATGGCAAGTGTGGGCGTCTTCCTCGACTTGGCCAAAGCTTTCGATACTGTGTCAGTGCCGATCCTATTGCGAAAACTTGAAACTCATTTTGGAGTCAGAGGTTTGGCTCTGAGCTGGTTTGCAACGTACCTTACCAACCGTAAACAATGTGTTAAAGTTGGGGGTCATGAGAGCGGTCTCCACGCTGTTAATTTCGGCGTTCCTCAGGGAAGTATCTTGGGTCCAACCCTTTTTATTATGTACATGAACGACATGCATGAGAGTGTTAAAGGAGACATCATCTGTTATGCCGATGACACGGTTGTTATATATGAGGGCTCCTCGTGGGTTGAGGCGTATTCAAAGGCGGAAGCAGGCATGACACAGATTTCGTTATGGTTGCAGCGTAATCTACTTACTTTAAACATCAAGAAGACCAAATTTGTCTGTTTCCATAAAACCGCAGCATCAGCTCCAATTCAAAACCTTAAGATAAAACTTCACATGTGCTTAGACCAGACATGCTGCAGCTGTGAGGAGCTCTCGAGGACTGACACCATTAGATATCTTGGAATACTGCTTGACGAACACCTTAGCTTTAAAGCACACATAAACTCAATAGCAACTCGAGTAAGGAAATCTGCAAACATCATGAAACTTCTCCGGCGCTCGGCATCACCAGTCGTTCTGAAACAGGTCTACTGCGCTCTGACACAGTCACTATTATCCTACTGCATAACTTGCTGGGGAAGTGCACTGAAAACATTCATTTTGCAGGCAGAAATAGCCCAAAGATCTGTTTTAAAATCCATGTTGGGAAGACCCTTCAGGTATCCAACCACTGAGCTCTACAAAGAGTGTAAGGTTCTTACCGTGAGACAACTGTATCTCCTCAGAACAGTCCTGAAAGTCCATCGCACAGTAGTTAACACTGAGGAACACAGTAGATTACTGCAGCGTCGTGTTTACAGATTGCCTTTGCCAGCAATCAGAACTAGTTTTGCTAGACGTTTCAGTCCTTACAACGATGTATATGTATACAACAAAATAATAAAGCAGTGCGACATAAAACTATACCCCATCAAGGAGGCTAAAGTCAGTGCTACGCAGTGGTTGCTCAACTTGACATACGACGATACGGAAGATATACTGGTACACATGGTTTGAAAAAAATTGCTCACTTTTTTTGAGGTCACGTTGCGCATACACTCATATGTATTCTTATTTATTTATTTATTTATATATTTTCGGTACTCCAACATAACACCACACACATATTTCTGTTTAACACTTGTACCCTCATTGTATGCTATCTTTGCTTGTTGTTTTTTTTTTTTTTTTTTTATTGTTTTGAAAGTTTTTTTTTGTAAGTATCTAATATAAGTAACACTATCATGTTTCACCATAAAACGTCTAGTTAAGCATACCGAACAACATTGTATATCGTTTTGTGATTTCGTAATAGGCACCCACAGGACAGGCTTGCCTAGTGTGGGGCCACCGGCAATGTATTGTAAATAGGTTTTTTTTTTGGTAATAAATTATTATAAATTTAACTTTGAAGAGCATCGTTTTGTAAAAACTGACTGCTCCCCCCTCTAAAATCTAAACGGTTAGCTCAAAAACTTAAAAAAAAAATCATGATGATAGTCCATTGTAATTAACTTTCAATTAAAACTATAATGATTTCTGTAACTTTGTTGGTGCAGGAGTTATAAGGGGGTATTATGGAACTCTCAAAAATAAAGCAACGGGTGGAGCCAAAGAGAAAAAAACCTGGCAATAAAACTCCCGGCCACTCTTTTTCAATCATCAGTAACTACATTCATAGTATAAACAAATAACACTACGGAACCCTATCCTATAGGGTTCCGTAGTGTTATTTGATTAGGCATATTTGGCCGGTTTTTTATTAGATTTTATTGTAAGATAGTAGGATAGTCTAACTACAAAACTTCGATATCGACAAGGGGCTGTGGAGGTCAGATGGCAGTCGCTTCACGGAAAATATCGAAGTTAGACTGGTTCCAGTTTAAGTACGTCTACTAAGTAGTCTTACTACTAGGTTTGGGTAAGTAGGATTTGTATGTTTATGTATTCATGTTTATGTTAAGTTAATGTGTATGTAGGTATTTGTGTATTTATGTAACTACATAACTATAGTGTATGTAAGTTTATTAACCTGTATACACCAGTACCTGATTGAATTCACATCTTCTCTCTCAGGCCCAGTGGAAGAGATCTCTTTAGAGATAAGTGGTGCCTTTGCATACATGTGTATAATGTTTCCATTCACAATATTGTATATACTGTGTGTACATAAATAAATAAATAGGTTTGGGAAAAGCTCAGTGGATGATTATAGTCGATACTTAGTAAAATTATCAAAAAAAAACAACTTCTGTAAATAGCCTTCGGAATCTATGTGATTTCCCAATTAGTTTTTTATTTACATTTTTAATTTTCTTACCTTCTTTGTTGTGTCAAAATCATTCTATGATTTTTTTTTGTATTGAACCGGTATCAAAAACATTTAAAACAATGGAAGCAACCATAATAAACCCTTTTAAAAACCAATTATAAGTTTACCCTTGATGTTTCCACGATCTCAATACATAAATACTTGAAAGCCATAATTAATAAGAAATTAATCGAATTTTCCTTACTTGTTCCATGAATTACCTATTAACATTTTCGATTTTAATCAACATAAACCTATATTTAATCCATCGAAATATAAACTCTATAACGTTGAGATAATCTTCAAATTTAACTAAACTTGTCATGTAGTTGTAACGTTTTAACAATTTCAGCGTTCGCATAGAGGTGTTCCATCATTTATTCGCGGCCAGTTTTCACCCGACTTTTCCAGGAGTCGGACGTACGGATTGCAGACGTGTATCTTATACCGTATCGTATTTAGAATACTCGCGTATCGTGTCTATATTATTATTATGCTTTATTGTCCCTTTAAATAATATAATAAATATAAAAATACTATTATTTTAGTGACTATCAGTGTTAGTTTTTTGAGAACGGGTCTTCTTAAGCTCTTCGAAAGGTAAGACTTTGAATATACAAAATTTTCTCTTGACTAAAGCGATTCGTTTCCGTAGCGTCCGTTTTGCGTTCGTTTTTAATTAAACGATGTATATTGTATTGAAATGTTTAATTATATTGGATTTTCCTCAAAGGTATACAATTTTCTTCTAATGTAAGTAAGTAGGTACTAATCTTTTTTTATTAAAGCCTATTTCTTTTAACAACAAATCTGAAGAACCAATCTTATAAAATGAATTGAAAAGAAATTGGAATAAGAAACGTAGAGATGTATTGAGATGGTTTTTCGTAGCATTTTATACTTAGGTCATCATCCACCGAGCCTTTTCGTTGGTTGTTGTTGGGGTCGACTTTCCAGTCTAACTGCGATTCGGCTGAACTTCGATATTTTCCGAAATCCGAAATTCTGTAGTTAGACCACGAGTATTTTTGATTTAGGGCTCCAACTACCCCTAACGACTGCCGTAGATGTTTGAATGAGAATCGAGACCGACGGCTTAACGTGCTCTCCGAGGCACGGAGGGGTCTCAATGTCTTAAGACATGGTCACCCATCCTAAGACCGGCCTGACTAGATGTTGCTGATGATTACATAATTAATATTTTATAATTTGTGGAATAAAAAAAGAAATGGAGTTGAATTCAACTTTTTTTTTTTATGGGTTAAGATAATTGTAGATAAATTATTGTAGAGTGCATAAATCCACGAAGGTTTTAGAGACCTAATCCTGCACCACTGATCTAGATTTAAATAAAATATAACACAAGACAGACATACAGACAAAAATCACGTCTTTATAACCGAAGGGGCAGACAGAGGCGCTTATTTCGCCAATTTGTTAACCCCCACATAATGGTGGCAAGCTCATTGCCGTTTTGGGGAGTATATTTGATAGAGCCTCGTTCGTTTTGTTAGCAGGTGCACCGCGTGAAGATAGGGGCCCCGGAGATGTTAGTAGGGCACCTTAGCACTCCCTCTTTTAAAAAAAATGTTTTATAATCCTTTTCAATACGATGTGATAAGATTAGTTTATTTCAATTACTCTTCTTTCTTGAAAATTCTTTGAAAATTCTTTCACTGATCTGTAGCATAATAATTAAGGCTACTTTTTATCCCGGTAATGTCTTCCCACGGGAACCGGGAACCACCTATCGCGGGAAAGCAATATAGTATTTAGCGAAAAGTACCCATATATTCCTTTTCCTACCCCTTAGGCCCTAGAGGTATCAGGAGTGGTTGTTTATATGTATGATTGTGTTCAGTCGTTTTTGCGTAAATGATTAACAAACATCCACACGTTTATCCTAACTTTTATGTTTATAATATTAGCGAGTTAAGAAAAAATAATAAAACCCTATCTCGTAATACTCTTTTTAAATCCCTGAACCCAGCCAAGTTCGAGTCGGACTCACACACGGTACAAAACATCACGTTGGTTGTATAGGAGCCCCTTAAATATTTATTAGATTCTATTTTTTAGTATTTGTTGTTATAGAGGCAACAGAAATACATCGTGTGTGAAAATTTCAACTTTCTAACTATCACGGTTCATGAGATACAGCCCAAGACGAAGAACGACGCCGGCCGCCGCGATGGACAGCGAAGTCTCAGTAATAGGTTTCCCGTTTTATCTTTTGGGTACGGAACACTAAAAAAAGATAATTAACGTACTGACGTTTTAATAACATAATATTGTCTAAAAGATAGGTGAAAATGGCGTCGCAACAATAACTAAGTAAAGCCACAAATTCAGTAACTTTTTTTTACATTTTTGTCGTAATGAGATTCTGGTAAAGTTTTGAGTTGATTCGCTAAAATTACATCTAAGCAAATGGCGTGTTTATCTCGAGTTAATGTCATTTTCAACCGACTTCCAAAACGAAGGAGGTTCTGAATTCGACTGTATTTTGTTTTATGTTTTGTACTAGGTGAACCGATGTTGAAAATTTATTTTTGGAAGCTATTACTTTCCAAGTGGGACCATTTCAATTTGGTTTCATTCCGACAAACATTTGGTCCCATTACGGTGATTTGAAGACGGTTGTTGCGTCAATTTTTGACGTGTTTTTTCTTAGATAAGATAGTAACGTGAAAGTAACTAACGAATTCAAATAAGTTTTTTTTATAAAAAATGCAAGATAATAGCTTTCTGCCGTTTACACTTCTGTCTCCGAAGGGTAGCTTCGGTACACTCCCGACACAGATATAAGAATACTATAGGTACTAAAAGGCCATAAAAGGTTGCTGTTGCACCTATTCTAAATTCGGATTGCAGAGATTCTATGGAAGTGTGGATTTCTGATTTATAATTTCTATCTAATTTTAAAACATACTCGTTGCTTCAAATACAGAAAGAAATTGCAGCTCTTTTACTTAAAATATAAATTTAAGGTAGCTAGTCCTTTATAAAATAATTGAAACGATGAGATTCTTATAAAGTTTAAACTTAAGTTGATTTCTTTTGCTTTTATGCGAAAACAGCCGGACTAATTTCGATAAAAACGCAACCTTTCAAATAGCATACACTCCGAATTAACACAAATGCCATTATATATACAACTCGGTTATATGTCCCCGTGGGAAATTGGCAATGTGAAGACTTAACGTTTTACCTTAACTTTTTTTAATAATTTAAGCCTGCAGAGTGTACTTCAGTGATGACCTATTTATATTTTACAATTTAATTTTATGAAATATTTCCGAGCTTAATATTTAAAGTACACTAACGATGTGCCATTTATAATCCGAGATCGTGGTGGCTCGTGGTAGGTAACAGCTAAAAAGTTTCCTCTGTGATATTATATCTTGCGAAATAAAAAACCCTATCTTGCTTTTACAGTGTTATGGTAAGCATTTACAAATAAATCTTACATTTACAATGATGTTATACGTTACGTACAAAGAATTCTACCTACATTAATATTTAATTTTTTTTTGGACATATTCACACAACGTCATCTAGCCCAAACTAAGCTATAAGCTTGTGCTATCATCATTCACCGAGCCTTTTCCCAACTAAAGTTGGGGTCGGCTTTCCAGTCTAACTGCGATTCGGCTGAACTTCGATATTTTCCGTGGAGCGACTGCCATCTGACCTCCACAACCCATGGGCGACATCGAAGTTCTGTAGTTAGACCGGTCGGATTTTTGATTTAGGGCTCCAACTACCCCTAACGACTGCCATAGATGTTTGTATGACAACCGGGACCGACGGCTTAACGTGCTCTCCGAGGCACGGGATCTAGACAACTAATAAACATGCATAAATACATACATAATATACATAGAAGACAACGATAGTGGCCTGGAACGCCTTGCCTGTGCACGTGTTTCCTACCACATATAATCCTGGGTTCTTTAAGCGGAGCGTGAAGAGGCACATCAGTAGGTCGTCAAGTTGAGGGCCACTCTCTATAGTATTGTATGCTGTGAGAGTGGCCCACAATCGCTAGACGTCGTCACGACTTACCACCAGGCGGGCGGCGTCAATTTGGCGAACTCAATAAAAAAAAAAAAAAAAAAGACACCCAAACTCCGAAATAATCATTTGTGGGTCATACAAATATTTGATTCGACCCGAGAATCGAACCCGAGACTCCGGAGTCGAAAGCCGATGCACTACCGACCACGCCACCGAAGCAGTTACTATACCACGCTGGCCGGACAGGTGGGTAGTTGGTATAGGGTACAGTGCCGAGTTTTTACCTACTTTATTCTTCTACCTACTTCGTAACCCAGAAAAGGCCACACAGGTGGCCAAACTCCGCCACTGGAATTCCTTTCGGCTGCAGGTGAGCACCTGAGTCGCCCGGCAATAGACGTGGGATCGGCCTTAAATTGTTTAAACTTAAAAAGAACCTTCCTTGTCGGTAATATTAAATAGCTGAGCTGGAGTTGTTGACGGGAGAGTAACTTTTGAAAGAAAAAGAAATACTACTGCAACACTTTATATCTTTTTTTTACAACCGTTTACCATCAAATGAATGAAAACAAAAAGAAAATGACAGAACATTCTAGAAATAAAATCATAGACGCTACGCTACGCTAGGGTACAGTCCGCAGGGATTTTCGGGTCTACTGTCAATTACCTGAACACATATGGCAGGAAAGTTCGAAATAGCTGTCAATCCGTAATACTATTTCGCGAGTTTTTGAAGGCTTTAGCTTTGGAACGTTCACATTTAGTTCGATATTTATATTTTATGACCTGCCGTAGGCGGCGGCGGCTCAGCTCGCTTAAATTTTATATTATCGTATCGACAAACTTTATATGACTCAGTATAACTTTTCCTAC
This sequence comes from Nudaria mundana, assembly GCA_963556515.1. Taxonomy (NCBI): domain Eukaryota; kingdom Metazoa; phylum Arthropoda; class Insecta; order Lepidoptera; family Erebidae; genus Nudaria; species Nudaria mundana. Next base: position 3,323,820 of record OY748310.1, read on the forward strand.
AATCCCAATTAGAGGAGATAATACTAAAACGCAACAAACAAATATAACAATCGAAATCTTTTTGATTCTTGAGGGGTGATAAGTTTTATGATGTGCATTTAAATTTATCCCTTTTTTATTTCATCTATTTCTTGCCAACTTTTTTATTTATTTTAATTTTAGAGTCAATTTCTTTTCATCATTTTCATTTATAAATTGGTGCTCCTTGGCACAAATGTATGTAAATATTGTTGATTTTGGGAAAGATTTTACAAAATAACAATAATTTTAATCGTAGTCTTGGAGCGCTTGGAACTAAAATCTTGGAGCTATGGGAATAAACAATAGGACACATTCCTATAAGAAGGTGGCTCCTTAACTTTTGTAATAAATGATCATCCACCGAGCTTTTTTCCAACCCAGTTAGGGTCGGCTTTGCAGTCTAGCTGCGATGCGGCTGAAGTTCTATATTTTCCATGAAGCGACTGCCATCTGACCTTCACAACCGATGGGCTATATTCAAGTTTTGTAGTTAGACAAGTCGGATTTTGTTTAAGGGCCCCAAATATCCGTAACGACTGCCACAGTTGGTATGGCAACCGGGACCGACGGCGACGGCTTAACGTGCTCTCAACATTTTAATAAATAAAGAATTAAAATGTTTACTTAAAATTATTAGGTATATTATTTTTGGGTTCGGAAAAACGTTGAGATTAACAGATATCAAAAAAATTGGATGGGAGAGCTTATATCCTGGATTAAGTTGCAATTATTTATTTAAAAAATAGTCGGAAGTAAAAAGGAAACGTTATTGATTACGGCATTACGGCTACACATATAAACCAAACTGAAGTGTCTGTTTTTAACCATCCGAATGAACAGGTTTTCACTAAATGCATTATTATTTATTATACGACGAATTTAGACGCAAACAAACATAAAAAAATATACGGTTGAATCGAGAAACCTCCTCCTTTTTGGGGTCGTTTAAAATTGTACTTACTCACCCCGCAAACGTTGTTTTGCCATACCGTTTAAAACTAACGTAAATTTTATATATTAGTCTAACTGACCCCACAAACGTTGTTTTGCCATAGGGTGGGCCAGTCTTATCACTAACTGGTGAAAATTGTTTACGACAGATTCTCAGACCTACCAAATATGTACAAAAAATTTCGGCATCGGTCAAGCAGTTTCTGAGGATCTTTGGAATAAACACTGTGAGTCTGTGACCCGAGAGTTTCTTATCATAGATTTCCGGTGCAAATATAGAATAAACATTTTTTTTTTGTTTTGGATATGATTTACATCGATTTCTAGTGCTTTACTATACCTACTTTTGAATGATTTTTAATTATAATATATGTAAATATGGAATCATATAGCCATAACTACAATGTTCATTAATCCCACTTCTGATGTGGAAAACTTAAAAGTTCATATCGTTTGAAACTGTATATCAGTACTCGAGCACTCACTGCTGTCTCGGAAGTTTGAACATTTAGTTCGAGGTTGTTATTTCAAAAGTTTCACATATTTGCATGTAATGAGCTGTGGATAACATCAGTTTGAAATACACACTGTGACATTTTACAAAACTTATCTATGAACGACATGCTCCGCTTATTGAAAGTTCTCGAAAAACTAATACATAGATACCATACAGTTCGCGAGGGATAGGCGGAGCTTTGCATTTGTGTGAGTGCAGTGTACGTGAACGCATATGTTACCTCTTTTATACACACATATGTTGTACACACAGCTGCAAGAAGAGTTTTTACTCTACTTTTCGTGGTCACTCACACAGATGCAAAGCTCCGCTTATCCCTCGCGAACTGTAACATAGTGTAAAACAAAGTCGCTTCCGTTCCCTATGTACGCTTAGATCTTTAAAACTATGCAACGTATTTTGATGCAGTTTTCACCAATGGATAGAGTGGTTCTCGAGTAAGGTTTTTGTGTATATAATTTGTCAAGCAGGCGACGCCGCGGGGATCCGTTAGTTGGTATAATAAAATACATAAGAAACCAGTCCATGAAACCACACGTGCAGGTGACGATGTCTTGGACCCTAAAGATTAGGGATAGGGAAAGGGGAAGATAGGGACCCTTAAATTCTCTTTTTTTCTAAATTCTCTGGTGAACACACCAGGAATTTCCAGTGGCGCCCGGCGGACCCTTAGCACCCCAACATAGAAATACCTATACAAATATTATAAAGAGGAAAGATCTTATTGGTTGTATTTAATTTTAATTTTTTATTATAATATTTTTTTTGAACATTCTTACACAACACCCAAATTTAATATAAGCTTGTGTTATGGGATCTAGACGACTGATAAACATTCATATAAATTTCTAAATACATACATAATTATACATAGAAAATACCCAAACTTCGAAATAAACATTTGTGGATTGCACAATCGAATCTGGGACCTAAAGGGCGGCAGTCGCATACTCATACCACTGCGCCACCGAGGTAATCAAATGTTTGCATTGAATACTTCGTCGCTTCGAAACTACTGGATCGATTTCAAGATATACGAGTAGGTACCTCCTACCTTGTTAGGGAAAGAATGCGCTTTACGTTTAAATAAAATTTTAATTTAAATGTTGACATCATAAATACTTTTCAAAATTTTACATGGCACGCTCATTTTGCGCACGACATCGCTTAAAGTAATACCCGTGTTTTGTTCTCTAGGAAATTACATACAGAGTTTCTATAAAATTCATATTTTATTACATACTGCCTTTGTGTTACTGTTCAATTTAGCTGCATAATATTGTAAAAGCTAGATATCAACATTATATTGGATGGAATCCCATTTGTATCATTATCTCTTTGGGTTACCAACCGTTAAGAAATTACTTTGTTATTTGGTTGGTTTGGTGAAGCGAGCGTAGCTCCTTATCAGGTGACTCAAATGAAACTCGATGTGAAATGGTTTCTCGACAACTACCTAACCGATTTTCATGATTTTTTCACTCAAAAATCAAGTATTCTCGGGAGCAGATTTTGTTCGAGACCGAAATATGATTTAGGACCCTCAAAAAAAGTTATTGAGCAAAAATATGTCAACAACCGATTTTCATGATTTATTCACTCAAAAATTAAGCATTCTCAGGAACAGGTTTTGTTCGAGACCGAATTTTGATTTAGGACCCTCAAAAAAAGTTATTGACCAAAAATATGACAATAGTAGCTTCGCTCAATTTGCATGCTGCAGGGCAGTACCACGGCAGCGACCGCAGCTCCTAGTTATTTTAAATACTAAATAAACAGGAAAATTCAATTAAGAAAAACCTAAACAAACCATACTATCTAAAACTAAAAACTAAAATAAATATTTAGAGCAGGGAGACTTAGGCAGAGTGCCCATAACACAGGCAGCATTCCCGCACTGAATTGCCAATGAGTCTTTGCACGAGAGAGCTGCCTGCGCGGGGATCACCAGTCTCGTTCCTCAGACGCTTGCTGAGTTCCGTGAAGAGCTGATGCACACCGTGGCGTCATGCCAAGAAATAGTACTTACTCGTTTGTGTTTGAAAACAATGAGTAGTTCATGAGACTTCTGGTAGATATACTCAGCGTTGCCATTTAATTTAGTTAAAAATAAGGAAATTCAGTGGTATAGGCAGGGTCATTGGGGCTTAACAGGCGTTATCCTTCAAAGTGTTCGGTAAAATGAGGCACTTACAAATATTAAAAACTAGTAGACATCTGCTGCTTCACCTGCTTCACAAATTAAATAGACAAAAACCTTCCTCGAGAACCACTCTATCCGTTAGTGAAATCCGTATCAAATCATCCGTAGTTTTAAAGATCTTAGCATACAAACGGACGGAAGCGATTTCAAGGGAAAAGAATTCGCTGCTTACTGGAAAGTTTCCCAGAGTGCGGGTAACAATGAATTGAATGGCAATGGTAATTATCTGAGCCAGTTTCTAACCAGTCTGTCTGGTCTATGAGAAGCAATCAGCATCATCAAAATTTTTCTTATTTAATGGCATTTGGCAGCACGTTATTATGATTCTTTGTGCTGTGTGAGATACTGCATAGATGCGCCATTTTCAGTGTCACTGGCCTCCTCTGAAAACCAGCGCTGGCCATAGTGGGTCTGTCCACGTCAGCATAAGCTGAGAGGAGACCAAATTCCACGCAGATGTGTCGTGTATTAGCATACACCTACGATTTTCCTGTCCGTATACCTACTTCTACTATTTACTTGTGTAATTGTTATCGCCATGTCTGTCTGAGAATAAATATATTTTGCTTTCTTTTTTCTTTCACCAATTGAGCGTTTTAGGATATCTTCTAATATGCAAGCGCTCAGACCCCTAGGGACTTCTATTAGATTAACCCATTAACGCCGTTTAAGGTCCTCCAATGAGCAGTTGCACTATGTCAGATAATATAATTCCAAAATTGTAATTTACCAAGTAATTTGGCGCACCTTTTAACTATGTAGAAACCGAACAAACAGACAATAATACTCCAATTTTATACTGTCTCCCCCTTTATTGAACGAATTGTTTACAATTCTTTAAGGTTCGACCCGTCATACAATAGCCCTTTTGATCTATAGCAGGGTTTGATACGTTGAGGTGCTGCCACAGGAAACTAATAAGTAATTGGTAGACCATGACTCGCAGAATTTCGGATATAACCGGTAAATGACGCACTTTGGTTATTAGTTTCATTTCTTATCTATAGTTATACGAGTATAGGTATATGAGGCATATAGTCTGAATGCGTCGATGTTGTGTTCGAAAGTCAACCCGTTTTCGGCGCTGGAGTATCGAGTTCGATTCCAAATGATTGTATCGGAATTTGCTGAAGTTATCTATGTATGGTCCGAGACGCCCAGGACTTTAATTGGCCACAGCGGCTGGCACGTAAGATTTTGTTACCTTTCATCTACATTTCATCGCAAGGGTTTCAATTTTTTTTTCACAATTACAAGTAGCTGCTACTTTTATTAAATTTATTCGGCCATTTTGGAAAATCGTATAACCCATTATAAATGTGCCCGATGTCAGCAATACGCTTGCCCCTTATTACGTGGGACTAAAATTACTGGCAAATTGTGGGTGTGTAATGCACCTCTGCCTACCCCTTCGGGATATAGGCGTGATATATGTCTGATGTCTGTATGTGATGTATGTATGTACAATAAACCGGCCAAGTGCGTGTCGTGCCACGTATAGAATAGATTTCCGTAGCTACCCATAAAAGCCTCTATAACTCCTGAACCAACAGAGTTAAACCATCTGTTATAGTTTTCAAAGTTCATTACAAGGACAACCATCATGAATTTTTTTAGGATCTTTACGCAAGTCGTTTACATTTTAGAGGGGGGGAAGTCCTCTTTTCCAAAATCCTCGGATCATCTTTGATGTTTGCAGTATGTCAAATATTATATCCAGTGTCATGCACCTGCGCTATTTATGGACTAAATCTAATGGTGAAATACTGCTCTTCGGATATATAAATAAAAAAAAAAAGGATACATACTGAAATCAAAAAAGCATCTTAACAACCTATCTACGTTTTTAAAATACCTATCTAAAGATACCTCACACGATTCGAGACAATGTCATCCCCACTGAACATGTAGCGGAAGTACCCAAAAAAAAAAATCTAAATTTTATTTTAGCACTTTGGCGTTATATTAAAAATAAATAATTACATATTCATGCAAGGTTTCATGTTTTTAGCACTAACCGTTTGGGAGAAAAGCCGAGTACGGACGGACGGACGGACAGTCTTGATGAAATTATAAGGGTTCCGAGACTTTTACTATGGCACCCTAAAAAGAAGTATATTCAGTACTACTCATTACAAACTGTTGAGACGCAGCGTGGGTAAACCAGTCATAAGGTGGACTGACGATATCGTAAAGGCCGCGGGAAGCCACTGGATGCGGGAAACTCAAGACCGAATGTTGTAGCATTCGTTGGGGAAAATCCTGAAAAGCCTGCAGCAATGGGCATCAGTTGGCTGAAATTATGATGACGATGAGAAGCTGCTCTGCTCTAACAAGTGGTACATTTATTTACAATAAGAATTACAATATACAAAATAAACATAATTATCTATAGACTAAAAATATTTACATTACAAAATATCGTTTAAAAAATCCTCCGCGTCATTGCCGAGGTTCCCAGAATGCTGGCTGTGTTGCCACGTTGGATGGCGATACTTATTCTTTGGGCCAGAAAATAGCCAGCCTTCTTGTCCTGAGAAGCATCGATTAGGCGTTTAGCAATGTCTCTATAAAGGCGGCGAGCACTCGGACCCTATGACCCCAGTGTCTCAACCCCAAACGGCTCAAATATGTAATCACCTACTAGGTTAGCATATTTACGCCGTTTAAGGCCTTCAGCCGATGCAGCAGCAGCGCCGGCACATCCGGATGTGCTTGGAAGGTGTGAAGGTGCTAAGGTGTCAACGCATGTAGCGTCCCACACCTAAGGCCTTCCCATCTTCCACGGTAGCAACGACATACCGTCCGGTCTCTTTCCATCGCTTCGTGCTAAACCATTTTGGTTCACGTACGGCCGGAAGACCTGCGGTGGAAAGAGCCCTACGAATTATGTCGTTTAGAATAGCGTGCCGAGGTATACGACCTGCGCTTCTGCTACAAGAAAGGCCATGGTGTCCCAGATTATCGACGGCTACTCCACAGGTGCAATGATGCGGGGATACACAAGGCTAACAAGTCATCTTCACATGCACGCAGTCTGCAGACAAACGGACTAGGTTCTGGCAAAATACCCAAAATTACATGGGACCAATCATTACTGGTGTAACGTAATGAACGTTTCTGCCTACCTATATATGTTTTGTGATGCCACGTACCATACAAAGTTCTCAGAGTACTGATTCAAGTTGAATTGTTTCCATGATGTGTAAATAAACACTGTACTATTATAATGTTGCATATTTCTGTTTCGTACGTAGTGTGTATTGAAGCAAATATTTGAGAACTCAACAGATATAGTCATGATGGCTTTCAACCATAGAGTAACGAATTTGGTACCTGGTTACCGTTTAAGCTTTAACTGATTTCGAAAAAGAGACGGTTACTGGGAAATGGCAATGGGCTAGCGACATTTTAATGATGGGAGTCTTGGTGTTTTCTATGTATGTATTTAGAAATATATAAGTATGTTTATCAGTTGTCTAGTAGGTACCCATATCACAAGCTTATAGCTTAGTTTGAGCTAAATGACGTTATGTTATAAGGAAAACAAAAAACTTATAACTGGTGAAATATGGGCATATTGAACTCCTCTATCTACCCCTTCGGGATGTGCTATGTTAATCTTATACTTACCGTGACAAATAACTGGATGTTATATAGTGAGGTCGAGTGACGTATTGTTTAATTTGGCCGTACCATGTGTTCCATATTATGGAGTAAGTTTTTCTTGTTGATTTACGGTCCTTTGTTGCTATTTTACTACTTTTATAACTCTTTTATGGCTATAGTTAGGTACTTGAGATGTAACCAAGAGATTGGGTCTTTCACCGTCACGATTGACATAAGTAAAACTATAAGAAAATCCAAATTTTGGGTTGTAGTAAGTTTCATAGGGAGTTTGGTTTTAGCTGAACGAGTGGCTGTTGGCTTTTTAGGATACATCTGGCGCATCGCAATAACCGGGTTTCAGACGCTCACTTATTGCGATACAGAACAGCGTTTCTTATCTAGTCCCAGTTCTGAGTAACCAGTTCTTCTGTATGGACTATCAAACATTACCTTAACATTGGCAAAATAATCGACAAACGATGGAGCTACGTTTATAACGATGAAGAAGACGAAGTAGCAAGATTCACGATTTTAGAGTTTTCGAAACTATAATTTGTTAAATGTGGATATTTTTGATACATGTCTGTCCGCTCATGCCAAAAATACGAGTAGTCAAAGTTCTATAGAATTTTATTATTGTGTATCCATAGGGCTAGCAGTATTGCTAAGTTGAGTGACAAGGCTGCTTCTCTAAGCTACTAGACCTGAAATGCGTCGATAAGCCGCTTTGCTAAATCTCAAGAACCTGTTAAGTCAGCGATAAGTCTGAGCAATTTTTCGACGCATATTTCTAAAATACTGTAAGCAGCACTTATTTTTAGTTCTAATTTGGTTTTCAATATTTTAGTTTTAAATTAATGTAGACGATACCAATAAACTTTTTTTTTCCTGGACAACCTCTTTCATCTATTTAATGTTTTTTTTCTTTTTCCCTTTAGACGTCTTATGCATACTTTTATTCCTATTATAATATTATGTATTTATCTCTGTTTATTCAATAGTATTTTTGTTTTATTTTATGTAGGTTTATCTGAATATTTCTCCATACTCAGTTCATTTCTGTAACTTTCCTTTCATAACTCTACTCTTTCTAACTATCCACTTTTTGTTTCACTTCTGTCTTCTTATATCTATCCATTTGGACATACTAAATTGATAACAAGTTTCTATATATTTTTTGTGTGTATTGGAGTACAATAAAGTATATTTTATTCTATTCTTAAATCTAGAATATAATTAAATCGAGATTTTATCGAATTTTCAAACTATAGTAAGAGATACAAGCGCCTGTTGTGTGTTCTAATATTTGCCATTGCTTACGCTGATTTAGCCACAACCAAACTAATATTCGGAGAAGAAACAGCAGCGAGTATAGTAACAGTATATTGAGAGTATGTACTTACATTATTGTAACATTATTGTTAGTTTTGTAGAATATTGTTTTGATGTTTGAGGTATAACAATCAACAATAACAATTAATAAATACATAATAATAATACTATCGTATGGTTTAGTTAACCACGCTGGCCAGAAGGGTTGGTATAGGGTTTTGTGTAGAGTTTTTCTTCTTTAAACATACTTATATATTTCTAAATACATAATACATATACATAAAAAATACCCAAACTCCGTAACAAACATTTGTGGATTACACAAATATTTGATTCAACCCGGGAATCCAACACTGGGTCTCAGGGACGCCAATTGCATGCACATACATCTGCTCCACTTAGGCAATCAAAAAGTAGCCAATACAAACGTCTATATCACCAAGAAGGTAGGCAGGGGTGATTGTAGACATTTAATTCGTTAGTTCATTACACATCCATAATTTACCAATAACTAGTTTGCCAATAATTTTGTTAGCCTAACATAATAGAGTACCTACTAACACCGTTACCGGGTAATGTATACAATAGAAATTCAATCACAAATCTGTAATCATAATCTAAATTCCAATAGTCAGACCGATATTAGATACCTAGGTACAATCTCTGCAAGGCCCAAGTAGGTAATGCATAAATGAATAATGAAATGCCCATTGGTGGTCAATTATCTGTAATTTAACTAAAGTCTTGGATGCTATACTTATTTTATAGTCTACCAATGAGCAAGTACCTATTCGCTACATTCACGAACAAGAATATTCAAAACATTATTAAAAGTAACACTTTTGAAGTGGTTGTTGGGAGTGTATTGAAGCGATTAGTAACAGTATGTAAATTATTTAATTATCGAAATGTATTCATATTTATATCACAATAATAACCCCGACACAATCAGGTTTAGATGGGCGTAGATCTAAACAAAAGAACGACCACAACATATCCTATACATTTGTTGTACTTATCATTTATTGCTTATACCTAATTGGCGAGTTCAATTATAAGGAGGTGTGGCTTATGGCGTATGCGCAGCTGGAAACTGGTAGAAGCTTGTAGAAGGGACTAGAACCGCCCTCCCGAATGACATAGACGTCTCGTATATATGACGTCAGACGTGCTGCGTTTAGTACACGCCACTCTATCACATATTATAAAACAAAGTCGCTGCTTTTGCTTTTTCTTATGCTTTTAATGCGGTTTTCACTAAAGTGGTTCTGGAGGAAGGTTTTTAGTACCTTTGTTATTTGGTGGCTTTCTTTTTTGATTCTTTGTCAAGCGGGCGAAGCTACGGGCGCTCGCTAGTAATTAATAAGAATGCTAAACCTGACAAATATTTAATTGTGTAAACGTTACTCGCACACTTATTTTTTGAGTTGTAGAGAGTTAATACTCGTATTATATTTTAGAAATTGTGACGGTGAATGTATGCATTATTGTTTGTGACAGACCCAGATCTGAGTATAATACACGGAAATTGTATTGCAACCACTCCTTGAGTATATCTACCGAATTATTTTCAAAGAATACAATAGAAATAAAACCAATTTTACTTTGTTACATTGTTGAAACGCAGGTAATTTTCAAGATGGCCCTTGAGTCTTTCCGAGATCCACTTTATTCAATACGTATAAGAATGCTTTGTCAACCGCCTCCCAAATAAAAAGGAAATTCAAATTAACCAATACTAGGGGCGAATGTAATAATTTTTTGTATATAATTTTACAATATGAATCACAAAAACTATAGTCTGGGGCTGGACTCGAACCAGCGACTGATCCCTTCCAGGAGGAACGTTCTACCAACTGACCAGGACACCACTAGCCCAAGACATCTAATTTTGTGATCATATTGTGTTAATATCGCGACTTACGGCGTCGCCAGAGCGCCATCTACCGGTAGTTGAGGAACTAACTACTATGGTAGGCTGTGTAATGTTGCACTTACTTTTAGACACATATTTTTGTATAGTTTATTAAAGAACAGTGATTGATGATTATAGAGAATCAGTGAGGAAAGATGATCGACCACCTGATGCGAACAGATTTTAATAATTACTTCACTATTAGAGAGGTACTTTATTCTGAAGCAACGTAGGATTCCTTTTCATCCTGGTAATATGTTCCCATGGGAATTAGAAAGTCGAAAAACACGTCAAAAATTGACACTACAACCAACTTCAAATGACCAAAATGGGAGTAAAAATTTTGGTCGGAATGCGAGCACTGGGGACGTTTGACTTTCAATTAAAAAATAATAATTTCAAAATTGGTACACCCAATCCAAATATAACGTACTCGTATCAAACCTAATAAAAACATACACTCGAGTTGAGAACCTCCTCCTTTTTTGGAAGACGGTTGAAAGCTATAGTACAATGGTACAGCTTTAGACTGCTCCAAACGATATGAGGATAAGTCGGTTATTTTCAAACAAATATATTTTCTTTTTTTCGGCATCATTCCTTTTTCCAATAAGTTCTGGACATCTAATAAAATTAATCAGTTCACCGGATACAAATGTTTTGTTACATACTCGTACCTTCCCTTCTGTAATAATTTATCAGACAGGATCTAACCTTTGATAAATTACACACCGCGGTGGTAGTGCCATAGTGAGAAAAATATATAGAGAATACCGTTTACCTAGTATAAAAAATCTGTGAGAAAGAAAATATCAAATATTTTTTGTTTTTTTAGTATTATGGAAATAAGTTTTATTTACAATAAGAATTACAATATACCTAATTATATACTAAAAATATTTACATTACAAAATACCGTTTAAAACATCCTCCGCGTCATTGCCGACTGGGAAGGTTTCCAGAATGCTGGGAGTGTTGCCTGGCTGAACGTTGGATGGCGATACTTATTCTTTGGGCTAGGATATAGCCAGCCTTCTGGTCCTGAGAAGCATCGATTAAGCGTTTAGCACACGGACGCTATGACCCCAGTGTTTCAACCCCAATCGGCTCAAATATGTAATCATCTGCGAGGTTAGCAGTGAAGGTGTGAAGGTGCTAAGGTGTCAACGCATGTAGCGTCCCACACCAAAGGCCTTCCCATCTTCCACGGTGGCAAAGACATTTTATTTTGTGTTTTTGTTTACATTTTATTTGTAGGCATACTATCTGCTATCCGCAGCTTCACTCGCGTAAAATACGTTATACATGATTACTTACTTATTATCTTTTTATTCTGGATGAAATAAATGTCGATTCGACCTTAGTCGACCGTAAATTTCTCCGCACCAACTACTTTCTTTTAAAATATTTTTAGACACTTTATTAAAATTAGTTCTTCATTTACTTTGCCCTGATTAAATACCTTGACTTTTATAACTTGAATATTTCAAAGGACAATCACATTTTCTTTTTTGTCCTTCAAACATAATGAACTTCCGTATCAATTTTCATGACGTCAAAATATAAACATTTCTTAATTACCGAAAATAATTTTTAACAAGATGTTCTCGTTATTAATACTTCTTTCTTTATTAAAATTCTAAAGAGGTAAAATTTATTTGTAGGGGTTCCCGAGAAGCCTGGTAAAATACAAATAGGGCGGCATTTGAAAAAAAAACCGGCCTATTGCGTGTCTTGCCATGAATAGGGTTCCATAGTCACCCGAAATAAACTAACAAGAAATATATATTAAGACTAACGGGTCTTTTACGCGATTATTGAGATATATACATACTTCTTTATTGCCCGACGTTTCGGCCCTGTTACAAGAGCCACCCGTGACCACGGCTCTTGTAACAGGGCCGAAATTTCGTATATATCTCAATAATCGCGTAAAAGACCCGTTAGTCGTTTATAATGTGTACAAAACGCGAAAGTTTAAAGAAGCAAGAAATATATAATTAATCCGTTATAATTTTTCTTTAAATTACATTACATGGACTATCATCATGATTTTTTTCAGATTTTTCGAATCAGTCGTTTAAGATTACCTCTCAATGTTTTGACCACAAAAATTTTATTCTAGCACTTTGTCAGCAAAGTTTTTATCCTCGCAAAGTTTCATCTTCCTAGCACTACCCGTTCGGACGTAAAGCTGAAGACTGACAGACGGACGGACGGACATGACAAAACTATGAGGGTTCCGAGACTTGAACTACGGAACTCTAAATAGGGGTGATCCTTGCTTCGAGCATCAGTACAAAAACTGAAAACGTCACTACCACTCTCTGTGGGCATAATGTTCATGTGTTTGTTTTAGAACTCGTAACAAAATCAGAAATAACCAATTCCTAACCTCGTATTTGCTAACCAAAACTGGCTAAAACAATATTGAAATAGCCGCGAACCAGTTCAACGCATGTTCCCCAACTGGTGTCCAACTTTTGCCAAAAAGTATATTAAATTCACAATTGTTTTAATGTAATGGCAGTTTCTGATTGCAAAAAGTGGGAATTCCGTTTAATTTGTTGGACTCTGCAGTTGAGATATGAAATTTTCTAATGTAGTGCTGTAGATTTGGCTTAATATTAATGGAACCGGTCATGGTTTATTGCTCCGAGGGTCAAGTGCATGTCAGACTTAGAATAGGGTACCGATAACGGCCTCTATAACCCCTGAACTAACAGTTATCCAAGCTGTTATTTATAGTTTTTGTCCCGAGACGTTGAGGTAATATAGTACTCTAAAGATGTGAAAGTTTGTTAATATAAGAAAAGTGTTTGGATAATATAAAACAAAAAAAAAAAAATCTAATTTGTGGAAATTCAAGTGAGTCATTTCATAATGTATTAGTATATGTTTCACCAAGTGCCAACAATCAAAAGCATAAAGTATAAGTTACAAATTGACTTGTGTTTTAACAACAACTCTAACAACAATAAATCACGTATTAATCCCCGAAGCCAGAGGCATCCATTACGTCCACATTTCGCCAATCACTGTTGGGTCACGTGTATATAATAGCTAGAACCTCGTCTGTCTATAAGTAGTTGCATCGCGTGCAGGTGAAGATGTTTTAGACCCTCGAGATGTTAGCCCCTTAGCACCTTGAAAAATTATTCCATAGAATCTCTGAAGCTTTTTGGAATATACGTATGTTTTGATCAAAACCTTCACTGAGATCTAGGCAATTCGCCACCGAGGCAGTCATGAATTCAAAATTTTTTTTTCTGTCCTCAAATAAAATATTCGACTACCCTAAGATTACCCGACACAGATGGCGTGACCTTTATTTTTTCGAGGTTGCCATGAATATTATGCGCATATTGTATGTTCCATATTTATACTAGACTGGTGTAGGTACGCTCGTGACTTTTTTCTAGTAGAATGTACACTGTATTCACCACTACGTCCAAAGCCGAGAGCTTCTGGTTAGCACCAGTGGCGCCCGGCAGACTTTAGCCACCTGTGTGGCCTCTGTCTAGGGTTGGGTCAGTTTTATCCTGCATCGTTGGGGTTTTTATCCCACGTCGGTGACTGAATCCTTATAAAACAATGGGGTAAGATGTTGTATTTTTATATAATTGCACTAATTTCGCTAAATAGAAGACATTATAAACGTTGACATATGTTTCACCTACTCACGAGACCCCATTGTTTTATCATGGATTTTCGCCAGGTAACGCCTGATTCCATTCAATATTGAATCCTTATAGCCTGCTTCTGTAAGGACGGCGGCTGGTCAGCCCGACGTCCTCAGACCTCATCATGGAAGAGCGGGCACGGTCACGGTCCACCTACTCCTACTTACTTTAAAATGGTTGCATTATAACTTTAACCATTAACTAAAGAGTTTCGGTTGAAGGTTATACCAATATTCAGATCTTGTGTTGATATAATACAATGACATTTCCATTTGGAACACTGTTGTTTGTCAGTCACAAATAAAACACAATTACACATAGAAGTTCCTCAATCATTACAAAACAAACATAAAAACCAAACTAAAGAACATTACGGCGATCTCGTAAAATGTTATACGTGATCCTAAAACCTCGTCCGTCTTAGACGAAATCCAGACGAACGTCAGAACGGAAATTAACTTCGTACTTTATGATTTAGATATTAGAGTTTAATTTAGATTACAGATGTGGTTCCTTGATATGTTTCGCATTAGTGCGGTGGTAGAAAGGGCAGATCGTTATGTTGTTGGCGTTATGATTACATTACTTCGTAAGCTTTTACTTCTAAATATTCAGTTTTTGTTGTTGTCCAAAGGAAAACGACCAAGGATTTTACTACAATCTTATGTGGAATAGAAAGCAGAATATTTTTGGAAATGAAAATGAAATATATGTTTAAAATATGTTTGTTGTGTCGTTTTTTAAACTCCACGATGTCGCGGCTGCTCCCATGTACATTGCTGCGGGCGTCTCCAGTGACCCCGGAAGGTATTTCCAGTGGCGACCGGCGGACTTTAGCCAGCTGTGTGGCCTCTTCGGGGGTTTGGTCGGAATGAAAATCCCGCGTCGTTGGGGTAGGGTTTTATCCCGCGTCGGTGGTGAATCTGGTTGCTTGCTGTGGGGCAAAGGCCCCGCAGCACGCAACTCTTCTAGCCTGCTTCTGTAATCTATCCTGCCATCCTCAGGTCCCAATCATGTTTATTCAAGTGGGTTACAAGGTTTTGAAAGTCAGTCAGTTATAAAGACTAGTGGTTCTGTGAACAGTAGACCTCGCGTTATTTTCGCATTTTCCCCCCATTTTCCCCCCAATCGAAAAATCTCTTAGACAAAAGTTGCGCCTTGCAACAAAGAACACTTGTGCCAAATTTCATGAAAATCGGCTGAAAAATGCATTTTCCCCCCTATCGAAAAATCCCTTCGACAAAATTTGTGCCTTGTAACAAAGAACACTTGTGCCAAATTTCATGAAAATCGGCTGAAAAATGCGGCCTGTAGACCGGAACTGACACACATACCAACAACGCTAAATCGGGCAGTCCTCGAGATAAAACTGAGACGCTTCGCTCGCTCGGTCAGTTACAATTAAAGTCTAAATTGCTTCTAAATTTACATTTACTGCCAGATTCGCAAAACAATAGGATGAGCCTGAGAGAAATAACCTGGAAACATATATTATAAATTAGTATTGTATTCTCTTTGTTATAAATGACTACGATATGTCATTTATATAATTATAAATGACGTTCTAGAATATAGTTTATGGTTTCGATTGTCGGCACTTGGTGGAACTTAAGCCATTGTTAAATCCGATTCGGTCCCATTTTGGCTATTTGAATTCGGTTGTTGGGTTTGGCGTGTATTTTTACTTATTTTACACTGACCGGATTCTCCTCACGGGCGTCTTCTAATGGATGTTCGTGGAAAATAAGTATAACTCGTGGCAAACTAAATCTGTTGTTGTTCAATACGTGTAGAAAGTTCCTCAAATCGAAAGTATAAATAGCAATCCTAGAAACCAATAACTGGTACTCTCTGATAGTGTAACTATACGGTAGGTAAGTATAAGAGATGAAAACAATTTCCTTTCATTTGAAATGCCAATGTTGAAATCTGTTGAAGCCACGCAAGATTTAGATGCGCTCGTTAGATGTGATTTAATATTTGAATGTGAATTCGTATTGTTGGAAGAGGTTGGGAGATCTGAAGTAATATTTTTAGAAAACGGAGATATAAAATTGGTTCAATTTGCTATTGCAAAGGATATTATAATTGCGTCTCGTCCAAATCCATAGGTAAATTGGCGTAAGCTGAGCTTTGCATTTCTGAGAGTAAACGTATAATATGACTTGTTTTACACATGTGTTACACACAACCTTTTTGCTCTACGTTTCGTGATCACTCACACAAATGCAAAGCTCAATTTATACTCTTTTACCTATACTATAGGTATCTATAATAATATAATAATGAGCCAAGATTTGAGTGTTTGTTTCTAATCTTCTTCTTCTCCTCGTGTCGATGGGCAACACTATGGTGATTAAATTGTCTTGGCCCAGTGCTCTGCGACGCGCATTTGGCTTCGCCTCGTACAGGTCACCTAAAGTGCACGACCCTGGGCAACCCAGACATGACATCATGTGGCTGATGGTTTGTGGTGATAAGCCACATTCCCACTGGTTCTCTTTAGTGTCAATGTAACCCCATTTGGACATATTATCTTTAGACCTGCCAACCTGGGTTCGCATTCTATTAAGAGCCTTCCAGGTGGGCCAGGGGATTTTGTGTCCGGGGGGTAGTTTCTCTGCCGGCGGGATGAAACTAGGTATTGAGAAACTATCTTGCCATAGGCTCACTCTTGCCTTAGAAGGGTCCGTTCTATTGATAGCAGCAATGTTGAGAAAGCTGCGCCGGCTTTTCAACCTTTTGGTCGCTGGGCTTTGGCCATAAGGTGGATGTCTCGGGTCCGTTGCCTGTCTTAATCTTTCAATTGCAGTAGCGACCTCTCTACGCACCGCAGGGGGAGCAATACCAGCCAAAGGGTACAGCATCCTAGTTGGTGTCGGCTTTAGACAGCCAGTGATATTCCTGCACGTCTCGTTTAGCGCCGTATCCACTTTTTTGGTATGAGCTGACCGATGCCAAACTGGGCATGCGTACTCACCCGCCGAAAAGCACAGCGCTAGTCCAGTGGTACGCAGGATAGTGGGTGCAGCTCCCCACTTTGAAGATGTTAAGCGGTGAAGTAAATTGTTTCGGCCAGAGACCTTCCGCTTCCAATTTTCACAATTTTTTTTTAGAGTAACTCCCAGGTATCTTGGGTGACTGCAGTGTGCAATTGGGGAGCCCTGCCAGGTAGTAATGAGGGTTCGATTTGCGGACCTATTACGCAGATGGAATGCGCAAGACTGTGTTTTAGCTGGGTTTGGCCTTAGACCATTCTCGACATAATACTCAGCCAGACCAGACAAAGCGGTTGATAGATACGACTCTGCCTGCTCGAATGTCTTTGTTTGAGTCGCAAGCGGCAGATCGTCAGCATACAAAAATCGTATGACGTCCGGGAACCGTGGTTGGTCGTTGGTGTAGATATTGAACAGAATAGGGGTGAGAACGCTGCCCTGTGGCAGTCCGTTCTTCTGGCGGCGCCACCTACTCCTGTCCGACAGCAATTGAACCTGAAAGATTTTTTTTTTATATTGGATGCGCCAAATTGACACCGCCCGCCTGGTGGTAAGTCGTGACGACGTCTAGCGATTGTGGGCCACTCTCACAGCACACAATATTATAGAGACTGGTTGAGGGAACTTGACGACCTACGATGTGTCGCTTAAATAACCCAGGGTTATATGTGGGAGGAAACACGTGCACAGGCAGGGCGTTCCAGGCCACTATCGTTCGGCAGAGAAACGAACGTTTAAAACGTTCGGTTCTCGCGAAGATGCTATCCGCTGTGTGGGAGTGGCATCTCTGCCCGGCACGCGTTGTTCGGGATCGGAAGGAAGAGGGTGGGATCAGATTGAAGAACACTCACAGGTTCTATTGCGCAAGAGCTCGCTAAGTAACCTGACAAATCTGGAGTCACCGGTAAGGTTCGCTACCTTCCAGAGTAGTCTCCGAATGTTAATACTGTCGTAAGCTGCCGACAAGTCCACAAAGACAGCGCCCGTGACGTAACCGGGCTCGAACCCGTCCTCTATGAGTTGAGTCAAGTTCAGTACCTGACTGCAACAGGATCTTCCAGGTCTGAAACCAGCCTGTTCGGGAATCAGTTTCGGGTCTATGATGTTACTGAGGCGGTTTAAGAGCATTCTCTCTAGGATTTTGTAAGTGTGACAGAGAAGCGAGATGGAACGAAAGTTTTAGCGTCATCCGGCGATTTTCCAGGATTTAGAATGGCTATTATCTTGGATCTCCTCCACTGAACAGGGATCTTAACTGTCTCCATGCAGGTGTTGTAAAATCGCAATAGCCAAGAAACTGCTACTGGCCCGAGGTGCTTAAGCTGTTCTGTGGAGATGTTGTATATGCCCGGCGCCTTACCTGCTCGCATGTTTTTGATGGCTGTCATTAATTCCGAAAGGTTAAAGGGTCTACTGATTACAGCCGTCGGATTAATGGGGTCTCTGGGTAATCGCGGAGGTCTTTTTGGGCGTTGTGATGGTTTTCCATTCAGTAGCAGCTGGTGTGCCACTTGATTTGCTGTAACAAGTCCTGGATTAACAGCTTTTGGGGGATCGCTGGTTGGTTGCTGAATAGTAGACCATGCTTTCTTGCTGCTGTGAGTTAGATCGATGGAATTTTATTGATCCATTTCTCTTGCCGGGCTGTAGAAATTTGAGCCAAAAGTTCTTCGCCCATCCTTAGTGTCTCCTCTGAGAAGGGATCCACATCATAGCATGCCTCATATCGACTCAACATTTTTGCAGACTCCCTGGACAGGCCCGGAATATATGTTTGTCGGCACCCTCTAGGTATGTATCGTCGGGAGGCGGATGCAATGCTGCTTATGAGTAGGCTGTAATTTTGAGGTTCCGAAATTATGTTCAGAAGCGTTTCGTCAACACATTTCGAGTAGTTTACCCAGTCCGCCTTTGTGTAGTTAAAGCGACGTTGAAAAGGCACTTCGATAGGTTTAATTATTGCTCGAACTGTGCACATAATGGGTCTATGCTGGCTTCTAGGTATGGGTTGGCATACTGATTTGCTGCACTGAGGGCCTATGAGTGAGCTGGCAAAAATTAGGTCAGAGTTATAACCTCTCCTCCAGCGGGCACTATTGAAAGACGCCGGCAGTTTCGTGTTGTGGATTAGAGTAAGATCTAACGCATCTGCCCACTCTTCCACAACTCGTCCGTCTCGATTGGTTTCTCGATAGCCCCAGGTAGTGTTATGACTGTTAAAATCACCAACGACAATTCGAATAGGGTGTTTATCGAAATTGGGTAGACTGTTAAAAGCAAATGGTTCACTGGGAGCAAAGACCTTATAATACAACGGACATAGGATCTAGAACAAATCGCAAGAAAATAATGTCCCGAGTCGACCTATACATTATACATAGGCATACATAGATATAAACAAATTTCATATTAAAATTTAAACCTTGATTCAACGGAATAGTGTTCACTTTTGTTTGCACTAATTTATCGCATTACGTAGCTTCTATCTGTCCGCCTGACTAATTCACCTTATGCAGCTTATACTTGAACTACGTGAACATAGAAACAATGGAGTAGGTTTATTTTGTTAAAGTCTTTTAAGGATTCCATGATATGTACCTACGTAGGCGTAATAATTAATGTAAGACTACAATAAATTCCATAATCTTATAAATTGTAATTACTTGTTTATGTTAGACGAAATAAGCTGAAAAACTAATAAACGACTGACAAAGATTTTTTTTTTCGAGTCAGTTTCATAATAAGTAACTGTAGTGTATGAATAACAAAAAGGGAATTAATGAATTTAACTAATTATAATATTATAAATGCCAAACTTCTTGCGGGTGTCAAAGTTCTTCCGCTTTCATTACTATTTTCATAACGCTATGTCGCTACGTCTACTACAAGATAGCCGTGTTTCAAGTGACTGAATTAGTTGGTAAAACTGCGCATCATTAATTTATTTTTATCTTATGGTTAATTTTTGGGATACGAAATTATTGGCTATTAGCTGATCACCGTGACTCCGCCCGCGAGATATAGTTATCTCGGCCCCGATTCCCGTGGGAATACATTACCGAGAATCCAAATAAAAAGAAAATAACAGTACATACACGAAATAAAATGACATGTGTAATTATATTTATGACAAAACAATGATACCCTGTGAAAATTAAAAACATTTTTGGGCTTATCTCCTCCATTCAATCAAGGGATTCTTGTACAAGTTTCATAAAGATCGGACCTCTTTTTGTTATGTCCATAAAATGAGCCGAACAAACAAGATTGTTATTTTTTGGATCAAAATATTCTTCTCGCCGTGCTAGGGCAATAATATTTTTCCATTGTGCACACTGTACTGGATCCCGAGGAAAACTGAAATAGATGTTGGTTCATATAACGAAAAAAAAATCATAAAGAGCCAAGGCGTCTCCACTATAATCTTTGTTCCAAATAGTTTTATCGCTATCGGTAATCCGAATAAATCTGAATGGTCATTTTGTTAGTACATTATTCAGTGAAAATGAAATGGTCTCTTTCTTTTTACTGAGCTTGGGATGAGTTCGAAAGAGACAGATAGGTACTTCGGTATTGGACTGGATTGCAATATTTACTTTTGTCTTTTAATTTATTATCGACGAAATACTGTATTTTAAGTGAAATAATAAATTGCAAATAATAAAACAAAAGCTTATTTACTGAAAATATGATACACCGTCTTCAATTTGCTTTTTTTTCGTAGTTTTTACACGTTTTTACAATACAGTACGGCATTGTGCAACGTGTTGTCGTTCAGTTGTCAAAATCAAGACTGGCGCGCGATTGTTTCTCTTTTAGCGTTTTGTTTCTCTTTTAGTTCGGACACTTTTGAGCGATGATCCGAAATCCATTGTATTTAAAATCATTGACTGGGAGGTTTGTAGATGGAGGAAATTGTGCAATTACTGAGTTTAATGGTTATCAGTTCTATTGGATCAGAAGTAGAGCTGCAAACTGAGACCACCTTGATATTAGGTTTAGTAAATACTGCGCTACCGTGCTTTGGATGAGGTATTTCAGTTACTAGGTTCATACCGTCGATTTTGGGGCTCGGTTGTAATGAGTCGCGGTGCGTTTTCTGTATGCATAGTATGTCGCAGCCATTCTTTTGGCATAGTGATGCCAGGATGTCAGACTTCTTGCCGGAGAAGCCCTCTATATTTATTGAGATTACGCATAGCACTGGTTCAGAAAGAGACCGCGGCTGTGATAGCGTTGCCTGTAGAGGATTTAGTGAGTGTTGGTCCATCGTGTTGAAAGGATTAGTCACCTAGACTCTGCGTTACCGAGTACTAGGTGTCCAGGGTGCGCCGGACGTTGGGAATCTGGTTCACTTAAATTACGTCGCTCGTGGAGGCTCCTCTCTAATGAATATACTCAGATACACCTGAACCGATTTTATAAATTCTTTCACCAATATGTAACTACATTCTCCCTATTTTTATCCTTGTAATGTGTTCTCACTGAAATCGAGGACTAGGAAACTACAACGTGGGCAGAGTCGCTGAATAAATATAACCTTTTTTTCAACCGTGAACTAAAACGTAACTAGTCGCCCTTACAATTTTTAAAGGTTCCATTCGATTTCTCCGGGATCTGATTATCATATCCTGATTTGTTTATCGTGTAACCACATTTGGAATATGTAAAGTTCTCTTCAGTACAAATTAATCACACTCAAACACAACGTAACTGCTGTAAATTGTAGATAAGTTCCCTCGACTGGCTTTCAGCTCCCTCATCAGATCGACTATTATTATATTAAATGGCCTTTATTAAATTAACATACACACTAGACTCCCTTACAAATTTTGAAGATTCCCCTTGATTTGTCCTGACTTCCATCATCAGATCCTGATTTCCTTATAATGAGACCACTTTGGAAATATCTCCTTTCCAACAAAAAAAAAAGTATTAAAATCGGTTCATAAACGACGAAGTTATCCGCGAACAAAGATAAAAAAATATACGGTCGAATTGACAAATCTTTGAAGTCGGTTCAAAATAAGGTTTCAATATTATAGGCCACGTGCGCGGGCCGGTGGGACTCAGTACTGATGGCGCACTGGATATGTCTCCACGCAAGAGCAGGCGCCTGATGGCCATTACTGGGTACCTACTTAACGTTTATTTTGATTTCACTAACACTAGGCTAAGAACATTGTTACTAACAAAATGGACTATGTCTGAAATAAATGGTTACTTTAATTTAATATTGCGGAACCCTCACCGACATGTCTCAAAGTACTTAATGGATACAAACAGGCCACTTAATGGAAAACACTTGGTCTAGCTTCCACCATCACAGGTAATTTAATCGATTTACTATAAACAATGCAAATGCAGGTGGAAATTATGCAGCGAACCGGGCAGTAGTTCCGTTGCAGGCGTAATTTTCTAACATAATGGCGGCAATATGACGTTGAGTTTTACTGTTAGAGCTTAGCCAGTAATGTTTTTAAAGCAACGAGTTTGTTGAATTAAAAAAGAATAAAATACATGTCGAAAATTGACACAGCAACAGACTTCAAACTACCGAAATGGGACCAAATAGTTGCCGGAATGGGACCAAATAGTTGCCGGAAAGGGACCATATAGTTGCCGGAATGGGACCAAATAGTTGCCGGAATGGGACCAAATAGTTGCCGGAATGGGACCAAATAGTTGCCGGAATGGGAAATCGGAAATTCAAATGGGACCACTTAGGAAGTAGGAGCTAACAATTAAAAAAAATCTAAATCGGTTCACCCAGTCCGAAGATATGAGGTAACAGACATAAAAAAAGAAAAGAAAAATATATCCTTGAGCTAAGGATTTAAGTTTTTCACTCAACTAAACCTAACCTAAAAAAATTATTATGGAACTAGCGGACGTCCGTAGTTTCGCTCGCTTGACAAATTATATATCAAAACCTTCCTTGAAAACCACTCTATCCATTGTTGAAAACCGCATAAAAATCCGCTGCGTAGTTTTAAAGATCTACGCATACATAGGGACAGGCAGCGGGAAGCGGCTTTGAGCCTAAAGTTATATTCATATGCACGAGGCGCTGTACCACGAAGTTAGATTAGTCCTAAGATCTTGGTAGGACCACTATATTGCACCTCATCTTCATCATCAGTCCACTGCTGAACACAGGTATTTCCAATGACGTGCCACACTCTCCTATCTTCGATCAATTTCATCTCAAATCCAACTATGCGACGAATGTCGTCGCTCCACCCAGCCTCAGGGCGTTCCACGCTACGATGGCCGATTCACAGTCTCCACTGCAAAACCTGTTTGGTCCATTTGCACCTAAATAACACAAAATGTACAATAGGAAACCAGATTTTAGCTACCATTTAAATCTCAGATACGTTTCTATTGATGCCTGAAATACCTAGAATTTACTGATGATCAAATTGGCTGACAAATTAGACACAAGGATTGATCATCAATGTCCTCTATCGGTTGGAATCTAGTTAGGTATTTGTATTGGATAGTTACTGCAGTGCAATTGCCATATCAACTCAATATCGGTTTAGTTGATTTCACGGATCAGTAAACATAACTACTTGTACCCTCGGAGGGATTGGATACTCTTAAAGTCAACGAAATGAAAGGAATATTTTTAGCTTCATTGATCGTAACTCTGAGGCGAAAATAGAGGTAAGTATTAGGTAAGTAATACTAATAATGATAATAACAACACATCTCTAATATTAACAACGGAACGATAGCGATTAGTTAATATAATGAACGATTGATATAATTTTAAAATAAGTAATTTTTATAAGCATAACCTACATTAAATATACCTAACATTGTTTGACATAACATACATCTTACTAATATTATAAACGCGAAAGTTTGGGAGTATGTAAGTATGTATGGATGGATGGATGGATGGATGGATGTTTGTTACTCTTTCACGTAAAAACTACTGAATGGATTTTAATGAAACTCTTCAATAATATAGCTTATACATCAGAATAACACATAGGCTACAATTTATAAAGATATTGTGTGAATTGTTCAAAATATGACGCACCGCGACGGGAACGGGAAAAAAATCCAAATTACCACGCGGACGAAGTCGCGGGCGACCACTAATTAAATATAAAATCGTTTGACATACCACCCAAAAGATATAAAACTTATTTGGTCTAATATGATGAAAACTCTAAGATAGGTCGATAGGCTTCGCAGGGCTCCTATTTCTGGGTGGTTTAAAAAAAATTGTTGGGGTACTCTGAGTCGGGGTGTTAACCATAATGACGTTTTTTGTATAAATATTAAGAGAGTTAGACCTAATGATTTTCGATTAAATAAACAATACCATATTAAACGTTAGACCAAATGATTTTCGATTACATAAACGTTAGGTTTATCAAACAACGTTTTACTAATTAAGTTTTAGAATAAATAAATGTTATATGTAAAGAAATTATATCAAATGTTGGTATATCTAACGTTGATTATATCTTATGAACGATAATAAAATGAAATTAGAACAAATGAGTTTATACGTTGGGCGCTTTCACATTACACGATATCGTGGATTTTATCGAATTTTACCGAATTTTTAGCTACTACGATATCGCCACGATATCGTAGTAGCAGCAGTAACATAACTTAATAAATTTAATTTACTATCAGTTTAATGCAAACCTAATATGTAGTACCTTTGAATATTAATAAAATACTAAGTATTATTTGTATGTGCTACCTGCAATCGGTCGGTGCCAAGCGAGAGAGGTGACTGAGCGTGATACTTAAATAATTTTTTTTTTGTAAATACATAGATATTATATATTTGGTCGCGTTATAGCACAAAATTTGAATTGAAACAATTAATTTGCATTTTGTTCTCTTTTATTTTCTGCAGAAATATGTTTCTCCTCGTTAATAATATGTGTTGTTAAGCAATTTAAGAAATGTTTAAATTGTCATTATGCGGATGGGTACTCCAGTACCCACCTCATCAGGTCAGGGTCTAAGTCGCGTATTGTAATTGTAGCAAAGTAGTATCGAATTTACACGTCGAAGGCAAATTTTTAGTTTTCTTAGTCTAATAACACAAACGCAGTCCAGTAGCGAACGTGCGTCTGCCTGCTAGCTTGTGACGCGCTAGTAGCTGTTTGCGTGAGTAGTCTACTAGTTTTACATATTTAAATTCCAACATAGCCGCCTGTGAGCCGCAAAAATACCCCAGTTTCCCAGTACCCCATATCTCGAAAACTAAGCATCCAAGGTCAATTTCGCCCTCATTTTTCCGGCCCCATAGTACCCTAAGTAAGTATTTGAACCCCGTCTTCCCACAAAATTTTTCTTCCAAATTCTCATCCCACTTTCCACATAACTTGAAGCCCCTATATCCCGGTAACGGAGCTTCCCAGCTCAATTCTGAGCAAATTTTTGTTCCCCTGCACCTCGAGCGAGACTTATTCTATTAGCTTGCAAAAAAAAATCCCGGGAATTCCCATCCCACAAAAATACCCAAAATTCCCAGTACCTGATATCTCGGAAAGTAAGCATCTCAGGTCAATTTTGACTTCTTTTTCGGACCCCCCTTGAACCCACCCCCTCCCCAAGTAATAAAACTCCATCTCTACCTATAAAAAAAAACCCAATTCCTATCCCACTTCTCAAAAACTATGATATTACCGGTGACAGTTGGAGGTGTTTCTATGTTCCCCTACATATCTAGGTTCTATGAGTAGGTCTGGGGGCTATATCCTGGTAATACAACATTTTTGTTGCAGTTTAAATGTAAAATATTAGTAGACTAAAATGAGCAAGATAACAGATGCGAACAGTGACGAATCATATGCTTATTATGCTGTGATTAATCACAGGTGAAATCACGTGACTCCTGGTTTAGTCACGATATCGCCACGATGAAATGCACGATATCGTGGTAGTGTGAAAGCGCCCGTTATGAGACGCACCCCGATAATAGTATAGTGCGCAAGTTTTAAAAGCATTTCAAAATTGTAAATAAAAAAACAATAAATAAATACATATTTTTTGGACCTTTTTACACAATGTCATATAGCCCAAACTAAGTTATATGCTTGTGCTATGGGATCTAGACAACTGATAAACATATTTATATTATATACCTAAGTTATATATTTCTAAATACATAAATAGTATGTACACCTAAACTCCGAAACAAACATTTTTGTGGATCTCACAACTTTTTCCTGAACCCGAAACTTCAGCGTCGAAAGCCGATGCATTAGCCAAGCAGTCGTAACAATAATTAGTAACAAAAATTGTTGCAAATAGATCAGTCTGTTGTCTACCTTTTATCGCATCACAAGAGACTGTGTTATGTATTTATGTACCCTTTATAATGTTATAATCCAGCCCTTTAAGGCCTTTATACCAGACATACGTCATCTTTTAGAGGGATTAGCCGTTTGCCTATCATTATTTAGGGACCGTCCTTTGTAAACGCTCTCAGACCGAAACAGGAATATAGTTTTAAGCTTAGATAGTTGAAATTAAACAAAAACTAAAAAAAAAAAAACTCTAAAACACACTCACCAAAATCACTTGTTTGCTACGATCCTGGCATACTTCTTTCGCTTCCTCAACTTTAACTTTATTAATGTAGGTATTTAAATATGCTCGCCGGTTATGGGTGTTTTAACCTGGCCTTCATTCAAGATATCTGCGATTTGGTCGCCATAAGTCCGCCTAGGTCGACCCTTACTAGCTTGTCCATTCACACTCGCTTCATATATCTGTTTTGACAGTCTCCTATCATCCACACTCTACGTGACCGAACCATCTAAGCATCCCTTTTTCAATTTTGGTCACTACATCTTCTGTCACACCACAACGTTCCCGTATCACGTTGTACCTTACTTTATCCACTAGCGTTAAAACATAGGTAGATAATATTACGAACTAATATTAACAAAAATATATGCGGAACCTGCTGTCCTCTTAAGAGTTACTAGCTTTAAATGTCACCCAAAATGTCTGTAGTCCAGGTATAAAAGTTCTTAATTAAGCATAGATGTCTGCCGCCATGCCGTGCTTTTAATAGGGAGTTATGAAAAATGCTAATTTTAGCGTTGTTTTACTACTTGCCGCAGTAGGCAATTAAGGTGCATCCTTGCGGGACCTAATTAAACGAAGTTATATAATGAAATTCCATGAGATATATAATAGGTCTGGTTTTAACAGCTTGCTACTGTTATAGGATTTGGTGGAAGCTTTTCACAGTAGAAATGAACTGGTTCAACACAGTAATTGCCAATCTCATGAGACTGAAAAATACGGTAGTATCTACCACTAATAATTTCTATATTGTATTGCTGTTAGGGTTCCGTAACCAAAAGGTAAAACGGGAACTCCATTACTGAGTCTGTCTTGGGCTTAGCTGAGTTTGTTAGAGTAAGTAAGTAAGTAAGTAATCATTTATTCGCATAAAACAGGTGGAATGCAATGTTGTACAATATAATTTATAATATATAAATTAAATAATAGAAAGTTAAGTTGTCTGTCTGTTGCCTCTATGACAACAAATACTAAACACACACATACACACATATCACGCCTATATTCCCGAAGGGGTAGGCAGAGGTGCTTTACACACCCAGATTATGCGAGTATTTTTAGTCCTACGTAATGGGGGCAAGCGTACACACAATGGATTATGTCCAAAATGACCGAATGAACTCAATAAAAAGTAGCAGCTATATTGTAATTTTGAAAAAAAATTCTAACCCGTTGCCTGGCAATGAAATGTTGATATTAAACGCAACAAAATCTTACGTGTCAGCTGCTATGTCACAGCCAATTTAAGTCCTGGGCGTCTTGGACAGAAAAAACAAATACAATAAATATTTAAGGTTTTCCATACAACTAACGTGATTTTTTTTTGCCGTTTTACGTACGGAACCCTTTGTGCGCGAGTCCGACTCGCACTTTGCCCTTTTTTTTGTTTCTACTTTCTTATTTTCATATTTAACTTAAATATTTGTAAGTATAGTTCTTATTGATATATCTCTAGTAGGATTCTAATTGAATACCTGTTACTAATTCAATCCGATGTTCCCTAGAACTGGCATTACAAAAAAATATAACCCTTCCACAGCTGCGAATACTTGTATTACGGTCGGCGCGCTGCGCTGAGTCTAATTGGACCGTGTCATAACCATGCAGTTGCCGAGCTAATAAACACAGGGATTCATTTTGAAATTCCCAAGTGTTTCGTTTTATACTAGTGAGATTTAGTTTTTGTTCGCTATAATTGTTTAATTTACTAAAAGGTTTTTGAGGTATAAGTAAAATTGGAATTATTTCAACGGGAATTATTTAATTTGCCTATTTCCCACGTTAGCGGATCTCAAAATGAAGTATGAATTTTAGATTATCATGTTTTGAACGTTTTACTAAAATAACATTATGTCAGACAAACTGACGCACGTGGGTCCACCTGTGAGTAATAGTTTTCTCAATATTAATTTACACGGCTACATTTACCGAAATAAAGCCCCTAAGTGTTATATTCTGATGCCACATTAAATGCTATTAATTAGTTTATGCATTGTATAGTAACAAACATAAACTAAAACTATAAAACTTCTTTTTTTTAAATCGTGGCTCCATCGATGTTTATCGATGATTTCATTTGTCAAAGTAATGCTTGATTTTTCCCGCACAGAAGAACTAGTTACTCTGAACTAGTTCGCGGTGCGGGACAAGGAAACGTTGTTTGGTGTTGCAATTGTGCGTTTGGGCCCGGATTTTTGCCCAGCGCCAGTAACCTAAAAGGCAACCAGGCACGCGCTCCGTGAAAACCCAAGTCCATATATTTATATTAAATTTTCATATTATTACAATTCAAACCAAAAAGATTAAAGTTGATAATTCATAAAATGATTATCCTAGTCTCAAGAATCATGTTATATAGCTTTTGTGACATAAACCGTCTAAAAACCAAACCAAAACGCATAAGCGAAGGGACTGACACTTCACATGACACATTCACATTTTGTTTGTAATATTCTAACTTTATGGTTAGAATATTACAAACAAAATGTGAAGTGTATGTTCCGTAACAATTTCAAAGTATATTTTAACTATGTACTCCATCTCATCCATATGTCACCACTATACTTTAGGTTTTGAATTTCACATAACATCTGAAGTGCGTCACATGACATTTCTATACGCGACTTGGGAGTAATATGAGATCGAAGCGCACCGCTTGATGTGTTCCGACATTAGGTGATCTATCATCCGCAACGTTGGCAGCGGTGGCGGTCGAAATGACCCCCTTTTTGTAAGTAGATGATGCAGCAAAATAGACAGTAGTTTTGGGTTGAGTAGTTTTGATGTTACGGTAGAAAATATGGCATTCATTTGTTAGTTTTTTAACAAAAGGAACGGATGGTGTCTTCTTTTTTGGACTTTATATAATGACATCAAAAAAAAATCTCCTTTAAGGATAAGGCCACTTTTCCTGTCATGCCTTTTTTCACCAACATACGAATCTCACCCACAATGCGTGTCGATAACGTCAAATCAGTTCGAGACTAGCTCCATTACCATAGCAACGGCTGTGCAGAGTAAAGGAACGTGCGGGTGGGCCGCGTGACATTATTGTATGAAATTTTACATTGAAATCGACACGCATTGCGGGCGATATCCGCACGCTCGCGCTGGTGAAAAAACGCTTGACAAGAAAAGCGCTCTAATCTAAGACTATACCTACACATAAAAATACACACACACAAAAACTACGTCTTTATCGCCTAAGGGATCAGTCACTGTTGGACCCAAATAATAGAGGGCGAGCCTATTACCGTTTCCAGGCACTTTCAGTATCTCTCCCTCTCGGCCACCTCCTTCGCGAGCATAACTTGCTCGCAGAAGGACACGGCCGCGTTCCACCTACTCCCACTAGAGACCATAGCTGGAAGCATGGTCTCCAGCGAGAGGGTATCCACGCCCAGACCCACTACGAGGTCCCGGCGCTGACTCGCCCACGCTGAGCACTCCACCAACGTGTGAAGTGCGGTGTCGTCGTCGGAAACCTTGCACTGTTGACACCGGGGTGTGACCTCACGATGGATGCGAAACAGATAGCTACCGAAGCATCCATGCCCGACGATCTGCGTCGCACGATACGTGAGGCCACCATGCTACCTCTGCAGCCAGTCGTCCATGATCGGACTCACCGCCGCGATGATGGTGGTACCCCACTTGGGTTGCTCAAGTCGCACCCTGCATGACTCCATGAGATTCTGGCGGAGTTGGGACTGCTGGTCCTCGATTTCTCGAGACGCAGACCTGTGGTCCCGCTCCAGCGCATCCTTGCGCCATTGGAACAATGACGCAAAGGCTCTCGCTTCCAAGTACCTTGGAGGGGTCCCGGCTAGGAGACATGCAGCGTCTCCGGAGATCGTGCGCTACCCCCGTATGGTTTTGACGGCCAAGGTTCGAAGTGGTCTGTTTAACAGAGTCACGTTTACCTTGACCGCCTATCTATCCGCCCATACGGGAGCCCCGTATAGGGCCATACTCCGCACGATCCCCAGGTATCTTTATATGACTTAAGCTAGAAGCTAAAATTTTTTTACCTCATACCTATTTTACTTATCAACACCAACTATACTAACTATTTGAAATGCGAAACCAAATTTATTTTTTTCAAATACTGGATGGAATCAGGCGTTACCTGGAGAAAGTCATATAATGTCGTAAACAAATGTCTTCTATTTTAGCGAAATAATGCTATGAATTAAAAGTTTGAACATCATATTTACCATTCCTTTATTTTTTCGTTTTAAAGAGAACAAAAAAATTGCAGGTAATTTCTCTATTCTGATTTCAAATCAAAACGTCTGGAAAATTTTACAATTAAAAGCATAAAATAAAAAACTCATAAAAATTATAATACCAGTGCAAAATTCATAGAAAATAAATGCACTCGGAAGCCACTTGAATATTCATAAAAAGGAAATGAAAACTCAACACCGACTAATGAACGTAAAAGTGTAAGAACTATGGTGGACAAGTTCTCCGAGTTCCGCATACGGTTCACGAAGGACGCTTGAAACTGAGGCAAGTTTCAACCGACGTTATTGTATGGGGGTAATGTGTGGTCTAAAGTGTAAGTTGTAGCGGAAAGTGTAATATTTTTTTTAATTTAAATATATTTATTTTACAAATTCATATACAAGTTGCCAAAAAACCTTTCCAGGTTTGTCGTGGCAACAGACAGACATTCACCACTGGGCACAATTATTAGACGTTTCTAAAAAAAGAAAAGTAAAAACTCATTTCATAAATAGGTACTTATACAAAACAATATCCTTCGGCCTACAGATCACACAGTTAAACGAACATCAACAATATTAATTAAAATAGGCGGCTAGATGTAAAAAATATTGCTGGTTATAGAAAAAACTTGCGTTACTAGGGAACGATTGTGCTGCAGTACAATATAAACGAGTATAATCATACACACAATCATGTCTATATGCCCGAGGGAATGTTTTTTGATTGAGTACTCCTTTCTTAATTCAAAAATTGTCGCTCTTATGAATCTTCAGCTATTGCCAAAAATGTTGGGATCACTCAATTCAGCGCTGGTCACACACATTTATAATATGTGGTATATAGGTCAGTAGTTTTGTTGGTCCCACGTATAGGGGGCAAGCCTATTGCCGTTATTGGGCTCAATACAGAAACAACAACTATTAAACGTACAAAATAATATTTTGGTGGTTAGTATTTCAAAATCATCATTCTTTGTCTATAGCAGTCCATGGCTGGACAGGCTTCTATAGTGCCCCTGTTTCTCTGAAGCTTACGTATCACCAGTTATTTTAAAGAGCCTATTGTCGCTTATAGAAGACATCTCTGGGTGCATGAATCTAGAAATTCCATAATGGTTTCTGTATTTGAAATTAGTTTGCTTACTACTATTCTTTATTATTCAGATATTACATAACTGAAATATCATCGGCAGGACCCACGACCTTTCCCTACAGACAAGAGGAATGCTCTGACCACTGAGCTACGAAGACCAATACCGATATCACCCAATCTTAGCTTTATAACGCTATTTATCTATTGTACTCTAATTCTGTCTTCACTATTTCTTATAACTTGGTCTGTACGACAGGGAATGAATGACAAGAGACACATGTGCGTCGCCCTGCGTGACTTGCCTCGCTGATTGGATTGTCGCCGCTAATTTCACGTCATGATTGTGCACCCTTTGACGACAATAAGATATATATTAACGAAGTTCGTTACTTCAATTTAACTGTACAGTATGTTTTAACTCAGTTCAACATGTCGTTAACACAATGTTTTTTTTATTGAAATATATTTAAAATGCTAGATTTATATCGAAGCTAAACATTTCAATGAGAAAGAAAATATAAAGAATTTCTTTTTAGTACACTGTCTGTAGTAAAAAGACCCGATTATTAAACAAAAAACCGACCAATTCAAATACCCATCGGAATGTGACAAAATTAAATTGGGGACTACATGGAACGCACTGGGTTTCAATCATCGAAGCGAGCGCCATCTCAAGTCTCTGGTTTCAATGATGAAAAAATATGGAAATCAGTTCATTCTAATCAAAAGATAATAGAACCTCCTTATTTTTTTTAAGTTGGTTAAAATACAGTTAAGAATAATTTATTTTATTCAATAAATAATTACATATATAATCAAATAATGTGGTTAGTCCGAGACGCCCAGGACTTAAGTGGCTGTACCACAGCGGCTGGCACGTAAGATTTTGTTACCTTTCATCAACATCAACATTTTAACGCTGGTTTATTTTTTTTTCAAGATTGCAGTATGCTTCTACTTTTTACTAAATACATTCGACTATTTTGGACATAACCCATTATATATTGTGTGCCCGGTGACGGCAATAGGTCTGCCCCCATAACGTCGGATTAAAAATACTGGCAAATTGTGGGTGTGTAATGCACCTCTGCCTACCCCTTCGGGGATATAGGCGTGATATATATGTGTGTGTGTGTAAGAATAATATACTAAACTGTTAGAATATGTCTACACACAAAACTCCAATTTAAGAAACGGTAATCGTTCTAAACCTAAAAAATAACTTAAACCCAGTCGAGTCATGAAGTTAGAAAATAAAAGTTAACGACATAGTGACAAAGGAGGTTGTCGTACGTGTAGACATGAACTGGGGTCACTCATTACTTTAGACTGTGCAGGGGTCGTAAGGACCTCGGACAGGTTGCTGAGTCACGTAGCGACTAGAGGGTTGACAAATATATGAATTAAATGCTTACTCATCTAGATGGGTTGTCGTACTGTTTAATGTAGAGAAAACTTGTCACAAAAACAGACTTCAAATTACCGGAATGGGATCAAGTAATTGTCGGAATGGGACTAAATTGAAATGGGACCACTCAGGAAGCAGTAGCTTGCAATTGAAAATCGGTACACCTAGTCGAAAGAAATGAGGTAACAAAATTAACATTGTAGAACGCATAGCAGCAAAGGAGCAGACGGAGATTGTGATTCCAGTACATATTAAACAAACAAGTTAAAAATATGGCAAAAATTTGCTATATATTTTAGAGTTTTCGAAAGTTTTTTCATAAAATCTAAAAAATGAGATCAGAGGTCAAAGGTCAAGTTCAATTTGTGGGGTTTTCGACTATGCTAAGTCGATTGGCGTTTACATGGAGTCTCTAGCTCTTACCGTTCTCGAGTTGAAAGTTGTTCACGGATTACTGTTATAAAAGAGATTTTCGTTTCGAAAACTCTAAAAACTCAGGCTCTTACATCCGGCTTTCCTACGAGCGCCTTCAATTAGGTATAAGGCATCCGGCAGTGGTGGATGGCCCTCTACCGTCCTAGGAGGCACACATGGACACTCAAACAGTGGAAGAGGTATCCAGCACACTCTCCTACTCCCTACTCGTCGCAAGTAATTTTACCAACTATAAAAGTAATGTGTCGAGCAGGTCATTGACCCTCTGAGAATCTTAACAGCGACTTCTATATTTGCCGGTAGCGCCATCTAGTTACGTATTCGGTACGCAGTAGTATGAACTAGAAGTGCGAGTGTCGCAATCTGGTGATCTTCGGTGGTAGTCCTGTTACAACGTAAAAAAAAACGAACAAAATACAATCGTATTGAGAACCTCGTCCTTTTTGGATATCATTTAAAACATGTTTTGTTTCAACTGACCCCATTATAGAGAGCTTATCAACATCTCCAGGAACCAAGTCATCCTCGCCTGCACGTGGTACGTCTGCTGACAAACGGACGATGCTCTGGCAATACCCACTGGGAACGTCTATAGTTCCGCCAACTAATAATAATAAAAAAAACAAAAATTCAGACCATGTCCATATAGATACTTACTACTACTAAACTTATAGCCTATGTTAGTACAGTAACAGAGTAGCTCATTGGTACAGTTCGCAATTTAAAATTTAGTTCAGTTGTCATGTAACGAACGTCTGACGCAGACGTTTTCTCATAACTTTCTCAAATTGCTGGGATAAAATAGGCCTTTAACTTAGAGATTTTTTTGTGTGTTCCCCATGGAAAGAATTGATCACACTGGGCCTTTTTCAGTGTAACCTCTCCCAGTGTCCTAGGTTTAATATTAAAGAGGATAGCGATAGGCTGATGATGATGTTTTAACCCAGATTTGATATTACCTATTCTTGTTTTGTTTGAAAGAATATTTACATATTATTGAAATAGATGCAGCAATTTTTAATATTAGTGCTTTAATACCTTCTCTATCATAATGAAAATTCTTTACAATTGTGATGTTCATATTACCGAAGTATTTTCGAAATGGCTATAACGAAAGTGGTTTTTGTCCGAAAAGTTAGAACATTGTGTCGAACAAAACCAATAGTTTGAAAGCGTTCACGTCACTTTTTGATTTATTAGAGAGGCAATTTCGAGATTACTTTGCACATATCTTTTTCGCGAGTGGACGGAAACCATTAATATATTATATATCGACACCTCTGGGTTCAATTGGCGTATAAACCATTTTAGCGAAAATGAGTTAAATACACCGTTTTGTTCAGAATTTTTTTCTCTATCGATCTGTAAATTTAAAATGTTCAATTTGCAAATAAAATGCTTTTACGACCCAAAAAATTTAGGTCATCCTGCCACAACAAAGATAAAATATTAATGTAACAGCCAAATTTTTCTTTTTGAATTTTTTAGTAAGACGTTATGACCAAGATTTTTACCAACCCGGGGCGTAATACCTGCGTTGATTGTAAATGGATTTTACGCCATGACGAGTAAATGTATTTCTTAAACGTAATTTAAAATTGAAGTCGTAAATCCAAACATTTAAATAACATATGGACGTATAAACGCACACACGTTAAATAATTTACGGTGCAAAAGTCAGCGGTTGCGGTTGAGCAAATGTATGATTGAGACAATCTTAATTGTGTTTGACAGTGATCAATAGTGATGACTATTGATCACTTTCAGACACAATTGCCATCATAAATTGAGGCAGTAAGAAAATATCCAAGGCCCTATAATTTTAATGTAATGGACCATTCAGATTTTCTAAATTGGGATGACATAACCGCTGAAATGTTTACCAATGAAACATCGAAAACATGAAAATGCCAAACATCAGAATTGTTTCCGTAAAGAAAAAGAATCCAAACGTTAAGTATTCGATGCAAGAAGATTATGCCAATTGATAAAGTAACTTTATTCCAAAAATCTGGTAGAAGAGGAAAAGGTTGAGGTAAGGGAAAATAAAGAAACTGTGATATAGCACCTAAAGAAAATACAACCAAAAGTGGCAATGATAACATAGTTACTATGACCCCAACTTTACTTTACAAAAACAGATTGCCAATATCGGATGCCAAATACAAGGATTTAAAACGTCTATGTGACAATGGAGTAATACCTAAAAGGTACCACCATGACTTTATAAACTTATACCACGGAAATGTGACTGACTCTCTTACACTGACTGACGAAGATGATGACGAAGAACTAACTGAATAGATTATTATTTTTTGTTTTACTACTACGAGTATCATTAGTATTTTAAGCTTCAAGTACAAATGTAATGTTCCTTTAAATATTGTGGTCTATAAAGTGTATGCAACACATATTACTAATAATTGTTCTATTTGCAGTTTTTTATTTTATACTTCATTGCATAATAAGATAAGATAAGATAAGATAAGATAAACTTTATTTGCTTAAACATGAGTGTGTACACTTAAGTATACAAGATGGAAGGTCTTAAAATAAATAGATCACCAATAACTTTACAACTTTGTTATGTAAGTACCAATTTTTGGTATTATTTAAGTTTGCCGTTTTTTAAGTTTAGTATAGTATATTTACTGTATTGAAAACTGTGATTTCGCGCAATGAGACTGAATGTTCAATTATTTAATTTTATTTAAGTGTATTGATTACATTTACGTATTTCAAAGCAATGTTTTGCTTAAACTATTCTTAAAATATTAAGAAAGAAATTATAAATAGATCACAAAAAGTAAAGTTGTAGAAATTATGAATATGATATGAAGCAAAAATTCGATGTTGTCGGTAGTGGTCATCGTAGCTCAGTTGGCAGAGTACACCCCCTGTTAGGGAAAGGCCGTGTATTGATTACCTACTAAAGATTTTAATTATAGCCTTTTTAGTTTGATAATCTGATTATGACTAATAATGATGTGCCATAATTATAATAGACATAATATCTGTTTTATTTATTAAAACAAAGTTGATTTCGTGTCTGGTAGTTTAATTTCGTGTATATCGACCATAATTCAGTAGTTAGACTATTATTAATGGAATTCTGACACATTCTAACAGTATTGAGATTAAGTAATGGTAAGTAAGAACAGCTGTTCTCTTTGAGACAGTTTTGATAATGCCTCGTTTAGAGGCGAAACAATTGTCGACGTTTGTTTGTCCTTTTTAATCTTGCGAAAAAATTAATGCTATTATATTTTGAAAGTTTTTAACATCTTACTTACCATAACTTTGTCATGGATTTTCGCCAGGTAACGCCTGCTTCCATCCAATATTTGAGTATTGAGATTGTTTTTATTAATCATAATTCTATTGATGTGCAAAGTAAATAGTTTTTACAGCTACGGTCTTTTACATCAGTAAATGTGAACTTAATTTTACCAAATAGGGATATAAGCTGTAAGTTGTCAATTTTTATCCAATTTTCATGGGGTGTATACACCATAAATTGGTATTTTCTAAGACGTATGGATATACGTCTTAGAAATCCTTAGAAATCCATGCTAACTTCCAAATCAAAGTATATAGATATGATTAAACGATTTAGCCTTCCTCATCCCCAAATTCTAAGAATCTTTCTCCTAGAAATTTTTAACGCAACTTCTAAAATAAAAAAGTCATGATTTTTTTTTTGGATATAAACATGTTTTTTCCTCTCCTGAAAAGTCGTGTTTTGTTTTATACGCCAATTGAACCCAGAGGTGTCGATATATAATTCTATCGGCTAGGTATATTTTTAGTTTCGTTCCTAGTTCGTGAATATAATACACACACACACACACACACCAGGGGTGGGCAGAGGTGCATTACACACCTACAATTTGCCAGTATTTTTAGTCCCACGTAATAGGGAGCAAGCCTGTTGCCGTCACCGAGCACACATATAAGGGGTATATTCAAAATGGCCGAATAATAAATAAATAAATATGTTAGGACAATTCACACAACGCCATCTAGTCTCAAACTAAGCAGAGCTTGTGAATGAGTACTAGATAAACTGATATAAATACTTATATACAATTTTTTTTGTAAATACATACATATTATACATAGGAAACACCCAGACTTCAGTACAAACGTATGTGTCATCACACAAATTTTGTCCTGACCGGGAATCGAACCCGAGACTCCGGCGTCGAAAGCGGACCCACTACCGACCACGGCACCGAAGCAGTCAGAATGTCTGTCAGAATGAATTTAATAAAAAGTAGCAGCTATATTGTAATATTGAAAAAAAATTTAAACCCGTTGCCTTGCGATGAAATGTTGATTAAAGACAACAAAATCTTACGTGCCAGCCGCTGTGGCACAGCCAATTAAAGTCCTGGGCGTCTCGGACTGGTGTCGGTGAATAAAATAGGTAAGAAAATACGGTTATATATTCGAGTAGTAATTAAGTAGTAGACTTACTTATTACTCGAATATATAACCGTATTTTCTAAGCGAGTTAAAAATATATTTTCCGGATATAGTATAGGTAAGAATTCCCTGGGGTAGCCATTTAGCTCTTAAAATATAATCTGTGGCCATGACCAAAGAGGAATATCAACCATAAACATATAGTCCTTCAAGATATCAACCAATAATATCTCGTAATATCCATATCATTGGAAGAAAGCATAGAGCTACATAGGTTGAATCTAGAAGCACTAGATTCGTGGGTCGAATCACGAACGTAAATATTGGTTTAGACCCACACAGAAACATGGGATTGAGCTATTTAGTGTTATATCCATTTTCAATTTATTTAATTCTTATTGTTAAGAAATATTGTTAATCTTTTACTGTTGTATTTTTATGTATAATTTCATTGTATTGTTAAATGACAATGATTGAAAAAGAGTGATCGTAAGACTTCTTGCCAGATTCTTACTCACAGGTTCTACCTGTTGCTTTGCGAATCTGGCAGTAAATGTACATCTAGGAGCACTTATTTTAATATTGGCATTCATAAGTGTTTTTATAACCTTAATGAATAAACGTTTTGAATCTGAATTTGAAAGAGAACGTGGTCGAACGTACCGCAGGGAACAAAATCGGTGCTCTATGGAAGAGAGCTTTGATTTTTATATAATACGAGTATTTTACTCGTATTATATAAAAATCAAAGCAAAATTATGTAATATCATTGAATGAGGGATCAGATTAACTTGTTTATAATAACAGAAATTTAGTGAAATAACTAAGTGAAAATCTCAACAGGTGGAACGCTAAGCAGCTCCTTTTAAAATTCCCTATGAAAAGTTTGCCAGTGTTTTTATCTTTTCCTTAACAACTATTGAAAATTTTCCTCCGACAAAGAAATTTGCCAAAAATAAACAAAATATGCTGATTTCCAAACAGTTTTTTATTAATACTGTATACTATTTACCACCAGTAAAGGGTCCTTTTAGAAGGGCTATTACGGTGGGTACACACTTCACATAAATTGCAGAGGCTTACGGACCTTTAAATCCCTTACCTACAGGACGATTGTTCTGCCAATTTATTGCATAATCTGTGTTTTGTAGGTTGAAACTCAGAATTAATTAAGTACGGAAGTTGTTACTTGTTTTGGGGTAAAGGTTTTAGCTGCGATATATACTTACACTAGCGGACGACCGCGGCTTCACCCGCTTGACAAATTATATACACAAAAACCTTCCTCAAGAACTACTCTAACCATTGGTGAGTGTTCCGGGAAATACATTTTTATTATCAGATCTCCAAGAAAAGCACAACGTATTCCTTGATTCAAAATGTTTTCATCATGAGCTTTTTTAATTGGGGGGACATGGCCCTTGGGAGTAGTAGTGTTTTAGGGTTCCGTAGTAAAAGTATCGGAACCCTTATAGTTTCGTCATGTCCATCTGTCCTCGGCGTTCCTCCAAAACAGTGCTAGAAGCATGAAATACCGACAAAGTGCTAAATCAATTTTTTTTAAAGATATTTTTTGGGGTACCTACTCAACAAGTAAAGTGGTGATGATTTATGGTATATAATTAGATAGGTGTTTTAAATACATTAAGAGGTTGCATAATATGATTTTTTGATTAAAGTACCCGTTTGCGAGATGTTTAGCTTTAAAGAGCATGTTTCTTTTAAAACAGGGCGTCCCCCCTCTTAAACCTAACGTCTAGCGTGAAATACATGAAAAATTTCATGATGGTAGTCCATGTAATGAACTTTGTAGGAAAACTATAACGGATAGTATAACTCTGTTAGTTCAGGAGTTATAGAGGCTTTTATGGGTAACTACTGAACCCTATCTTATGCGTGGCTCGACACGCACTTGCCTGGTTTTTATGTTCGTGAGATCTACTGTTCTACCATATGGACGACTAGTACTAGAATAGTCAAAGCAATTGATTGAGACAGTTATGATCAGTCATAAATATAACGACTCATAAAGTCAGTTGCACCGTTCATGAGAACGTATAATTTATGTTTGTCGATTTGCCATCTCTCTTCGTCAAATTAATCATGAGCAGGACGGAAGACGTTATGCTCCAGTTGATGGTATTTCCAGGTGTAAATTTAGGTATTTGATTGAAGACTGACCTGATTATGTCGTGACAACAATGTTGATAACATATAATATAGTTTATTTATAGCCCGCGGCTTCGCCCTCTTGACAAATGTGATACTAAAACCTAGAACCACACTATGATTGTTGAAAACCGCATCAAAATTAGTTTATTAGTTTTAAAGATCTAAGCATACATCTTCTTCTTCTTCTTTTAAACACGTGGCTCCATCGATATTGATCGATGATTTGCCAATGTCAAGGTAATGCTTGATTAGTTGAGAGTCCCGCACAGAAGAACTAGTTATTTCTAACTAGCTCCAGGTGCAGGACAAGAAACGTTGTTCGGTATGTGAGTATCTGGGAGCCCGATTTTTGCGGAGCGCCAGAGGTAACCTAAAAAGGACCAGCCACGCGCTCAGCAAAAATCGAACTCCTAAGCATACATAGTATAAAGTAAAACTTTTTATTAGCTGCAGTAAAATGACGTTTCAAAATGTCATTCCATAAAATAATGTTGACCGCCTAATTTCAATAGGGATGTGATTAGGTTCACAGAAAATTTAATCGTTCCGTAACTAACTCATAATGATCATACTTACACTACAAAACGTAATTTTACTGCAGCTAGTAAAAAGTTCCACTAGGTATAGGTGGTGGTTTCATTTCGGCTAATTCTAGAACTCGCGAGATCTAATACTAAGCACTCGTGTTATAAAGTGGGGAATACATCGCAGCCGTCTGAGAAGAATCAAAGAATCAATTTCGTTTATTCAGTTTAGGCACATAAAGAGCACATAATATAAATATCTAAATTTTAAAATTTTATGTCAAGCAACATTATAAAATACTAAATGAAGTACTGTAACGAGACTACCACCGAAGATCCAACAGAGTGCGTCACTCGTTATTCTAGTACGTTCTACTACATTAGTACCAAAGACGGAACTAGATG
The DNA here is from genome assembly GCA_963556515.1 of Nudaria mundana. NCBI lineage: Eukaryota > Metazoa > Arthropoda > Insecta > Lepidoptera > Erebidae > Nudaria > Nudaria mundana. Next base: position 3,365,326 of record OY748310.1, read on the forward strand.
GCGCTACCCGTAATTTTAGAAGTCGATATAAAGATTCTCGAAGGGTCAATGAGTAGGGTCTAGGAGCGTGTGCTGGATACCTCAACCACTGCTTGAGTATCCATGTGACCTCTTAGGACTGACTCAAGGACGGTATACGGTCATCCACCCCTGCTGGGTGCTATATACCTACTTGAGGGCGCTCGTAGAAAAGCCGGATATCAGAGGCAATTTTTTTGTTAATTATATTTCCTGAATCCCATCCTACGAGTACTTCTTTGTGTACCCCGCTCCACTACCCCGTTCTACAGTGGTGCCCTCTGTGAGGTGATTATGGTACCAGAGAAAAGACCACGTTCTACAGTACATAAATAGCCATTTGAAAATGATTCTTTCGCTGGTGCGGTAAGTTGGTTCTCCTGAGAAGATACCAGGAAGAAATTCAGGTAGCCATTTTCCATCCATTTTCGACTGCATTTTAGAGACTGCGACTAAGTTGTAGGTTCAGGATGGCCATCTCTCGATATATCAACGCTCACCTTCACCACACAGGTATTTCCTCCTTTACATAGTTAAATTCGGTAAGATCCTAGCAACAAGTTATAAAATAATATATGTAAACTATCTTATTTGACGACGATCCTCATGGTTAATGAACAATCCAAGTAAACACTATCAAACCATTATCTAAATTATTTAACTAAATCACACTGAATGACATTTTCCTTTACATATTTTTCTAGACAGTTATCAATTAATGAAAATCTGGCATAAAGGTTTTATGTACCTTACAATAAGGACGGACATACCCGAAGGGGTAAGTAGAGGCGCATAACACACCCACAGTTTGCCAGTATTTTTAGTTCAAGGGCAAGCCATCACCGGGGCATACATATAATGGGTTATGTCCAAAATGGCCGATTAAATTTAAAAAAAGTAGGAACAGTACTTTAATTTGGAAAAAAAATTGAAACACCATGCCTTGCGATGAAATATTGATGAAAGACAACAAAATTTAACGTTCCAGCCGCTAGGGCAAAGCCAATTAAAGTCCTGGGCGTCTCGGACTATGTGTTAATATAATAATATGTTTTATACTATGTTAATGATTATGAAGCTTCTACGTTGATTTAGTAAATTCTAGTTTAAAAGTGTGGCTACACACACTTTTAAACTAGAATTTACTTCCGGTTCCGGTGGTTAAAAACAAGACTATGGCACAAACAAAACTTTGATGACTAAAGCTTTAATTTCCTAGAATAGCAGTGCAGTCATCATATAGCGGCCGTAATATAGCTTTGAATGACATCCCTAGAAAACGTTGTCGCCACTCTGCAGTCCGGGCTTCCATGGCTATTATAGTGTGACACGTCACCCCCCCCACTAGCGCGGAAAGTTGCGGTAATACCTCGCTTGATGATAAAAACCTTTGTAACAGCTGAAATATAATAGCTACAGCGAAAATAAAAATACTGAAAAATAGCTGGGCCTGTATAGATGAAACTTATCTATTTCAAAACTCGATGGTAATAATCTATAAAACTTTTATATCAGGTAGAAGTGCGAAAGGTTCGGCATAAATTTGTTTTTGAGACGCTAGTGTCCCAGGACGGGTGAGTGGCTAAGTAAATAAAATTGCGCAGTTGGACATATTACGAGTATATTTATGTAAGCCTTTGCACAAAGTGACAGACAAAATGTCGGCGTAATAAACTCCCCTGCCTACCCTTTGGGAATAAAGACGCGAGTATTTGTATGTTCTTCGTATTCCCGCAATAACTTAATCATATCCTTGATTAATTTATAAATTAACTAAGCTAGTAAACTTGGTGTAACTTCGGTAATAGTTAAAGTGGTAGGTATTATTAATAAACATCCATAATTTATTGGAGAACCTCACTAAGTTTCCACGCTGCAGGGTTGGGTAATTTCAATATGAATTTATCGTAGAGATTTCCGACAAATATCTACAACTAAATTTGATTAATCGATGCTTCTCAGGACCAGAAGGCTGGCTATTTTCTGGCCCAAATAATAAGTATCGCCATCCAACGTCGCAACACAGCCAGCATTCTAGGAACCTTCCCAGTCGGCAATGACGCGGAGGATTTTTTAAACGATATTTTGTATGTAAATATTTTTTGTATATATATTGTAAATAAATGTACATTGATTTAGTTTTGACTTAAGGAATGAGTTATTTAGGCGTAGGGGTTATGTCTTGAGTTTTCAACAACTCTAAATTTAGTTATTATTATTATAAAGAGGAAAGATTTGATTGTTGTTTCTTTGCGTTGAATTGGTTACGTACAAAATTAGATTTATATTAAGTACATACATACTAGCGTATTACTAGCTTTATTGGCAATTAAGTCCGAGACGCCCAGGACTTTAATTGGCAGTGCCATAGCAGCTGGCACGTAAGATTTTGTTGCCTTCAACATTTCATCGCAAGGCAACGGGTTAAAAATTTATTTCTCATAATTATAATTATTTGTGTGATCCACTAATGTTTGTTTCGGAGTATGGGTATTTTACATACAAATACAAACATATTATACATAGGTATAATATGTTTGTATTTAGAAATATATAAGTATGTTTATCAGTTGTCTAGATCCCATAACACAAGCTTATATTAGCTTAATTTGGACTAGATGACGTTGTGTGAGAATGTCCAAAAATATTTATTTATTTATAATATAGCTGCTTATTTTATTAAATCAATTCGGCCATTTTGGACATAACCCACTTTCTAGAGTGCCCGGTGACGGCAATAGGATTGCCCCCTATTACGTGGGATTAAAAATACTGGCAAATTGTAGGTGTGTAATGCGCCTCTGCCTACCCCTTCGAGGATATAGGCGTGATATATGACCTTTCTTGATAACCACTCTAACCATTAGTGAAAACATCATCACAATCCGTTGCGTAGTTTGAAAGATCTAAGAATACCTACCTACATAGGTGTGGAAGTTACTTTGTTTAATAAATAATGTTATGATTATGTTATAATAATGTTATGATTATGTTATAATAATGTTATGATTATGATAAGTAAAGTGGGTGTAAAGGTAAAAAAAGGAAAGGAAGTAAAGAGGGGCTCTTCGTCTAGTGGTAACCGACAATGTTAACACATTGCAAAGGTTAGCAACATCTAGCCAGACCGGTCTTAGGATGGGTGACCATTTCTTAAGACACTGAGACTCCTCCGTGCCTCGGAGAGCACGTTAAGCCGTCGGTCCCGGTTGTCATACGAACATCTATCTATGTTATGTTGTGAAGGTCAGATGGCAGTCGCTACACGGAAAATATCGAAGTTCAGCCGAATCGCAGTTAGACTGGAAAGCCGACCCCAACGGAGTTGGGAAAAGGCTCGGTAAATGATATGATAAGTAAAGTAGATTTTTCTAATGTCCAAGAGACAAAAAATGACACAACAACCGACTTCAAATGGGACCAAATAGTTGTCGGAATGGGACCAAATTGAAATGAGACCACTTGGGAAGTAGTAGCTTCCAATTAAACAACAAATTCAAAATCGATACACCCAGTCCAAAGATATGAGGAAAAAAAACATACAGTCGAATTGAGAACCTCCTCCTTTTTTGGATGTCGGTTGAAAATATTAACTTTTTCGATCAAATTGGAGATGCCTTGTCAAAAGGCCAGATCATCCGGTATCAGAAGCGCAAGCATGAAAATACTTAAAAGAAGTGAAATAAATATGCTAAGTTGATGTTTGTGACATCCACTCAATAATTTTTTTATAAATGTACCAAAATTACTATTTATATACTTTGTAATAATAAATAAACGAATACGTTAGAACAATTCACACATCGCCATCTAGTCTCAAACTAAGCAGAGCTTGTGATATGAGTACTAGATAAACTTTTTTTTTTTTTAAGGCCGCGGCCGCTCTAACGTGCGTAGCCGGGCGTCTCTGGTTACAAGCAGAACGTATTTCCAGTGGCGCCCGGCGGACTTTGACCACCTCTGTGGTCTCTGCGGGGGTTGGGTCGGGATGAGAATCCCGCGTCGTTTGGGGTCGGGGTTTATCCCGCGTCAGTGAGTGAATCTGGTTGCGTGCTATGGGGCAAAGGCCCCGCAGCAGGCAACCCTTCTAGCCTGCTTCTGTAAAGACGACGGGTGGCGATCCCGCCGTCCTCAGGCCCCGATCATGGAGGTCGATGGTCTTGGGCGTAGATGAGTCTGCGGCGCCCTCGCCGCTGACTACGGAACTCGGCAGGGAGGGTACGCTCCCTCTCCCTCTCGGCCGCCTCCTTCGCGAGCACGACTTGCTCGCAGAAGGACACGGCCGCGTTCCACCTACTCCCGCTGGAGACCATGGCTTGAAGCATGGTCTCCAGCGAGAGGGTATCCACGCCAAGACCCACTACGAGGTCCCGGCGCTGACTCGCCCACGCTGAGCACTCCACTAACGTGTGGAGTGCGGTGTCGTCGTCGGAAACCTCGCAGTGTTGACACCGGGGTGTGACCTCACGACGGATGCGAAACAGATAGCTACCGAAGCATCCATGCCCGGTAACGATCTGCGTCGCACGATACGTGAGGTCACCATGCTGCCTCTGCAGCCAATCGTCCATGATCGGTCTCACCGCCGCGATGATGGTGGCACCCCACTTGGGTTGCTCAAGTCGCACCCTCCATGACTCCATGAGATCCTGTCGGAGTTGGGACCGCCGGTCATCGATTTCTCGAGACGCAGGCCTGTGGTCCCGCTCCAGCGCCTCCTTGCGCCATTGGAACAATGACGCAAGGGCTCTCGCTTCCAGGTCCCATGGAGGGGTCCCGGCTAGGAGACATGCAGCCTCTCCGGAGATCGTGCGGTAGCCCCTTATTGTTTTGACGGCCAAGGTCCTCAACGGTCTGTTAAGGAGCGTTGAGTTGTTGGCCGTCAACCGCGCCGCCCATACGGGAGCCCCGTATAGGGCCATACTCCGCACGATCCCCAGGTACAGTCTCCTGCAGGAAGCGTTGGGTCCCTTTAGGTTGGGCATCAGTCGCGAAAGCGCGACCGATGCCTGTGTCACCTTGGGGACCAAACTTCGGAAATGTGGTCCGAAGTTCCATCGGCTATCAAGTACGATCCCTAGATACTTCATCGAGGGCTTGATGCCGATGCTAACGCCTCCCACATTTATGCTGGAACCTTCAGGTGGACCGTTCCAGGACCGACCCCTGCGGAACACCGCACGACACATCTTGCCGAGCTGGCCCGAGCCAGCTGGGGAAAGCTATGGCCCTCTCCGAGAGATAGGCCCCGACAATACGACGGAGGTAGAGAGGCGTTTCGTGATACACGAGCGCCTTCCTAACGCAGCTCCATGGCAAGGTGTTGAACGCGTTGGCGATGTCAAGAGACACCGCCACCACCACCTTGCCCTGCGAGACTGCTTCCTCCGTAAGGCTCTTGACGCGCATGATCGCGCTCACGGTGGAGCGTCCCCGACGGAAACCGTACTGGTTGTCCGCCAGGTCTGGCCCCACCGTCGAGAGATGCTCGACGAGGCGTTCCGCGATAATTCGCTCAAAGAGCTTACACACCTCGTCGAGCAACACGATCGGCCGGTATCCGGACGGTGAGTCCACCGGCCGCCCCGCCTTACGAATCAGGACCAGTTTCCCCGTCCTCCACACCTTGGGAAACTGGCCCCTTTCGAGGCATGCGCTAAAGAGCCCCATCAGTCGAGGCCCGAGTTCTTCGAGGGCCAGGACCCATGCACGGCCAGGAATGCCGTTGGGTCCGGGGGCAGTGATTTTCCGGCGTTTAAGCCGGAGTACTGCCGCACCTAGCTCCCCCACCCTGACTTCGGGTACGTCGTCTTCACTGATGCTATCCGCGTCGGGCAGAGACAGAGCCATGCGCGGAGGGACGTGCTCCTCCGCGCTCGTTGGAAACAGGGAGCCCATGACCCTCTCCAGCTGCTGCGGCTGGAGACTCTGGGTCAGTGGGGGCGCCCTAGGTCGGAGTTTCTCCCTGACCTGTAGGTACGGGCGCCCCCATGGGTTCTGCTGCAGGGTCTCCAGGAGCTCCTCGCGGGCCGCCGTCTTGGCCCGCTTTATTGTCTCCTGGAGATTACCTTTAGCCTCCCTGTAAGCCTGATAAAGCTCCGCCTCTCGGGTTGCCGCGTCGTCTGGGCGGCGATGCCTCCTAAACCTGGTGTACTGGCGGCGGGTGGAGATGCATGCTGCGCGCAGCTGTGCAATCTCCGGCGACCACCAGTACACCTGCTTCCTTGCCGGTCTGGGTGTAACCCTAGGCATCGCCGCATCACAGATTTGCGACATGGCTCTCCTGAACCACTCCGCCTCGGCATCCACATCGGCAGGCCGGTCTGGTGCCGGAATCCAGGCCTGCACGATGGATGCCTCCAGGAGAGCCTCCCGATCCAGATGGTGAAGTGCCCAACGCGGATCCGGGGGATTTTCTACCGGCTGTGGGAGGTCAGGTGGGGGGACGACATCGAATCGGATGTACCGATGGTCCGAGTGCGTCTCCTCACCCTCCTCCACGTGCCAGCCAGTAATACGGGCGGCGAGGGCAGAGGTCGCAAACGATACGTCCACGACCGAGCTGGTCCCCCGCCGCCAGAAGGTGGCGACATTCCCCCGGATGAGGACCTCCAGACCACGTGTTCTGGTCCAGTCCTCAAGAAGCCTCCCCTTGTCCCTGGTTTCCCGGGAGCCCCACGCCTCACTCCAGGCGTTGAATTCTCCCAGGAGCAGGACAGGGCGAGGACGGCACGCAGCGAAGACGACGTCGAGCTCAGTGAGCCATAGCTCAAACTGAGTCTCGTCCAGTGTCGGCGAGATGTAGGTGGCCACGACTGCCAACCCATCATATTCCGAGTCTTGAGAGTTGTCTGCGGCGGACCCCCCGAAGATAAAACAGGCCGAGCCGTCCTCGTCCGACCACGGCCAAGTTTATGGACCACGGATGCTCTGGTATAGAAGATCCTGAGCAGCGCGGCAGCGGTTCAAATTCACTTGCAGGATGCGGATATGGGCGTTAATGGACGTCCATATCAGCATCCCGCCGAGAATCATCTGGCCGTGCAGTACCGGCACCCCCACCGCTCTCAGCGGACGGACGAGGCTTTGGCCTCGAGGCGGCGCAGGTTGTGCTGCCGACCCGGTGGTCCGCAGTTTTGCCCTCCGCCTCGCATCTAAAGCAGCGAGGCGGGGCATCACAGGCACTTGCCTTGTGACCGGGCCGGCTGCAGCGGAAGCACCGATCGCCCACGGTGACTTCCGCTGTGCACTGCACTCCGACGTGCCCCACCACCATGCACCGGAAACATCCGGTTTCCCGGGCACGAAGGAGGTGCACCTGCGCCTTTAGGAAGCCCCCTACGAGGAGGCTTCGTCCGTCCGTCACTTTCAGTGCCGCCGCGACGGGGCACTGGAAGACTGTCATCCCATGACCAGTGGAGCCGAAGGAGATGTCTCCAGCCTTCACCTGGTCACGGGGGCAGCCGCCCGCCTCCACGACGGCGGAGATTACTTCCTCCGTCGTGGCCGCGTCATCCAGACCCGTGATGCGCAATGCAGCGTATTTGGTGGGTCTGGTGACGCGGACGGCTTCTGCATCCAGCGCGACCCTAAGCTGCGCTGCTAGGGCGTCAGCTTTAGGGCCGCTGGAGGCGCCGGAGACTTCGAGGAGGCGAGCCCCGGTGCGTGTCGTCTTGCACCGTAGACCCCCCTGGATATCGAGGGCTGAGAGGTTGACTGAGGACTTCACGGTCCTCAGGACATCAGCGTACCCCACACCCCTCTCCACACCCTCCGTCATCACCGTAAGGACGACGGCTGTGGAGCGAGGAGCGCGGGGCCTCTTCGGCGCCTTCGCCGCGGCGGCTTTGGCCACTTCCTTGGCCGCTTTCTTGGCGGCCTTCGTCTTCCTCTTCTTGGCCCCCACTACCTCCCATCCCTCCCGTCCGGAGGGATGTAAAGAAGCAGCGGGAGCGTTAGAGGAAGAGGAGGCGGCAGGGGTGCCGCTCTTCTTGCCGCGCCCCTTCGCCTTCCGCGCCTGGGCCGCGGTCTCGGCCGGCAACCGGTACGCTGGAGCGGACTGGGGCGGAGCGGGGCGGCGGACAGCGGGTGTACCGCTTGGTCCTGGAGCGGGAGAACCGCCAACAGCCGCCGCGTATGAGAACGTGGGACGTGCTAGTGGAGGGCGGTACGCCTGTTCCTCCAGGACCGCGAGGCGCCTCTCGATCGCCGTCAAGACCTGTACCATAGTCGGCACAGGCTGTGGCGGCGATCCGGGCGCCGTGTTGGGCGCCGTGGTGGGCGCAGTGGTGGGCGCCTTGGTGGACGTCGTGGTTGGCGCCGTGGTGGACGCCTTGGTGGGTGCCGTGGTGGGCGCCGTGAGTGGCGCCGTCTTCGGCGCTGGTCCAGCCGTCGGAGGAGGAGGCGGCAGCATGGGACCGGGAGGCGCCTTGACCACCTTGGTCAAGTCAGCGACCTCCCGCCACAGGTCATCCATCTGCTTCCTGGAAGCAGCGAGCTCCGCCTCCAGGCTCGTCACCTGCTTCCGGAGCCTCGCCTCCTCCTTGGTGACGCTCCGCGCGAGGAGCTTGTTGAGGGAAGATTGGGCTTCATCCACCAGTGAAGCCACAATCTTCTTCCTCCCCGCCACGTTCCTGTTGCCCCGCATGGCCGCGTTCATGCGGGCAAACACGCTCATCAGCTCCCGCGCGGGCGGCCCACCGATTTCCCGGCGACTCCGCTGGGACAGTTGCACCGAGGACGGAGGAGGAGTTGGCGGCCGCCTTCTGTACGCGTCGAGACGCGTACGCACCGTCTTGACCGGCACCTCCTCCTCCGAATCGCTGGAGAGGAGGGACCCCCACCCGGAGCAGCTGGTGCTACGGTCGCGCGGCGGCCCCCCCTTCTCCTCGAGGGTCCTCTTCTTCGTCGCAGAAGAGCGGCCCTTCTTTTTCACACTGCTGGGAGCTGACCCATCGTCAGTCCCAGCAGCATCAGTTCCTTGGGGCGTCGACATCGCGCTGCGACTAGGCAGCGCGGCGCGAGCCCCCAAATCGATAGGCATCGGAGTCATTTGTTCGTGCATAAGGTCGTCGGCCGACACCGCCCGGGAAAGGGCAGTGTCGGGACCGGGGGTCTCTACAGGATTATTCATTGTAATAATAAAATCGCTGGTCACAAGTAAGGATTAAGACGTTCGGTCACCCAACCTGCCACTGCGTTACCGGAAATACAGACAAAATATTATACATAGGAAACATCCAGACTTCGGTACACACGTATCTGACTTCACACAAAGTTTGTCCCGCCGGAAAGCGGATGCACTTCCGACCACGCCATCGAAGCAGTCAAATAAAAAAGAAATATAATAAATAATAATATCCAACAAAACCGTAAAATTTAATAAAGTTAAGTGTAATTAATAAATAACATTAACCTAAATAAATAAATAAATGCAGCTAGAAAGTAAAATTTCTCCTCTCTCCTGACAAACATTGTGCTGTGCCCGACAGGGTTCATTAATTGTAACTATAACTATTTTAAGACCTGTACCATTGAGTATTGGAATACATAGTATCTGCCTATCTCTGTCTCTCAAATGAAATGAAAGGTTTTCATGACAAGCTTAATCTAATTAAATATTTATAAGTGTTTTTCTAGGTACGAGTATAACCGCAGTGTTCTAGATTCTTTCAAATAAACTATTGACCTAAGTGGTCGGCTATGGATCAATAATAACGATAGTACACATAATTTATTAAGGGAGTCTAGTTAGCCTCGCACTTAAATACTTTATTTTTAATTACTTTTATTCGTTTTATTTCGCGTGACCGCGGCCGCTCCTATGTCCATTGCTGCGGGCATCTCTGGAACGCACCAAAAGGTATTTCAACTGGCACCCGGCGAACCATGGCCCCCTGTGTGGTCTCTTCAGGTATTATTAATTACTAGCGGACGCTCGCGACATAGCGAGTAGAATTCTTATACTCGTACCTACATGAAAAATCGTTCAAATTAATATTTCGTACAAATTAATTTTTAATCAATTTATATTAAGTTGCTTCAGCTCATTCTGTATCCCATCTACAACAAGATAAAATTAAATTAAAAATTTAAAAAACCACCGACTCACAAAAAAGTGATTTAGTTATGACCTTTCATTTGATACCCAACATGGGTATATTTGAACACATTAAATTTTTCATCACCACTTTCACCTCTCATATCTTTGAAATGGCTTAACCGATTTTTATAATACATAGCTAAGAACACTCTCCCCTAACCCATCTTTCAAACAAAAGAAACAGATTCAAAATCGGTTCATCCATTTGGGAGCTACGATGCCACAGACAGACTTACAAACACACACACACACACACCCACACACACGTCAAACTTATAACACCCCGTTCGGGTTTCTGTCGGGGGTTAATAAGATACCGAATGAGCTGAAGCGACTTAATATATAAATTTATTTAAAAAGCGTCTTCATGACTTCCTAAGTAATGAGTGCAACTATGCAATAAACGATTTTCTTACAATGGCGAGGTGATGCATTGACTGTTAACATCACATTGACATTGCTTAATATATTTATTTGTATTTGATTATATTTGACATTACTTTCAATTTCATTTAATTTTTTGACATTATTATATTGTTCAAATGATACGGCGACAGCGTATACGACGACCGCGTTGGTCTATGTTCAAATGTCTTATTATTATTTGACATTGCCATTGACATTTCTTTACTTTGACTTTACTTAAGAATTTATTATTTTATATATTAAAGAGCTCCTAATTATTATTATGTAATACCCTACCACTTTTGATCAGGAAATAAATGATTTGATTTGAAAGTAGAAATTGTGAAATGTAATTGTGAGTTTATTCAATTTGTATGAATGTAGTCAGTCTAGTAGAAAGTAGAAATGGAAATTTGTTGATCTGTGGTCTGGAATTCGAAGAAAGTTATCAACTTACGTATACATAGATACATATTATCACGCCTATATTCCCGAAGGGGTAGGCAAAGGTAAAATATACAACCACATTTCGCCAGTAATTTGGTTGGTTCCATGTATTATGCGGCAAGCCTATTGTCGTTGCCGGGCAACTATAACTTATTACATTAGAATCAGTACTAACCTATCCAAAATACATGACACTGTAATAACCAGAGAAGTCGAGTTATAAGTTAAAAGTAAGTTGGTTTAAAAGAGTGTGAAATTCACATAAAACTCGAAAGACTTGTCACAGGCAATAATTTCGACACAAAGTCTGTGCACGAGTGCCAGTTATAAAGTTACAAGTACTTTCCCAGCAATTGGGCAAAGACTTGCCAATTTAAGTTTGCTAACTGCCTTACTACAAATAAAGTCACAATCTTTTATTGACGTTCGTGTATTAAATTATGTAATGAGTATTTTAATTTTATGCACGAATTGGAGAGATTTTATGTGATGTAATAAGATTGTAGGTTTAAGTCGAGTCTACTCTCATGTCGAAAACTTCGAATTATGATTTTAAAAGTTGACATATAAAGCCTATGATTATGACTATATATCTCTATATATAAAAATTAATCCCTATTTCCCTTGTTCATGCGTGAACGGCTGGACCGATTTCGCTTATTCTTTTTTTGTTGTGTTCGTAATTATCAGGAGAAGGATCTTATGGAAGAAAAAAAGTTATGCGGAATATTAGAAAAATGAATGCGGTACGAAGTTCGCCGGGACAGCTTGTATACTATGAAAAAATTAAATAGTTACTTTATGATACAGATTTTCTATGAGATTTTCCGCAAATCTGTATCATAAAGTAACTTTTTATGTATTACCTAAAAAGTTACTCCTCAGTCTACTAGCAATGTTTACTGTCTGTCGACTATACCGCCTTGTTGTGTTTTGCCGTCATTTTGTCGATAACTCCTTCAAGTTTGTGTTTCTCAAAATTCTTAAACGAATGAGATGAGATAAAGAAGGATAAGAAACTGCACATAACAATGTATTAGAACACTCGTAGGATAACTGGGAAGTTTCTTAGGGTAATGGCTACGTTGCCACATTGGATGGCAAACTCTTTGGGTCATAAAATAACTAACAGCGGTTTTGGTGATTAGAATTTAGGCTCAATACAAAATGGGTTTTCTACAGTATACCCACCTAATAATAGTGTCTATAACGACAATGAGCTGATTTATACTAAAAATATACATACACACACACACACATTTCCCGAAGGGGTAGGCAGAGGTGCATTACACACCCACAAATTACCAGTATTTTTAGTCCCACGTAATAGGGGGCAAGCCTATTGCCATCACTGGGCACATTTATCATATCATTTATCATTTATCGCAGCTAAATTTTGAAAAAGAATTGAAACTCGTTGCCTTGCGATGAAATGTTGATGAAAGGCAACAAAATCTTACGTGCCAGCTGCACAGCCAATTAAAGTCCTAGGCGTCTCGGACTATATAAAAATATGACTGTAACATTTCCATTATACTATTTAAAAAGAGTTTCCTACCACAGACAATATTAGATGTCAAAATTTCCGGCCGTTGAGTGACATTTTTACGCGAGACCATAGAGTTTATTACGCGCCCATAAAGATTGCGCATCAAATTTTATAATTTTGCTACTATAACTGCTATAACCCAGCTTGTATACGAGAGTTGTTTACGAGTTGTATAACTCGACATTTTTACGGGATTATTTAATTTTTCCACTTCGTTTTGAAGTGAAATAATATTTAATTTTAGCTTTTAAAGGTTTGCTTTTGATTATCAATATTTCACTACTGTCCTAGGTATTTTTTTTTAATTTTTATATTTAGTTCGATGAATTGAAGCCGCCCACCTGATGGTAAGCTGTGGCGACGTCTGGCGATTGTGGGCCACTCTCATAGTACACAGAAATACATTAGAGAGTGGCCCTAAACTTGACGACCTAGTAATGTGCCTCTTCACGCTTCGCTTAAGAACCCAGGGTTATATTGGGGAGGAAACACGTGCGCAGGCAGGGCGTTCCAGGCCACTGTCGTTCGGCAGAGTATGTAACATCGGTCTTGGCTGATGGAATATAGATTCAGATTACAAAATGTTTCATATTTGAACCGTTTGGGGTCATGGGGTCCAAGCGCGCGTCCCCTTTATAGAGACATTGTTAAATGCCAGGACCAGAAGGCTGGTTATTTTCTGGCCCAAAGAATAAGTATCGCCATCCAACGTGGCAACACAGCCAGCATTCTGGGCACCTTCCCAGACAGCAATGACGTGGAGGATTTTTTAAACGATATTTTGTAGTGTAAATATTTTTAGTAGGAGTATTTTAATTAAATGTATCTGGATAATAATTGGTTTTCTATTATAATTGGTACCCTGTCACGACTATAGCAGGCCTATTACGTGCCGCAGACGTGACTACGCCCAGGACCATCGACCTCCATGATCGGGGCCTGAGGACGATGAATTAGCAACCCACCGTCCTTACAGAAGCAGGCTAGAAGGGTTTACTTACCGATGCGGGATAAAACCCGATCCCAAAGATGCGGGGTGACACCCGAACACCACGCAGCTGTCACACAGGTGGCCAAAGTCCGCCGGGCGCCACTTGCCACATGCTTAGCGGAGGCGCTCGGCAATGTATTTAGGTGCCACCGGATTAAAAAAAAGCCCATTACGTGGGACTTTCTACTGGCAAAATATAAGTTTGTAATGAATGTCCTCTCCAGAACAAATGCGTGATTATATTATGAAGATATATATTTAATTTGTAAGACACATCTCGTGCCCTAAAGTGCACGTTAAGCCATTGGTACCTGTTACCTTATTAACATTCTACTAATATTATAAACGCGAAAGTTTGTGAGTATGTATGGATGGATGGATGTTTGTTACTCTTTCACGTAAAAACTACCGAATGGATTTTAATGAAACTTTACAATAATATAGCTTAAACATCAGAATAACACATGCTACAATTTATAAAGATATTGGTGGATCTTTTAGGTTTATCTTGAAACGACGCGGCGCGACGGTAACGGGAAAAAATCCAAATTACCACGCGGACGAAGTCGCGGGCGACCACTAGTCTATAAATAAATATTGTTGGACATGCTCACACAACGTCATCTAGCCCCAACTAAGCTATAAGCTTGTGCTATGGGATCTAGACAACTGATAAACATACTTATATATTTCAAAAACATACATAACGTACATAGAAAATACGCAAACTCCGAAACAAACATTTGTGGATTACACAAATATTGGATTCGACCCTGGAATCGAACCCGAGACTCCGGAGTCGAAAGCCGATGCACTACCGACTACGCCACCGAAGCAGTAGTTACAGGTTGTTTGAGCTCTAAAAAATCCGAGTCAAACTTGTACTTGTAGTCACGGGCTGATCTCTGCAAGTCCACTTCTAGTGCGCGGGTTTTGCGTGATTAGTCAAACTATAGAACTTTCAAGTTTGATATTGATATCACCCGGTTGTGGAGTCACTTCACGGAAAATAGTAGAATCAAAGTTCAGTCGCATCGCAGTTAGACTGAAAAGTCGATCCAACGGGGTTCGGAAACCCCGTTGGATTAAATTTCAATTTATTCAATCATTGCAAATATGGGTACAATAGATGTTAAGCCTAGTTCGCACTGCTTTAGTAATTTAGTAGAGTAGCGTGTAATTTAGTGGCTAAACTACTCGCTACTACACAGAAATCGTTCGCATTACGGTTTACTACAGTACACAAGTGAGTGGTGGCGGCCACTAATGAACTCGACTAATCAACAGGTTCGGACTTGTATTGTACTGTCGAAATTCAGTCCGTAACTCGTTTAGCCGGTGAACCAGTGAGCACAGATGCCTGTTGGGAGGCGCTACTCGCCCGAAAAAATAGAGTAAAATGGATTGACTCGACTAAATCATTTACTAAATTACTCGACAAAATTTTTGTAGTTCGCACATATTTAGCTACTAAATTACTCGCTACTCTTCTAAATTACTAGCCTAATGCGAACTAGGCTTTAGAAACAGTAGGTAGGTACAGAATCACCATATTTCACCATTACGAATGCAATCCTAGTCGCTAGTTAGAAACAAAATATTATGTACTTATCAGATATTACAACGTCACTTAAAAATTGTTCAATGTAGGTAATTAGCATCAAGTACAGCTTGTGATGATGATGTCATAGACTTGTGAAACCGGAGCGATGGTATACAGTTTGACTCGAACCATTATTTAAACTTTTAAGTCCAAGAACTTAATTTTATTAGAGCAAAATAAATTAAACTTGTACTAAAGTTCCATTAGTATTGAAAAGAAAAACTAATGGAATAATTCTATAAGAATTCAACTGAACTAATTATATAAGTAACTTGAAATAGTCTGCATTTCCGACCGCGTGCTATAATTTTCTAGTCCCTGATGAAAGAAAGAATAGAAAGGTTCACGTGATTTCCGTACAAAGTAACAGACTTCAAGGCAGTAAAAAGATGATGAAAATAGTTCTAAATGTGGGTGTTTATTTGGCTTCAGACTAACCCGTCGGAAAGATAGGCATTATAGTATGTATAGAATAATATAATGTCGTATAATATCATAGTCCGAGACGCCCAGGACTTTAATTGGCTGTGCCATACCGGCTGACACGTAAGATTTTGTTGCCTTTCATCAACATTTCATCGCAAGGCAACGGGTTTAAATTTTTTTTCATGATTACAATATAGCTGCTGCTTTTTATTAAATTTATTCGACAATTTTGGACATAATCCATTATATATGTGCCCGGTGACGGCAATAGGCTTGTCCCCTATTGCGTGGGATAAAAAACACTGGCAAATTGTGAGTGTGTAATGCATCTCTGTCTACGCGTGATATAGGCGTGATAAAGGCGTGATATATATACGTGTGTGTGTATAATTTCGTACTTCACAAACACACACAGTCACTTTCTGTCTACAGTGAGTACTACTAAATATATCGACTATAGTGAGAGCCAGAATGCAGCTTGCCACCACAAACCATGACTCAAATGATGTCGTGCCCTAATTGCCTAGAGTTGTGTACAGGACCTATACGGAGCCAGATCAAATGCAATTTGCTTCCCAGAGCAGGAATGGGGCCAAATTGAAATGATACCACTTGGAAAGTAGTAACTTTCAATTAAATAAAAATAAATCGGTCCGTCCAGTCGAAAGATATGAGGTAGCAAATATAAAAAAAATCAATAGAATTGAGAAACTCCTCTTTGTTTTTATGTCGGTTAAAAAGGTGTTGTCCATCGATACGAAAAGATTTTTTTTATATTTAGGTCGACAAATTGACGCCACCCGCCTGATGATAAGCTGTGGCGACGTCTGGCGATTGCAGGCGACTCTCATAGTATACACGAATACTATAGAGAGTGGCCCTCAACTTGACGACCCAGTAATGTGCCTCTTCACGCTTCGCTTAAATCACCCAGGGTTATATGTTGGAGGAAACACGTGCGCAGGCAGGGCGTTCCAAGCCACCACCGTTCGGCAGAGAAACGAACGTTTAAAATGTTTGGTTCTCGCGAAGACGGTTTCCACGGTATGAGAGTGACATCTCTGCCCGGTACGCGTTGTTCGGGATCGGAATGGAGAGGGTGGGATCAGCCTAAAGAGCTCTTGAGAACACACACTGAGAATACAGGACAAGACAAGACTCTATTGTTACCGGAAACATTGGATATTAATTTGTCCGTATTGCATGTCAACTATTGCACAACATACTGTTCAGAATAACATGTGCCCCGGTCTTTAAAGGGTCTTAGCATGAAAGTGTAGTGTTTGCATATTTTAAAACACTTTGGACAACCATTTCAAGGATTAAAATTTAACAATTTATGCTAAGCCGTTTAGACAGGAAATTGCACATGGTTGCTAAAACAGTCTGAAGTACTACAGTTTGTATTTAGATCGGTTTATTAAGATTCTGTGGCGTTAGCTATTTTTATTGAAAATTCTTAAAATAAAGTAAACACAATAATTACTGCTTTGGTTGAATGCTTCGATGATGTGGTCGGTAGTGCATCCGCTTTCGACCCCGGAGTCTCGGTTTCGATTCCCAGTTGGGACAAAATTTGTGTGAAGACAGATACGTTTGTACAGAAGTCTGGATGTTTCCTATGTATAATATGTATGTATTTACAAAAAAAAAATTATATAAGTATTTATACGAGTATCAGTTTATCTAGTACTCATATCACAAGCTCTGCTTAGTTTGAGACTAGATGTCGTTGTGTGATTTGTCCTAACTAACATCGGCTATCTGCCTGTAAAAGTCCTGTTAAAATCGGTCCAGAAGTTTCAGAGATTAGCGGAAACAAAGACAAAAAATTAAGTATCATATATACATACTTTCATATGCGTCGCAGTACCAGATCCGAAATCGTTGCTCTGTGTATTTATCTAATGGAAAGCTGTAAATTTGAAATTACACACACACTTCAATTTTATTTATCTGTATGGAGTATGGATATGTGGATATATCGTGCACATTAAACTGAGGAATAAAAGGAGTCTTAAAACTGAGGTTTACCGCAGTCGGATAACAATCCAACTTTTAATAGTTCAGTAGCTCTTTAGCTACTTATCGTTGGTTTAAACTTAAAATTGTTCACTAAAGCTAAGCTTTAAGAGCTTTAAATGCTTTGACTGACTGTTGGTTTTAATTAGTGATGATTTTAACTGCATCTATCTAAAATTATTTAAATACAGTAAAAGTTTTCAGTAGTTCACACAATAACTATTATGTATTTTTAGTCCAAGATTCCACGAGATGGTTAAGGGACGGACAATCATCCTTCAAATGCGACATACACTACCCATTATGACACCTGAACAGGATCTGGCCTGTACTATTTGTATGGTAACGAACACACTGATCATTCACCAAGCTGTTTAACGTCACCGGCCAGATTCGCGTGTTCATATGCTGTCCCACGCGTACAAACGCTGTCACACACGTTTCACAAAATTACAATATTGCTGCTACTTTTTGGAACACTTTGGACATAACCCATGATATGTGTGCCCGGTGACGGCAATAGGCTAGCTCCATATTACCTGGGACTAAAAATACTGTCAAATTGTGCGTGTGTAATGCACCTCTGCCTACCCCTTATATTCAAACTAAAATTTCAACAGCCAGTACAGACATTGTTACATACAACTAAATAGAATCTTTGCAATTTTATATGTACAGAAAGACGTCTGTATGTAATTATTCAGTCATAATTTTAATGACGACTACCTTTGTAAATGAAGCTAACAACAGATCTTTTTTATATAATTTCAAAGTAACATAATGCTTAAGGTTTCTGAATTCAGTTTCTGATATCTCCAATACCCTTTGTGTTCCGGTATATGGAGCAGTATAATTTCCTGCTTTCAAATACAAGTAGCTTCCGAATACGCTTCTGAGGCCATTAGAACTCATATAGGCACTTATGAAAGACTGCTTTCAAGCTCTGAGATAAATTTTAAAATTATGTAAAAGTCATCCTTCTAATATAAGAGTATTATACAGATTTGACTTTATGATTCTGTAACAGGTGACGATAGGTTTTGTCATATTACTCGTATATAAAATTTATCAGACTGCAGAAATTGTACGACGCAAATATGCCTAACCTCTAGGGCATAAAGCCGCGCGAGAGTGTAAAGCACCTCTGCCTACCTCCTAGGGATATAAGCATCATTGTATGTACGTATGTAAACTTTAAATTCGCATTTATAAAAGTAAACGTCAAAAATTTACACAACAACCGCCTCATCTGTCCTTCCCATAAATCCGACTCTTTCTCTTACTATTTTTCTGTCCATGCTGTTAGGCTGTGGAACGCTCTTCCGGACGATAGAAGGAACTACAAAACTGTATATGTTTTCAAGAAGAGAGTGAAGGAACATTATCTCGCTTCCCTTCCTTAACAATTTGTATGTTTATGTATCTATGTTTATGATAAGTTAATATGTATGTATTCGTGTATTTATGTAGTTATAGTTTATGTAAGTTTATTAACCTGCACACACACCAGTACCTGATTGAACTCACGTCTCCTCTATCAGGCCCATTGGAAGAGATCTCTTCAGAGATAAGTGGTGCATCTGTATACACTAGTACGATGTAAGTACCACGCCATAGGTTTTGGCTTATAACTTTTGACCCGTTAGGGCTAGGTCAAATTTTTTAGCTTGTCTCCAGACTGAGGGCTATCCATAGAGGGGTCAACCATCATTGGAGCATAAGCAGCTAAGGGGGGGCAAAAATTAAATTCGCCATTTCTATATGTAGATATAGAACAATAATGTTTCCATTCACAATATTGTATATACTGTGTGTACTTAAATAAATAAATAGATAAAATAAAAAATAAACAAAAAATAAAAAAAATTAACTTCAAATTACCGAAATGGCCAAACAATTGTCGGAATGGGACCAAATTGAAATGGGACCACTTTAGAAGGAGTAGCTTTCATTTAAAATCCAAAGATATGAGGTATCAAACATAAAAAAAAATTAAAGAAAAAAAACATGCAGTTGAATTGAGAACCTCCTCAAGAAGAACTCGTGACATTTGAAATGGTTCCTCTGTTTCAATATGAATATACTGTGAAATATTCAAGTGCATACTAGAATTTTCAATGAATGAAATGCACTTTTATTTATTATAAAATAAAGTGCACCACGATTCCGTGTTGATATTGGACAAAGAGAATACAAATGTAGTGTAAATATTTGAAGTCAAGTGTATTTATTCTCAGGTGTATAGTGTGGAATTTTGTCGGATGAAATTTTGCAGACTTTAATATGTACAATAGCTAAAAGTTGTGAATAGCTAAATAGACTGCTTCGGTAGCGTGGTCGGTAGTGAATCGGCTTTCGACTACGGAGTCTCGGGTTCGATTCCCGGGTCGAATTCAATATTTGTGTGATCCACAAATGTTTGTTTTGTAGTTTGGGTGTTTTCTATGTATGTTATGTATGTATGTATTTAGAAAATATATAAGTATGTTTATTAGCTGTCTAGATTCCATAGCACAAGCTTATAGCTTAGTTTGGGCTAGATGACGATGTGTGAGCAGGTCCGACAATTTTTTATTTATTAATATAATTTATTTAGTTACTTCGACTTATTTGTGTGTTTTTAGGGTTCCGTAGGTACCCAAAGGGTATAACAGGCGCGGTTTCATCTATCTCATTAAACGTGATAGCTAGTAAGATGAAATTTTCACAGATGATACATTTCTATTGCCGCTATAACAACAAATGCAAAAAACAGAATACAATAAATATTTAAGGGGCTCCCAAACAACAAACGTGATTTTTATGCCGTTTTAGTACGGAACCCTTTGTGCGCGAGTATGACTCTTACTTGACAGGGTTCTTACGTAGGCATATGTACTAAAGGCAGCACCTCTGACTTCATATTTACGAGACGTCTATTTCATACTAGAAGGCGGTTCTAATCCCTTCTACAAGCTTCTATCAGTTTCCAGGGGCGCATACGCCATAAGACACACCTCCTTATAATTTAACTAGCCAATTAGGTATAAGGAATAAATTATAAGTACAACAAATGTATAGGTATGATACTCGTTATTTTGTTTAGATTCACGCCCATTTAAACCTGTTTGTGTCAAGCCGGGGATATTGTTATGATATAAATACGAATACATAGTTCAATAATTCACATACTAAATATTGGATAGAAACAGGCGTTACTTGGCGAAAATCCATGACAAAGCAATGGCAAGTAAAATGTTTTAAACTTTTTAAATTTGTAATAGCATTGTTTTCCGCAGAATTTAAAAAGACAACAAAACGTCGACAATTGTTTCGCCTCTAAACGAGGCATTATCAAGACTGTCTCAGAGAGAACAGCAAAATTTGTAGTTAGAACATATTTGCTTATAAGTAAGCGTGTGCAAATATCATTAGCGCGATGTAGGATTTTTCACAATAACTAACGCGGGTAGAAACCTCAGCTTATGCTAACTAAGTTCAAAAATAGGTATTCACCAATACAAGACTTCATCTTCTTAATTTTTAATAAGTTGTGTAGAAATGCCAAATGACACATACGAACCAACAACCAACTAATGCGTCTGTCTGTTCACAAACAGATTAAGTAAGGGAGATGAGAATTCACATACTGTTACTACAAGCGTTTCAATACACTCCCTACAACCCCTTCTTGTATGTGTTGTCTTAATTGAAATTTGAAATTAATTGAAATTATTTATTTATTTGTATAGGTCAATAAATGGCTCTTACAAACGTCAGTAAGTACTTAAAATAAAAAATGTCATTGCTTCTATATTTACATGTACTGCCAGATTCGCAAAGCAATAAGTAGAACCGAGAGAAAGAACCTGGCAATAAAACTCTCGGTCACTCTTTTCAAATAATTGACTCATTTCAGGTATGTTAACAAGTAAGTGTAGGTATTTCTTAGTAAATTGTATACTTTTCATAGGCAAGACTATTACCGTTACCGGGCACTTAGGTATATTTGCCAGATACTTTTAAAACAACGCTCATGAAATATTGAAATATACTGTAGAAAAGCTGTTTTACAGTTGTTCTAATCAGTTATTCATGACAGTCCGTACTGACCCAAGCGACACAGTACCTACACAACTGGGGTCCATGCATATTAAATCACTGAGCAAGCAAATGCAGCGGGTTGTAAATCCAACCGCAGGGTCTAACTAGTTTTATTTCTCTTTCTCGCTGTTTTATTATGTCACTGACGTGTGGCAAGGGGACTGTGTATACATATCTAACACTAGCGTTGGTTACCGCGACTCCACTTGCGTGATGTTATTCGTTCCCAATTCCCACGCGAAAACATTATCAGAATAAAAAGTAGCTTATGTTCTTCAGGGATAATGTAGATACATATTTGTAAAAGAATTTTCTAAATCATTATCATATTCATTACAAACATACACACAAAAATACAAATCTTTCCTCAAACATACACACAAAAATACAAATCTTTCCTCTTTATAATGTAGTATAGATTTAGTTTATGTTTTCGATTGACGGCCCTTAGCAAAACCTATTAGACAAGACATTGGAGTATAACCACCTTATTAATGTCACACGGCAAAACCGGTTCGGTCTTTTGAAATAAATCAGTGTTTTCATCATGAAAACATTATACTTTTTTAATCGGATTGCCAACTAAATAGTTTCAGTTTCAGTAAGCTATTTAAATCCATCTTTTTCTTAATAAAGAGAGAACAGATAGTGTTGTGACGCAGATATTGTAGCGTTTAACACTTAGTATAATATTTAAATACGTCATCAAAAGTTACAATACTCAATTCAGTTAAATGTTACCGAGTTAATTCTGTTATCTACGAACGAACAGACAGGTTGGATTTAATTAAAACAAAACTAAGGCTAGTACAAAGTTTGAACTATCCGATCAAGTTTCATATGAAACCTCACCCTGAATTTGTTAACTAACGTACAGTATTTTAAAACGTTGTCATGAATTAAAATCACATAAAATAGAAAATTGCCGATACCTGAGGCTCTTCTAGCGTAGAATAGTTTTTCATCATAACATAGTCTATATCTGTACTTCTGTACTATTATTATAAAGAGGGAAGATTTGTATTTTTGTGTGTATGTTTGTAATGAATAAACTCATAAACTACTGTGCCGATTTTAAAAATTCTTTCACCATTGGAAAGCTACATTCACCTTGAGTAACATAGGCTACAATTTATCCCGGTAATGTGTTCCCACAGGAACCGGGAACGAGTAAACTAAATCACGCGGGCGGAACTGCGGCGATCAGCTAGTAATTTATAAAGTGAATCGCAAAACATGTAAAAAATTAACACAAAAAACGACTTCAAATTACAGAAACGGAACCAAATTATTGTTGGAATGGGACCAAGTTGCAATACACCTCAGAAGTATTAGCTTTCAATTAAAAAGAAACAAAATCGATTCGTCGTTGAGAGAATCAGGATTGCCATTCAACGTGGCAATGCTGCCAGCATTTCGTGGAAACCAGTCTGCGAAGACGGGAAGAAATTTTTCGAGTATTTCTTAATTGTCATTGATCTGTAAATACTAATTACTTTTAATTGTTTGTTAACAGGTAAGATGACTGCATTATTACCTGGTAAGGTTTAGAAATCAAGTTGTTTGATGAAATGAAATCACCAAGTTACAATCAATACCTACATATAACAGTGGTCACTGGTTCCTGGCGCGTATTAGTGCAGCATCTTGCTGGACACAATTGGGAATACAATAAATGTGCAGCGAGAAAAGAGTGGCCGTGAATTTTTATTGCCAGGTTTCTTCTAGTTGACTTGAGACTTGAGTAGACTTGTTACGGCATCATCCTTGAACATTTTTTTTTAATATCTTTTAGGGGCAGTGTCGGGTACCTATAACCCTATTAAAATTTCCGCAGTAGTTAAAAAATTGTCGTGTTAAGTTGTATAGTTGACGAAAAATACACGAGAATTGCCAGAAAATAAAAATAATATTTCCTGAACAAATTGGTTGGCACTACCCTCACAAATTGGTAATATTCCGGCGAAAATTCACAATTAGGTACCCGCGAAAACAAATTAGTTGTCCTTCGACGAGTGGAATAGGAAATTGCTTTTTCTTATTTATTTTTAATGGCCTTCGATGGTTTGGAACGGAAAGTTTATAAATCTATATTTAGGAAACACAATACATAAATTGCTTCGGTGGCGCAGTAGTTTGTGTATCAACTGCCGTCCCTGAGGGTTCGATTCCCGGGTATATTTAAAAAAAAAGCTATACTCTTAAATTTCTCATTTCCACTGCATTTATTTTACTTTCATTCATTCTGTAAAAGGTATACCTTTAACCTTCCTATAACAGAAAGCTTACACTGCTGGTGTGTTGAACTGCTACTGAAACTTAGATATTACCCAAAAATGTGACTGGTGAAATATGGACGTATTTTTTAACATCTATATTAACCCCTGAACAAATACACCTTTCTCCAAGACAAAAGATTATTTATTAAATCAAAACTGACCGTACAACATGTAAGTGGTATAGAAACCATACCGCGATTCAGCTTTATGGTACAGTGCCATCTATCAAGGCATCTGAGAACACAACCCCCTTGAGAATAAAGAAATGATTTTGAACGTGTCATGAAGGCCATTCCACACAGTACGTAGTATATTTACACCCCCTTCATTATACTTTTTGACCTCTGTGAAGATAGCCATCAACAAAAATGTATTATAATGAAATTGTACTTGTGGCCGTAGCAGAACTTTAGTGTTACGTCACCGTAGCAGTAAAGTTCTGCTACGGTGATGTAGTCAGGTGGGGAGTCAGATTGGGTAAAAATTACTTGTACGAGCTTGCTCTATTGGAAAAATAGCGGTTTCTAACAGATTTTTGGTGATACAATCTCTTTTCTGACTCATCTTTTGACCATATTAGGTTACTTATTATTCCGATAATAGGTTTATTTATTTATTTACTACTAGGTACATACATAGACATCAGATCACTTATCTGCTAAACATCAAATTTATGTACCAAGTATAAATCTGATGTCCAAGTATGAATGCACACATCGTTCATTGGACATCACTCACACACTCACATATATAGGGTTATATTACACAGTATAACTTAAACTGGTAGATAGGTTCGTCTGAAGATCGTGCCTCGAAAAGTACGTTAAGCCGTCGGTCCCGGTTGTCATACGAACATCTATGGCAGTCGTTAGGGGTAGTTGGAGCCCTAAATCAAAAATCCGACCGGTCTAACAACTGAGCTTCAATATCGCCCATGGGTTGTGGAGGTCAGATGGCAGTCGCTTCACGTGCAATATCGAAGTTCAGCCAAATCGCAGTTAGACTGGAAAGTCGAACAACTGCGTTGCGAAAAGGTTCGGTGGATGATGAGCATCCACCGAGCCTTTTCCCAACCCAGTCTAACTGCGATTTGGCTGAACTTAAACCCATGGGTGACATTGAAGTTCTGTAGTTAGACCACGAGGATTTTTATTGGGCTCCAACTACTCGTAACGACTGACATAGATGTTCGTATACTTCGATAGTTCCTCCTGAGAAAGGGAATAAGAAAGCTGTTCCATAATATTGTTTATACATTAAAATTTTACTCTATCGCATAAATAGAACTGCATACTTCAAGAGTAGGTAAGCATGTCAAGTTCAGAGAGGTCATTAAGATTAGTGAAGGGTCGACCATGCCGATTAACCGGGATTACATTTCTAAGTTAACTACGTAAACAAGTTGTTCAAATATACATTAGTTAACTTTAGTCTCTGGATGCCTTTGTGTTATGAGTATGAGAAACATATTATGAGTTTAAACCAGCTTTTGGTAGATTAAGGAGTTGTTATGTAACGTAGATAGGCCTTTATAGCTTTCTTCCTATTAAAACATGATGGTGGAGAATGTTTGGTAGTTTCTTTTGGTTTGAAAAACCGCTAGGCCAATTCAGTACGTGGGTAGGTTCGTTGGGCCCACATTGAAATGAGACCATATTGACTTTAAATAAAAAAACAATTTGAAATCGGATCGCCAAGTATGTAACATCGGTCCTGATGGCTGTTGAAATTTATGTACAGATTACAGAATTGTTTTAGATTTTTAACCGACTTAAAAAAAAGTAGGAGCTTATCCATATACAGGTGAATTTTTCAAGTGGGCTTGGATGGCCAAATCCGGTACTATAAGGATGTACGTTTTTTCTAAATCAATGGGTTCGATTCCCAGCTAGGATTATAGGTTTTAAAAAAATCTAATGATGAGGTTTTAAGTTTCATCAAAATCGGGCTCGTGACGTCCTTTCAGCATTTTTCGCTATTCCTTATATTTCCGGATTTGGCCAGATAAATAAAATTGAGAAAGTCAGTGTGTAATTTCAAATTACCAGCTTTTACTCAATGTATACGATATTATACACGATACTCATCATTTACCGAGCCTTTTCCCAACTCAGTTGGGGTCGGCTTATAAATTAAATTTCGGTGAAAAATTTAAAAACTGCATTTTGTATGTCAGTATCGTGTCTCTATTTATACTGACATACAAAATGCAGTTTTAAATTTTTTGTCTGTCTGTCTGTTTGTTTTGCTAATCTCTGAAGACTGGACCGATTTTAATAAGACTTTCACTGGCAGATAGTAATGTACTGAAGTTTAGTATAGGCTACTTTTTTATCCCGGGAATTTGTTTCCGCGAGAAATGAGAACCATAAAACTTTTCACGACGGCATAACCGCGGCCGTCCGCTATTTTGATATAAATACTATCAGATGCCTACGGCTTCACCCAATAAATTTCATCAAGATAGCAGATTGATCTGAAACTAAAAACACAAATAACTAGAAAGGAGACAGGACACTTTTCATACCAAGAATAGATCCGGATGATACCGCGGGTTGGAACTACCTATATACATCCCTACCCAACCCTTTTTATCTACTAAATAATGAAGATAACATCCATCCAAAATTCCTTTTTATTTTAAGCCTCTCGTGCCGTGTTTTGTCAAAATATCCTATACATCAAAAGCCTGGGTCCGGATTCAGGGACTATTCTACTTCTACTGTCCATATACTATTGTTGCTGAATACTGTAATAACGATAGCGAAAAACCGACTTCAAAAAGAGGTGGAGGTTCTCAAGTACACTGTATGTTTTTTTTGGGTGAACCAAATTTGAAAAAATGTAATTGAAGGCTTTATTGTTGGTCTCATTCCAGTAATTATAATTTGTTTTTTTTGTGTCAAAGTTATTGTACTGAGATTTGCTAAAGTTTATATTTAGCGTAACCCTTGACAGAAAGGTTCGTACGTACGCCTAGTACATGTGGACCGCAGCGTCAGCATTCACCTATTATGTAGGTACATCGCAACAGCGCCTAGCGACTACGTGAAGTGCAAGATCAGCGGAACGTGCTTCAATACGAAATCAGGATTTAGGCGCATTAGGGCTAATTCTCATTATGGCAACCGACTCGCTAATGGACTACTTCTCATTATGGCCACTTCTCATTTTGGCTACTTCTGATTAGGGCTACTTCTCCCTTGGGCTACTTCTCACTTCGGCTACTTCTCATTAGTGCAACTTCTCAATATTTGGGAATGCTTTTTGAAATAAGTACTGTCTTTATCTATATAAAAAATGTAATAACTGTTATTTCACCATTTCAACGAAAATAACCACACGACGCAGATCATATTTTGTTTTACACTTCGAGCTGATATCATTTCTTTTGTAGTTATATTTAGTAATTAAAATTATTCTAAATAAATTGGTTTTTAACTTTATTAGGTTGATAAAAATTAAAAAGATTATATCCAATATACATACTTACGCTTACTCCCGAAGATATAGAAACTATAAACAGAAATATATTATTATTAAGAAATAAATTATAAATAAATCACAAAAACTGATGTAATCGGCGGGACTCGAACCCACGGCCTTTCCTAACCTAACAGGGACTTTTGACCACTGAGCTACGATGACCAATACCGACAACATCGAATTTTTTCTTCATATCATATTCATAATTTCTAGATCTATTAAGGTTAGATCCACCTACCGGAGTTCTGCCGTGGGATTGGGACCGAGTCTTGCCGTAATATGTTAAGAATGGTTTAAGTAAACCGATTGCTTCGAAATACAGAAGCATATTATGCGCCGTCTATTTGCCAGTTTCTTTACTGGTCGTACGTACGTAATTCAGAGCCGTAAGCCGTAAGTCAGAGTCATATTCGTAGAGCCGGAGACGGACTGCCTACTTTAGTGTATTGGGGTTTTCCCTGTGAAAAGAAAATTGATGTAGGTAGATGAGAAAAATACCTACTATAAACTGTGATAACGATAGCGAAAATCCGACTTCAAGAAACGGTGGAGGTCTTCAAGTACACTGTATGTTTTTTGGGTTATGGCGTCGTGGGGTCCGAGTGCTCCGACATTGCTAAACGCATAATCGATTCTTCTCAGGACCAGAAGGCTGGCTATTTTCTGGCCCAAAGAATAAGTATCGCCATCCAAAGTGGCAACACAGCCAGCATTCTGGGAACCTTCCCAGAGTTCCCAGTCGGCAATGACGCGGAGGACTTTTTAAACGATATTTTAAATGTAAATCTTTATACTAAGTATATATATAATTCTACTGTACGTGTCTATGTCACTGAACTCCTCCTAAACGGCTGGACTGATGTTGATGAAATTTTTTGTGTGTGTTCAAGGGGATTCGAGAATGGTTTAGATTCACAATTTGGTTCTTTTTGTTTTTGCAGGACAACGTCTGTCGGGTCCGCTAATTTTAGTATATAATATATGAATATTAGAAAGTTAATCATACATCAAATCATACATCTCCTTTGCTTAATTTGTTCGTGAACGAATAGCCACGGTAGTTGTTTGTTGGTTTGTGTGCGTCACTGTGCATTTTCTATGTATTAAAGAGTAGTGTTTTTACCTTTTTGAATACCTATTTTGAATTTTGTTAGCATAACTTAATATTTCTACCCACGATAGTTATTGTGACAAATCCTACATCGCGCTAGCGATATTTACACATTCATACTTAAAAACAAATATGTTCTGGCTTCATATTTTGCTGTTCTCTCTGAGACAGTCTTGATAATGCCTCGTTTAGAGGTGAAACAATTGTCGACGTTTTATTGTCTTCTGTTTTTGCGAAAATAATGCTATTATATTTTGAAAAGTTTTAACATCTTACTTACCATTACTTTGTCATGGATTTTCGCCAGGTAACGCCTGTTTCCATCCAATATTTAATAATAAATATTTAAGGAACCCCCTATATACTAAAAATAAAACTCCTCATGCCACACCGTTCGCGGTGATATGAATGATGAGGGTTCCTCACATAAAAAGGGCAATTCTTTTGTGGTTTTTATTAAAATTATCACGTTCTTACTTTAAATATGAGTTCCTACCTGACGCGCGACTTATATGGAAATTAGTTTAATACCAATAAGGTGTTCTTATAAGAATTTTGAATAAGTACCAGAATACAGAATTTAATAATACTGTTTTTAATAAAACTTGCGATCGTACACAAGCACTATTAACTTAATTAGGTATGTGTGGGTCACTTGACGATGTAAATAATACCCTTTCGGAAATATTGCATTGGTTCACAAGTAACAACTTGCTGCTCAATGCGAAGAAAACAAAATGTGTAAAATTTACTATGCCCAATGTTAGACAGGTGGATACTCATATTACTATCAATAATGAATTAGTTCAAATAGTCAATACCACAGTTTTTCTTGGGATAACTCTAGATAGTAAACTACAATAGGGTCCTCATATCACAGCCTTGGCAGGAAGACTTAGCTCAGAAAGATAAGGTCTCTGACTGACGAAAAAACGGCTTATTTTAGCTACTTTCATAGCGTTATGTCATATGGTCTGCTGCTGTGGGGCTCAGCTGCCGATATTGAGACAATATTCATATTACAGAAACGAGCTATACGAGCAATCTATAGACTCGGACCCCGTGACTCGCTGAAAGAATTATTTAAAGAAATTAATATTTTAACAGTTGCTTCTCAATATGTTTACGACAACATCTTATATGTACGGAAGAACATAGATCACTTCAAAAAAAAATTCGATAACCATAATTTTATTACAAGAAATAAAAATAAACTGGCAATGACAAAAATTAGACTTCATAAAGTAATAATAATAAAGTAGTAAAGTAATAAAGTAATTCGTTTGTTGGCAAATGTATAAAAATTTATAATAAAATTCCTCAGGATTTGGTTGACATGCCTCTTAATAAGTTTAAAATAGTAGTTAAAAAATGTTTGATGATGAAAGGCTACTATAATGTAGACGAATATCTTAATGATAAAAATGCATGGTCACCCTAATCTTCTGTTGTTGGCCACTCGTATAATACAATATCAACTAATTGTAACAATGTAAACAAAACAATATTAAAAAAGAAAATGGATAATCTACCTGAGTTTCTTGCTGGTCTCTTCTCAGGAGAACCAACTTACCGAACCAGCGAAAGAATCATTTTCTAATGGTTATTTATGTACTTACTTAATTTAGTATTTTTATAATATTACTCGACAAAATTGTAAAATTTTGACATTCATATGTGCTCTTTATGTGCCTAAACTGAATAAATGAAATTGATTCTTTGATTCTTTGAAAGCAAGGGCTAACTGTGATACTTTATTTTGATGGACTGCCTAAACGTCACACCGCCTTGTTACTAAAAGGCCCCGAACATGGCAGTCGGAAATATTGGGCGTTGATGATAAGTCTGCGGTGCCCCCCACACTAAAGCTGCTGAGTGGATAAGCAACCAGTGGGTCTACGAGAAATAAGTCTCCCTCGTGGTACCACCAATGGATCTACGAGAAATACGTCTCCCTCTCCCATCAGTGGGAAAAAAATTATAGCTAGAATAGCTCCACGAGAAAAAAAAAAAATTTTTTTTGTTTAGTTCGTCGCGTTTTTTTCGTCGCGGCCCAACGCGGGAGCCGCTCCTACGTCAGTTGCCGGGTGTCTCTGGTACGCACCAGAAGGTGGCGCCAAGCGGACTTTGGCCACCTGTATGGCCTCGGGATGAGAATCCCGCGTCGTTGGGGTTGGATTTTATCCCGCGTCTGAGAGTGAATCTGGTAGCATCCTCAGGCCCGATCATGAACGTCGATGGTCTTGGGCATAGATGAGTTTGCGGTGCCCTCGCCGCTGACTTTGGAACTCGGAGGGGAGGGTCCGCTCCATCTCCCTCTCGGCCATTCTAGATGACATTTAGTATGGGAGATATTTGAGTATATCTTTATAGTAAGGTTCTCGTGGAAATCGGAAACACATTTATTTTCTGTCCAATAAATTCGCGTCTATTCAGTGGTGTATAACCAAAATTGTCATCAGATTTAAGGACATTTAGGTGGACCAATTTCGAAATAATCCGCTATCGATAAGTACACAAAAAATAAATATTGAAAAAGTTGTTCAAACGAAAGTTTACTAGAAGAAGCCGTAGGTATATTTTCATAAGCTTATTTCAGTAGTAGCTGTTTCCACTTTCTATTTCATTACTCTTTCTTTGAATACGAAAAGCATAAAAGGCAATGTAGGATAAAATACTGTTACATAAATTGAAAAAACGTGTTTGTATAAAATACCGGTGTACACGGAACAAATTGGCAACAGATCAGACGTTTTGCAGAAATTATACGAATACCAAAGCACCTGGGATATCTAGTTTTCTCAAAATTTAATTTCAGCTTTTGTAAGTTTCTAGACTTTTAGTCCAATAAATCGTACATGGTCTAATAACTACTGATATAATTGTGCAAAGTTGTACTTATAAAGCTTGAAAGTTGGTTTTCTTGAACGGGTTGGTTTAGGAAGTCACTAGTCTGAATCAGTACCTTTAGTATTGTAGGAACTAATTGCTATAAAATGTTATATTTTATAGCAATTAGTTGCGCTGCGTTATAAAAAGTATCTATATATCATATCATAGCATGTAACACATCAATGTATTACATTGTACACAAACCCTATCAGATCTCATTCACCGAGCGAGCGAAGCGTCTCAGTTTCAACTCGAGAACTGGCCGATTTAGCGTTGTTTGTCTGTATGTATGTATGTGTGTCAGTTACGGTCTACAGGCCGCATTTTTCAGGAATTTGGCACAAGTGTTCTTTGTTACAAGGCGCAACTTTCGTCGAAGGGATTTTTCGATTTGGGGGAAAATGGGGGAGAAATGGGGGGAAAATGGGGAAGAAATGCGGAGAAAATGATCGTTTGTCATCTCTTTTTTTTTCTGTTTTTTTGCATATTCCAATAAGGGGATGTTTTTGTGTTCGCTAGGGCGAGTGGGATATGTTTCAACTGGCGAATTGGATGTTTTGTCAGTGTTCCCCATTTTAAAATGGGGAAGAAATGCGGAGAAAGTGATCATTTCTCATTTTCTTTTTTGCTAGTACCTCTGTTGGTGCGCATGGAAAGTCAGCCACCAGACCTCGTCCCAAAAGGATGTTAGGGACCCGAAAATGTGCGAGGTCTACTGTTCGCAGAACTACTAGTGATATTCTTTCCATCCTAAAGTTGCCTGGACGAGATTGCTCTTTAGCGATAAGGCCGCCTATTGTACATAATTTTAAAGGAATGTAATAATAATAATAAATATGTTAGGGCAATCCACACAACGCCATCTAGTCTCAAACTAAGCAGAGCTTGTGATATGAGTACTAGATAGATTTTTTTGTAAATACATACATATTATACATAGGAAACATCCAGACTTCGGTACAAACGTATGTGTCATCACACAAAGTTTGTCCCGACCGGGAATCGAACCCGAGACTCCGGCGTCGAAAGCGGATACACTACCGACCACGCCACCGAAGCAGTCCAAATGTGAGTCAGTCAAAATGTGTTTAAATATATGTTTTTGTGTACAATAAAAGAGTAGGTATTTATCTTATCTTATCGTATCTATATATATAAAACAGTATATTTCCCATATTTCTTTATCATAACTGTCCAAAAATTTTACCGACATACTATAGTCACGCATTTATACCCAAAGAGGTAGGCAGATGTGTGATATCCATGCGCATGTGGCACCGGAGGACTTGGCCACCTTTTAATGTCTCTGTCAAGGGGTCAGGTTATACTCGTACTCCGCGTCGCGTCGCGGTGAGTGAAGGCGTGTGTAGGCTGAAGCCTCACTGCACGCAACCTGTCTGGCTTGCTTTTGTAAGGACGGTGGGTTGCTAGCCCGCCGTCCTCACTCATCCCACAGGGTATTGCTTTAGTTCCGAAAATAGGAGAACTGATCTGTATTTCAATACGTAGGTAGAAATTGTGTTTCGTAACTCACATTACATAACTCAAATAACTTCCCCAACCAACCTGATTTCCTAACTCGCCGAATTAACACGTCCGCGTCGAAATGGTAAACGGTTTTCGTAGTAGAATACCAATGACCATCAACACTCGTGCGAGCTGTTCACAATGTTGATTTACAGTACCCGACGAAAATACAGGTTTTCCTACAGTTTGTCAGAATGTTTTTTTAAAAATGATTTGAAATTCACCGTTTTTCATTCTTCAGGTATGAAAGAGTTTTGTAAAATTTGTCGCTTTTGTGTTCATCGCGTGCAGACATATACGTGATATGTGTGATTTTAGGCAGTATAAAGTTATTAAGGTTTTCTTTCTATTTTTTCACTCACGATTTTATAAAAAAATCAGTTTCAATAGGAGTATTTTTTTACATTATAATGTGTAGACACAAGTAGACTTACACTAAGTATATATTATCTAATTTAATTTGTAACATTGTGGGTACCACGTTATAGAAGGTGAGGTTATTGCCGCCAACTTCAATTTTTTAAATTTGTCTGAGCGTTCTTGGTTGCCACCAGGCGGCAGCCTCAGAGCGCGGGCCCCGCCGCGGCCATATTTGCTGCATACCTGCTAGGTGGAAGCTAAAAAAAATCACTATAGTTTTTACAATAATTGCAAATTGTAAATATTTGACATAGAGAAAGTTGACCAATTTTTCACACAACACAATATTTTTATGACTATTCGACGTCCATTTTGTCCGCAGTTTTATAGTTAATTTACTTGAGGGTGAGCATATTGCCGTATCAGTCCTCCTTTGGCATATTTTCGTAATTTGTCTGTAAACCATGTAAACTGGTGCCGTGTCCTTGGTCCTTCACCTGATATATACACACACTTAATAACTTTCAAATAACCAAGTAAATTCAAAAGCCGCTTTTAACGATTGTATTCAGGACCAGGCGTGCCTTTAAAGAGTTTTTATTCGATGTTTATAGACCTTAGAAGCTGGTGTAAGTTAAAAGCTTTAAAAATATTAAAATAATTTAGTCAATATCCTGCTTATTTTACTTTGTTAAAACTGCCACATTATATCCATTGCCCAACGACCCAGGTACGTCCTCAAAGGGATAATTCCAGGGCTGCCTTAGTAGTAATAGCTGCGTTAGTCCAGCTTCAACTGCGTACGTAACCGCAATTTCGTAACCGTAGAAGCCAAGTACGCGGCCAAATGCGTTAATCCTAAGTGCTATAGGCTACTATTTATCATGAAATTATGCCGGCGAATCTGTGGGCCTCTCAGCTAGGATTATATAAGTCCACAATATAAGCAAGAATTCTTCTTCAAAGGTAAAAATGAGGGGTAAAAATCGAGGGGTGAAAATGACGAGAATCAAATCTGTACCCTCTCTGCTAACAGATGCTTTACAATCATATCTTTAAATTAAGTTCCGAGCGTTTGGGAAGCGTTTATATTTAAGATTTGTCATTTTGTAGCATAATTTAACGTTATTAATATTGTCTAAGGAAGTAATTGCAATCGTTTCAGGAAAAAAATTTTTTTGTCGAGTTCGAGTGTGTATGTATAAAGTCACACTACTTTTTTTTCAAAATTACAGTATAGCAGCTGCTTATTATTAATCTCATTCAGCCATTTTGGACGTTACCCATTATATATGTGCCCGATGACGGCAACAGGATTGTCCCCTATTACGTGGGACTAAAAATACTGGCAAATTGTGGGTGTGTAATGCACCTCTGCCTAATCCTTCGGGGATTTGGCGTGATATGTATGTGTGTCACCCTACTGAAATACCCATGCCTAACAAAAGCACTTTTAGCTTAGCTGGACAGGAAAGCTAGCTAATTGTACCAATTTGCGATTACTACTGGTAGGTATTTTTTAATTAAAAAAAAACCGGCCTAGTGCGAGTCGGGCTCACGTACAAAGGGTTCCGTACCGCAACGGCAAGAAAATTACTTTTGTATGAGATTTTGTATGGGAGCCTCTTTAAATATTATTATACTCTCTTTTTTAGTATTTGTTATATGTATATGTATATGTATATGTATATGTATATATATATGTATATGGTAGCGGCAACCGAAAAACTGTGAAAATTTCAACTTTCTAACTATCACGGTTTGTGAGATACAGCCTGGTGAATGGCATACGGGCGGACGGACAGCCGAGTCTTAGTAATAGGGTTCCTATTTTTCCCTAAAGAAAAAACGTCCTCAAAGTTTGGAGTAGAGATAGGCCGTAGTACATATTTGACTCAACAAGGAAAATCTCAACCAAAACCAAGTGATTGATGAGTAAAATGGCCAAACGTGACAGCGTCAATGTTGATAGACTGTAACGTCAGCAAATACTGTCTAATGTGAATACTGTCTTTTACTACCTTAGCTATTTTATCCCCTGGACGTGGTTTGAACGAAAAAATGAAAAGCAGGATGATACTAACTAGAAGGGCTTGTTGCTAAATGGTAACCCATTGTAAAGGTTAAGTAGACACAAGTAAGGTCGGTCTTAAAATGTGTTAGACAGAAAAATCGAATCGATTACAAATAACGCGAGTACAACACTAATACAGATATGGTCCTATCTCTAGCGGTGGTAATCTAGACTCAATGGTGAATTGACTCGGTGCAATGGCGATAATTGTTATTTTGTTTTGCTAAATATTAAATATTGGCGAGTTTCGGGTTCGATTCCCGGGTCGCATGAAATATTTGTGTGATCCACAAATGTTTGTTTCGGAGTTTAGGTGTTTCTATGTATATTCTGTATGTATTTAGAAATATATAAGTATTTTTATCAGTTGTCTAGATCCCATAGCACAAGCTTATACCTTAGTTTGGGCTTTTTTTATTTTATTTACTTTAATTCCGGCCGCTCTAACGTCCGTTGCCGGGCGTCTCTGGTTACAAGCAGAACGTATTTCCAGTGGCACCCGGCGGACTTTGACCACCTCTGTGGTCTCTGCGGGGGTTTGGTCGGGATAGGAATCCCGCGTCGTTGGGGTCGGGTTTTATCCCGCGTCAGTGAGTGAATCTGGTTGCGTGCTATGGGGCAAAGGTCCCGCAGCACGCAACCCTTCTAGCCTGCTTCTGTAAGGACGGCGGGTGGCGGTCCCGCCGTCCTTACAGAAGCCTCAGGCCCCGATCATGGAGGTCGCTGGTCTTGGGCGTAGATGAGTCTGCGGCGCTATCGCCGCTGACTACGGAACTCGGCGGGGAGGGTACGCTCCCTCTCCCTCTCGGCCGCCTCCTTCGCAAGTATGACTTGCTCGCAGAAGGACACGGCCGCGTTACACCTACTCCCGCTGGAGACCATGGCTTGAAGCATGGTCTCCAGCGAGAGGGTATCCACGCCCAGACCCACTACAAGGTCCCGGCGCTGACTCGCCCACGCTGAGCACTCCACCAACGTGTGGAGTGCGGTGTCATCATCGGAAACCACGCAGTGTTGACCGGGTAAAACAGATAGCTACCGAAGCATCCATGCCCGGTAACGATCTGCGTCGCACGATACGTGAGGTCACCATGCTGCCTCTGCAGCCAATCGTCCATGATCGGTCTCACCACTTCGATGATGGTGGTACCCCACTTGGGTTACTCAAGTCGCACCCTCCATGACTCCATGAGATCTTGGCGGAGTTGCAACCGCTGGTCCTCGATTTCTCGAGACGCAGGCCTGTGATCCCGCTCCCGCGCCTCCTTGCGCCATTGGAACAATGACGCAAGGGCTCTCGCTTCCAGGCCCCATGGAGGGGTCCCGGCTAGGAGACCTTAGTTTGGGCTAGATGACGTTGTGTGAGAATGATCAAAATATTTATTTATTATTATTGTTAATAAAAACAATCGACTCATTATATATTTAACAGGTTGACCATTTCTTAGGACACTGTGTACTCTCTGTGCCTTGGAGAGCACGGTAAGCCGTCGCGTCGGTCCCGGTTGACATACGAACATAACAGTTATTACGGGTAATTGAAGCCCTAAAAATCCAACTGGTCTAACTACATAACTTAGATATCACCAATGGGTTATGGACGATGGCAGTCTTCGTCCGTCGAAGGCAACTTAGTTCTTATATAATGACTTAAATCTTATCTAATATCACAAGCTAGGAGGTTAGACAATCATTCAAACGTGGAAGATGGGAAGGCCTTTGGTGTAGGACGCTACATGCGTTGACACCTTAGCACTTTCACACCTTCCAAGCACATCCGGATGTGCCGGCGCTGCTGCTGCATCGGCTGAAGGCCTTAAACGGCGTAAATAAGCTAACCTAGCAGGTGATTACATATTTGAGCCATTTGGGGTTGAGACACTTGGGTCATGGGGTCCGAGTGCTCACCGCCTTTATAGAGACATTGCTAAACGCCTAATCGATGCTTCTCAGGACCAGAAGGCTGACTATTTTCTGGCCCAAAGAATAAGTATCGCCATCCAACGTGGCTACACAGCCAGCATTCTGGGAACCTTCCCAGTCGGCAATGACGCGGAGGATTTTTTAAACGATATTTTGTAATGTAAATATTTTTAGTATTTAATTATGTGTATTTTGCATATTGTAATTCTTAATTCAAAGGTTGATCACAAATTATTTGACTAAATAAATATCAGAGAGAAAAAAAATTGGACTCAGTAAAGGTTAAATTGTTTCGAAATGGTAAACAAATAAGTTTACCTCATAAATGTTTTTAATTATTTTCCATCCTTTCGCAAGAAACTTTGTGAAATAGGGACTTATACGGTTTCATATTACAGATTTATAATGAGAACTTTTCAAGTAATTAATTTGTGATTACAGAAATAAATTTCACAAGAATTGCGTATTAATTTAAACTCGCTACTTTTGTAGAGATTCCTTGATTTGTTGACTTATAATTTTTCGCAATCCCGTTATAAAGTTTCTTGAATTGGGAATAAATGTTATGTTTTAAGTACTTAGGTACCTAATTATTTACTTCTACCTGGTAGGATTTTAAAATGGTAGTATTTTAGACAAGTATCAGTAGCGAGAAGTGTGTGTGGGAATAAGAATAAACTAAGATAGTCTAAATAGTCGCAAGCTCTTATCAACATCATAACATACTTAGTATAAAACAAAGTCGTCTGCTCCCATACATAGGGCTAAGATCTTTAAAACTACGCAATGGATTGTGATGCGGTTTTCACCAATGGATAGAGTGGTTCTCGAGAAAGGTTTTAGTATAAAATTTGTCAAGTTGGCAAAGCCGGTGACGTCCGCTAGTTATGGAGGTATAATCTAATGTATATTTAGGAGAAAGGACTAGTTATTTAGAGTTTAAAATCGTCTAAGTAGAATAACAGCGGTCCTTTGAAGATAATGGATGGCCACCATTTTGTTTTAGAGTTAGTAATTATTTATTTTTAGGGTTCCGTAGTTCAAGTCTTGGAACCCTTATAGTTTCGTCATATCCATAATAATATATTCCGTTTGTCTGTCCATCCTCGGCTTTTCTTGCAAACTGAAGCACCGATTTTAACGGGACTTTTACTGATAGATAGCTGATGTAATTAAGTATAACATAAGTTACTTTTTTAGGGTTCCGTACCCAAAGGGTAAAACGGCAACCCTATTATTGAGACTTCGTTGTCCTTCCGTCCGTCTGTCTTGACGGACTCACGGATGGACGGATGGACAACACGGACCTTACGTCTCATGAACCGTGATAGTCAGAAAGTTGAAATTTTCACAGATGATGTATTTCTGTTCCCTCTATAACAACAAATACTAAAAAAAACAGAATAGAAGAAATATTTAAGGGGGTTCCCATACAACAAACGTGATTTTTTTGCCGTTTTAGGACGGAACCCTTTGTGCGCCAGTCCGACTCGCACTTGGCCGGTTTTCCCGTGGGAATTGTAAAACTTAGCGTCCGCTAGTTTGGTACAATTAAAATATTATTTTCCTTTTCAGGCCAGATAAATAAACAACAACATAAAACTTACAAAAACCGCCTACAAAAGGGCTTCAACCCCATCATTTCCGCTTAATCGCACATTTCATAGATAACACAACTTTTTTTTACAAGATATTTATGACAACTTTTTGTTTCCTTTCTACATCTATTCTGACAGACATAAAAAGGAAGCCAAATTTCTTCTATTGTCATGTCAAGTTTAATAAATATGAAGGCAGGTTTTCACAGGGTCAGTACACAAGTCAGTATTGGCGCCAGTGTAGACGCCGATACTGACTTCAAAATATTTGTCCGCGAATATACAAGTCAGCACTGACTTCCCACCGTTTACATTGGGTTTTTCTCGGGTCAGCGCTGACTTGTCTCGAATTCGGAGTCAGTAACTGGCCCTGTGTAAATCAGCCTTGCTACAGTTGGCGAGGGATTAGCTGACCTTTGAATTTGTGTGAGTGCAGTACGTGAACGTATATGTGACCTCTTTTACCCACACAGCAGTCCCTGGGACAAATACGTCCACAAAACAAATTTATACTGAATCCTCGGAGAAATTTCTTTTTTTTTTTATTTCGGTGTTTACCTGACCTAAAAGTTTTATAGATTATTAAATAAATTAATAACTTATAAATATTTTGGACATTCCCACACAACGTCATCTAGCCCAAATTAAGCAAATATAAGCTGATAAACATACTTATATATTTCTAAATAGATACATAGAAAACACCCAAACTCCGAAACAAACATTTGTAGATCACAAATATTTGATTCGACCCGAGATCGAACCCGAGACTCCGGGGTCGAAAACCGACGCACTACCGACCACGCCACCGAAACAGTCAAGCAATTATTGCTATCGCGTTTTGAAATAGATAAGTTTCGTCTAAACACGCCCAGCCATTTTTCAATGTTTTATTTTCGCTGTAGCTATTATATTTAAGCTGTTACAAAGGTTTCTATCATCAAGCGCGGAAAGTAATTACGCTTAAAACTGACAACACTCCAGGAATGAAGAACAAGTGAATGAAGAACTCATTGAGACGTATAAAGTACTAACATATCTAGATACAATTTACCTAAAATGCATAACGAATATCCCGTTCGTGTTCCGACAAAAATCCTATCCGTCCCGGAGACACAGCCTCACACTCAGCCGGACACACACGCACTCCCTTACTGCTTATCACTGTTTTAATAATCGCGTAGTGGATATGTGGAATATACTTCCCGAAAGTGTTGTGACTGCTAAATCTTTAAACAGTTTTAAATCTCGCTTTAAATAAACGATATTTTGTAATATAAATATTTTTAGCATATAATTATGGATATTGTAATTCTTATTGTAAATAAATGTCTATTGTAATCCATATTATATTATGTAGGTAGGTTTTGTGCATAGCTTTCTCAATACTTCTGTTTCAATAATACTGAGGTACGAGTTACGAGTGACTTAAAGCATGCCATTAACTAACTTCCATCAATCAATGTCGTTGAATAATCTGTATTGATAAGTGTGGCTTATCAATGTAAATGATCATAGAAATCGTTAATCAATCATTATTGATCAGAGCTGTTCGACGTCAGATAACTCAAGACTCGGCAGGTGTTACAGATGTTAAACAGCTTTATTTACGTCTGTGGCCATCATGACCACAGAAAAGTTATATTATTCTTTGTGTAACGTTGAGTGTTAAGTTGTGATGCGGCAATAAAAAATATTCTTTCTTTCTTTCTTTAGTGGTGTTGGGAGATATATTGAAACGCTTGTAGTAACAGTATGTGAATGAATGTTGTTTATTGTCGAAATGTATTCGTATTTATATTTTACAAGCATAATATTCCCCGCGACACAAACAGGTTTGGGTAGGCGTGGCTTTAAACGTGGTGGTGTGGTATCATACCGCGCAGATTGTAAAATTTCCTACTAAGAGGATTCCACTTATTAAAGTATGGCGAAAACGCACCCGTAAATTTTCACCTGAAAATATTGACAAATTTTTAAAATGCCTTAATGATTTTACATTCTCTGACATGTACAATGAATCTGACCCTAATAAAGCGTATAATTATTTTATAGAACACTTTAAATTTTTTTATGATCTTTGTTTTCCATACAGAACAGTAACTATAAGTGTTCATAGGAAACCTCGATGGGTAACGCGTGGTGTTAAGAAATGTAGTGCTAAGAAGCGGCGTCTGTTGTTAAGCTATAGGAAAAATCCTACTACTAAAGCCAAAAATGAGTATCAGACATTTTCAAAACGGTTTAAAAGAGTTATCAGACAATCTAAACGTGCTCAAAATAATTACAAAATTCAAACCTCAACAAATAAGTCTAAAAGTACCTGGGATATTATAAATAGCTCTAAAATGAATATTCCACGTGACTCCATATCTAGAATCAAGTTTAATGATAAAATTGTTGTGGATACAAATGAGATGGCCAATGCTTTTAATATTTTTTTATTGATAAAATATAACCAATACGGGGCTCAGGGAGTAATGTAACCTCAAAAATTATAGGCACGCAGAAATCGATCTTTATTTCTCCTTGCATTCCTAGTGACATACAAAATATAATAACTGGACTAAAAAACTCAAACAGTGTAGGAGCGGATGACATATGCACTAGAGTAATTAAAGCTTGTAATTTGAATATATGTGGACACTTAAGTTATATTTTCAATTTATATATTACTAATGGCATTTATCCTGATAAATTAAAATTATCAATGGTGAAACCAGTTTTCAAAAAGGAAGACAGAGAAATGATGGATTATTATAAACCAATAACTCTAGTGTCAATAATGTCAAAGATTTTTGAAAAGTATGTGCATAGTAGAATCTATACCTATTTCGAAAATAATCAGCTACTGTGTCCGGAGCAGAAGGGTTTTAGGAAAAATAAAAACACTGGCTCTGCTATTTATGATTTTTACAAAACCATACTTAGCAGTGTTGATTTAAGGTCCCCAATCTGCGCCATTTTCTGTGATATGACACAGGCGTTTGATTACGTAGATCATGCTATTTTGCGGAGGAAACTGGAAGCGTATGGCATTCGGGGTAAGGCTTGGGATCTGATCCGATCCTATTTGTCTGATAGATCGCAGGTCACTAGCATCACAGGAATTGATAAAGTAACTAAACTTGAGCTGAAATATCAATCTCAATCACGAGCTATGGTGTACCCCAGGGCAGTGTTTTGGGGCCGCTATTGTTCATCATTTATATTAACGACTTGCCAAGGTACACGGAACATCTGATGTCACTGTTGGCTGACGATAGTACGGTCTCGATTGGATGCAGGAATGTTGCTCGATATGAGGATGACATAAATGACTGTCTATCAACAATAATTAGATGGCTTGACAACAATAATTTAAAAATTAATATCCTAAAAACTCAAATCATACACTTCTCACAACGCCCTAAGCCACATAACATCAAAATTAAATATAACAATAGAGAGGTAATTGAAGTCCATACAGCGAAATTCTTGGGTCTAACCATTGATAGGCAGTTGAACTGGAGGGCACATATAGGAGCTGTGCAAGAAATTGGGCAGTTCGACATATGCTCTGTTCAAGCTGGCTCCTACAGTAAACACCCAGGCCCTTCTTGCTGCATACCATGGTCTTACGGCACCAATAATTAGGTATGGAATCATCTTCTGGGGAAACTCGACAGATACAAAAAAAGCCTTTAAAGCCCAAAAACGCTGTATTAGGGCAATGTTTAGTTTAACAACAACAGACAGCTGTAGGCCTTACTTCACAAGATTTAATATATTGACACTTCCGTCCATGTACATCTATGAAGTTGCTTTGTTTGTGCACTGCAACCCTCACTTGTTTCCTCGATTATCTGATGCTATTAAGCGCAACAGACGTAAAAATTATAATAATGACCGTAAACTGTGCCTACAAAGTGCAAACACCAGCCTTATGACCAAAAGCGTACTGTGCCTAAAATTTATAATAAACTTCCTGACTGTCTTAAAATGCAGAGTGTTGACATCTTTAAACTTAAATTGAGGAGACTTTTAATAAGCAAATGTTATTATAATTTGAATGAATTTTTTTGATGATAATAATTTAGTAATTGACATTTAACATTGACATTTTTAATTGATTCTATTACTGTTTGTTAGCTTTAAATTTTGACTTTACATTGTAACTTGACATCTGTATTAATACTATTATTGTTGTTATCATATTTATTTATTTTTATTTGACATGTAATTTGACTTGACTTGTGCTTATTATTCTTGTATTGCTGGCCCAATTTGGACATAATTTTTATACTTTCATATTTCTACCATGGCCAAATAATATGTATGATATTAATAACTTTACAATTTTATACTGCATGTGTAAATTATTTACATACCATAATGCAATGGTAGAGTGGAAATGGGACATTATGTAATTTAACACCTATAACTGTACCTACATTCTGTAAATGAATAAATGAATAAATGAATAAATAAATAAATAAATAAACAAAAGAACGAGTATAAATACCTATACTCATGTTCTACTTATAAGTTATTGCTTATTTTTAATTGGCTAGTTTAATTATAAGGAGATGTGGGGTATGCACCACTAGACATTGTTGGATTGTTCTGGAAACCGCCTTCTCGTATTATCTAGACGTTTCTTACATAATGACGTCAGAGATTCGTTAAGTACGCGCCACAATTAGTATTACAAAGTAGCTGATTAGTGGCTCTACTCGCGTGGTATAGTTTTCTTGATCCATATTTCTACGGGAACACACGACTGGGGACTGAGGAATGATTTAGCTACATATTAGTGAAAGAAGAGTCTATTCTATGCAAACGAACAATCAAATCTTTCCTCCTCATAATATTAGTACAGATTTATATATTATAAATATATTTACTTATATAGTACTAGTTGTTTCTAGGTATTTGAAAAAAACTGGCCAAGTGCGTGT
Source organism: Nudaria mundana (assembly GCA_963556515.1). Classification (NCBI taxonomy): domain Eukaryota; kingdom Metazoa; phylum Arthropoda; class Insecta; order Lepidoptera; family Erebidae; genus Nudaria; species Nudaria mundana. The sequence continues at coordinate 3,409,162 of OY748310.1, forward strand.
CGGATCACGCATAGAACAGGGTTCCGTAGTCAAACATAATAACCTCTATAACTCTTGAACTAACAGAGGTATCGGATCCATTATAGTTTTGTTTTAAAGTTCTTTACATGGACTACCATCACAAATATTCTCAGATTTAACGCGCCAGCCGTTTAGAGTTTAGAGGAGCGGGGACGCTCTGTTTTACCAAAAAAATGACTGTTTTGACAATTTATAACTTACAACTAACTCTATTTTATTAATAAAACCCTATGAAACAGCTTCCAAGAGAAGTATATCAGGGCAATATTTTTAATCCATACTAGAAATAGGCTCGATAACGGGCAGACGGTGTCGGATATCCGGCTGATTGCGCACTTGTGAGCACAATACGGTTAAGCACATATTTTAAATGGGAATAAATGTGTTTCTGAATACTAAACAGAACGGAAAAATGACATAGATTTCAATATAATAACTTTCTGGGTTAAACAATGATGTAGTCAAGATATTTCTATCTATTTATTTATTTATTTACTACTAGGTACATGCACAGACATCAGATCGCTTATATGCTAAACATCCAATTTCTGTACTAAGTATAAATCTGATGTCCAATTATGAGATATACACATCGTTCATTGGACATCACTGCACATAATTAATATACCTAAATTTAAAAGAAAAGTTAAAACTAGGGTTACATTACACAATATAACTTAAATTGGTAGATATATATATATATATATATATATATTTTTTTTTTTGGACTTTCTCACACAACGTCATCTAGCCCAAACTAAGCTATAAGCTTGTGCTATGGGATCTAGACAACTGATAAACATACTTATATATTTCTAAATACATACATAACATACATAGAAAACACCCAAACTCCGAAATAAACATTTGTAGATCACACAAATATTTGATTCGACCCGGGAATCGAACCCGAGACTCCGGAGTCGAAAGCCGATGCACTACCGACCACGCCACCGAAGCAGTTAGACCTTAGCCAGTATCTGATGTGAAAACTAAATATTTGATTCAAATACTCGTACCTACTGCTTAGCTATCGACTTCTTAAGACACTACCCTGCTTATATTGGTATGGGTAAACTTCGGCATCACAGACCTCGTAACTACGTAGGTAACCTAATCGTAGGTACACTAGTACGGTGTCTTGCGCGGTGCTTCGCGCTGCACCGTGCCATAGGTTTTGGCCTATAACTTTTGACCCCTTAGGGCTAGGTCAAATTTTCGATTTTTTGGCTTGCCTCCAAATCGAGGGCTATCCATAGAGGGGTCAACCATCATTAGAGCATAAGTAGTTCTCGAGAGCTAAGGGGGAACCAAAATTACATTCTTCATTTGTATATATAGATGTAGAATAAATTTATACAGGGTAAAAATTAGAACAAAAATAAACGAAAAAAATAAGCCAATAGACAAGAAATCGGCATTCTTTTCAAAAAATCTTCAAAGCCTTATAACTTGAAAAGGGTTAGGTTGGGGGGCAGGGGTCCAAGGTGAAATTTGTCAGAAATGGTGGGAACTACCACCCCTGAACGGGGTTCGCACGACTTACCAGGTAACCCTGTATAATAAAAATTAATACAATTAATTATTAGGACAATTCACACAACGCCATCTAGTCTCAAACTAAGCAGAACTTGTGATATGAGTACTAGATAAACTGATATAAATACTTACATACATTTTTTTTGTTAAAACACATATATTAGGTAAACATAGGAAACACCCAGACTTCGGTACAAACGTATGAGTCATCACACAAAGTTTGTCTCGACCGGGAATCGAACCCGATGTTATATGTTATAATATGTTTATATATTATTATGATATTATATGTTATTTAATTTAAATATAACTCACGAAAAGGTTTTCGCCTCAACCGGATAATTTACCATCCTTTAACTTGATCGACTTTTAATCACACAAAATTTTGCGTAACTCCGAAGGCCCACGTCCCTTCCTCTGTTCTCTTTCTTCCTTCTATTACCCACTCCTTCATAAACGCGTCAGTAATGTTTTTGATGTTAGAAGCATTCATAGGTAGTAACCATTACGCGAGAAACATACATACTTTTAAGTTCAACTGCTTCGGTAGCGTGGTCGGTAGTGCATCGGCTTTCGACTCCGGAGTTTCAGGTTCGATTCCCGTGTCAAATCAGATATTTGTGTGATCCACAAAGGTTTATTTCGGAGTTTGGGTATTTTCTATGTATTAGTATTTAGAAATATATAAGTATGTTTATCAGTTGTCTAGATCCTATAGCACAAGATGTCAACAGACGTACATTATACACTCACACTTTGCTTTGTAGTAGGGGGCAAGTATATTGCCGGTAATGTACACAATATAAAATTCTTAACTAATCTGTAATTCCAACCAAAATTCCTACAGTCAGGATAGATCTTCATCGACAGATCTTACATACTTTTGTCTTTTTCAAACCCTACTTATGTAATCTGGATACCTATACATGTAGGCAAATCTACAAGGAAACATTTTACGAGTTTTTAACCCCCCGATTTAGTTTAGATTGAAAATTGTTATTCAATTGAAAATTAAATTCTCTTTACCCGCTGAGAGAGCTTTCGTTTTAATAAATACAATTTTAGTACATTTTTTCAGATCATAACGACAAGTATAACGCAACACTATTCATCAAAATATCATTTGGACCTTTTGAATATTGCGTCATTTAAGGATCAGGCGAGTTCAGTTCCATCCTCTGACGAACATTAGGTTTATTGTGGTGAATTTCATACCAAGCATACAATTTGCGACTGAATGTTGTCAAGTAAGATTTTTTCTATTTACTTTACGATTTACTAACTGGAATTTACAGTGCGTTTTCTATTTTTTAAAGTTAATTTAATTAATTTTAATATATTCACATTCATTAGTTGTAAATTTAATTAGTTTTTTTTCAAAATTACATTATGGCTGCAACTTTTTATTAAATTCATTCAGCCGTTTTGGACATAACCTATTACCACGCAATAGGCTTGCCCCTATTACGTGGGACTAAAAATACTGGCAAATTGTGGGTGTGTAAGGCACCTCTGCCTACGCTTTCAGGGATATATGCGTTATATTCGTGTGTGGGTGTGTGTAGTTGAAACTGTCATGGTCGTTTACACCATTTTTTACCCCATAACTATGTATCTCCTATCACCCTGTAAAAAAAAATCACAAAAAAATAAATATTACATGACAGTATAAACATGTCCTACGAACTCATTATTACAACATAGAAACACAAAGTGTCTTGCATATAAATAAACAACTAAAAGCAAAGAAACTGTAGCTAACTATTCGCCCAGTATAATTGAACCATAGGGATTTACCAGTTTCAATTCAGCCAGCGGCACATTAGACGCCGGCGCTACCCCACGTGGAAATAAATTGAAATCCTTAAATATACCCTTATTCCTAAAAATAGGGTAATTGTGGAATGATGGTGTTTTAAGTTAGATAAAGCACGAGTGCTGCTTCTGTGATGATAGGTACTTTATTTTGTGAGTTGCCATATTAAGGTGAACAATGGGGTAAGATGTTGAATTTTTTATATAATTGCACTAATTTCGCTACATAGAAGACATTATAAACGTCGACATATGTTTCACCTACTTACTATGAGAATGCCGCAATTTAAATTGAAAAAATATTTTAAGAAACAGCCTATTTCAATGGCAAAGTTTCGACTACGATTCTTGACAGATAGTTAAAATAGTGAGAAAATTTTTTCGAAATTTTTTTTCGGACTCAGACTACAGAGATTCTATTAGGTCATTTAAAATCTGTCCTGACTGATTGTTGGAAATGTTGTTGGAATTGTATATTGGTTATGGATTTTCTATAGTATTCAGTAACACTATAGTCCTAGACGCCCAGGACTTTAATTGGCTGTGCTATAGCGGCTGACACGTAAGATTTTGTTGCCTTTCATCAACATTGCATCGCGAGGCAACGGGTTTAAATTTTTTTTTCAAAATTACAATATAGCTGCTACTTTTAAATAATTTCATTCGGTTATTTTGGACACAACCCATTATTAAATACGCCCGGTAACGGCAATAGACTTGCCCCCTATTACGTGGGACTAAAAATACTGGCAAATTGTGGGTGTGGTAATGCACCTCTGTCTGCCCCCTCGGGGGTACAGGCGTGATATGTGTGTGTGTGTGTTAACAACAACAAAATTACTGGCAAGGATATAGAAGTGATGATATGTATTTGTCTTTGATTATTTTCAGAGAAGGCAAAAAGTTTGAGAGAGCTGTAAACAAAATCAAACATACATTCTCTTTCTTTACCAAAGTTTCGTTTAAGATATAACTTTGATAAGAATGGAGTGATGTTCTCTGTTCGTTCAGGTAGAGATAACCTGAGTTTCCAATATATTACCTCCTCAAGGGAAATTCCACCTATCAAAGATTGACATCGATATTCTGTAAGTCAAAGATAAAATCGATACAAATTTAACACGTCACTACCTCGAACATCTTCGCTCCAATTGGGACTTAAATATATTTTGATATTTATTCTAAATTGTATTGCAAAAGAATTGGTTAAACTTGATTTAATTGTAATGCTATTTATACTGTCGATTGACGGCACTTGGTGGAATCTACTACAGATATTGCACAAAAACACATATACTTTTCCACTGTTATGTGAATTAAAACTATGTTTTGTATAAATCTCTGATGATACCGTGAGGTGAAACTGGTCAGTGGAAATAAAATTATTATATTAAAAGTTAATTGTAATGATAATTATCTGATATATCCTAGAAACATTAATGGAGTATAGAAAAATAGTTTCTTGTGACAGTGAAAGAGGCAATGGATGAAAGCCTCCCATTTCTGACGAGTTATTTTGGCGCTCTCACTATGTTCGAGCCAATATTTCGAGGCAGAAATGGGTGTTTTCACCCGAGACTCTACTTTTCATTTCGAATACGAGGAAAGCAAAGAAGAGTTTTGCATCCCTATTTTTTTTTAACACCTTGAGACCGCGGCCGCTACCATGTCCATTGCTGCGGGCGTCTCCGGTGACCCCAGAAGGTATTTACAGTGACTTTGGCCAGCTGTGTGGCCTCTTCGGGGGTTTGGTCGGAATGAAAATCCCGCGTCGTTGGGGTTGAGTCTTTCATCCGTTGGTTAAATATTGCGCTACGAGCAGTAGGTTTTAGAATGAAGTCGTCAGCGTTTGCTAATTATTCAGTTGATGATCGCTGCTCTGCCCGTGTGATATAGTTTTATCGTTCATAATTCCCGTGGGAACACGGGATAAAAAGCCCATGTTACTCAGGGATAATGTAGCTACATATTTTTGAAATATTTTTGTGTAGTTGAGTAGTTAAGGAGACTATTCAATTTAAACAAATAAACCATCAAATCATCAAATAATTCTTCAAATAGACATCAACTTCTGTAGTCAAATAGAGCGGTCATAAAAAATAAACAGACTGAAATGTTGAAATATTAATTCTTAACCCACACAATCTAGACTTTGAACATCTGTGCTTTGACGCACATGCTTTGAATACTACATTCTGAGCAGATATTTTTTCATTATTGCGTGTAATTCATTAGTTCATGTCGCCACAATCATTGGATTCTAGCTGACAGATATATCAACTATATTAATTCGAACAGATTTGAAGATTAATTTGGGTGGGGTTCCAGTTATGGCGACTGTCAAATTACATATATATTTTTGCCTTTTTAAATATATAATTATAACTAACAGACACCCGCTTGACAAATAAATTATATACCTATACAAAAACGTGCCTCGAGAACCAGTCTATCCATTGGTGAAAACCGCATCAAAATCCATTGTGTAGTTTTAAAGACAGGTGATGTTCCTCTAAGTGTACATGGGGAACGAAAGCGACTTTGTTTTATACTAAGTATGTTATGATGTCACCGAACGACATGAACTCGGTGGGCAAAGAGGAGTTTAGACAAAATGTATTATTCCACTTACATTGGTTCTAATTCTCACTCATGAGTGAGTGATTCTCACCCCTAACCTAACAAATATATCGTACCATTGAAGGACATCTTTCCTGGGCGTAGTCACGTCTGCGGCGCTATGTTATTATATTTTTTTCTGTAAAATTGCTTCAGTCCATTATTGTGAATATATATCCACATCTAGCTGCAATATTTAATAAATGTGTCAATAGTGGAGTGTTTCCTGATCTCATTAAATACAGTAAAGTGATACCTTTATTTAAAACTGGATCAAAAAGCGACCCTGGTAATTTTAGACCAATTTCAATACTACCTGCCATTAGTAAAATTTTTGAAAAAATTATATTGCAGCAATTACAATCACATTTTAATTCAAATATGCTACTACATAATGAGCAGTATGGATTCACAAGAGGTCGTGCTACCATTCACGCAGGGGTAACGCTTCTGAAGCATATTTTCAATGCCTGGGAGAATAAGCAAGATGCCATTGGTATATTTTGCGATCTCTCCAAAGCTTTTGATTGCGTTGAACATAATACCCTATTACGGAAACTCAATTATTATGGTATCAGAGATTCGGCACTGGACCTAGTTGCCTCATACCTCAGTGATAGAATACCACATGTTGATATCAATGGTAGACGGTCTTTAGGGGCTTCTGTAGCTATGGGCGTGCCACAAGGATCAGTTCTAGGTCCGTTTATATTTTTAGTTTACATTAATGATCTACCGTTCTATGTACAGAACTTGTGCGACATTGTTCTATTCGCCGATGATACATCACTTATTTTTAAAGTTGATCGCAAGCTGAGGAATTTTGACGAAGTAAATAGTTCACTTGCACTAGTTCTGGATTGGATTACAACCAACAATTTACTTCTGAACGCAAAAAAGACGAAGTGTGTTAGATTTAGTATGCCTAATGTTCAGAACTACGGTACTAATATTATTTTGAACGGTGATACCCTTAATCTTGTAGAATCAACCGTATTTTTGGGTATTACTCTAGACAGTAAATTACAGTGGAACGCCCAAATATCGGGTCTTGCAGGGAAACTTAGCTCTGCGGCTTTTGCTATTAGTAAAGTCAGACAGCTCACGGATGTAGAAACTGCCAGGCTGGTTTATTTTAGCTATTTTCACAGTGTCATGTCGTATGGAATTTTACTGTGGGGCAAGGCAGCTGATATAGAGATCATTTTTATACTCCAAAAGCGAGCTATACGTGCGATTTATAAACTGAATGCACGAGTTTCTCTTAGAGAAAGATTTAAGGAAATAGGCATTTTAACAGTTGCATCACAATATATATATATGCGAATATTATGTTCGTTAAACAGAATATACATTTATACAGTGTGAACAGTGACATACATGCAATAAATACTAGAAATAAGCATAAATTGGTTGGGACGTATTATCGTTTGCAGGATTTGGTGTGTGTTTTTATAACAAAATTCCTCTAAACATTATGAACCTTCCTTTGAATAAATTCAAAGTGGCTGTTAAGACACACCTCCTGAAAACGGCATATTATAATATTAAGGATTATCTAAACGATACAGAGAAATGGCAATGAGTTGCTTGCTCATCACTCGAGCTACATAGGGGCTACTTCTGTTTGAAATGTTGTTTTATTGCTGAAACTCACTTATTATTGTTAAATTATTATTATTATGATATTGTAAGGTATGGGTACTTTGATATTATGTGGCACCTTTTTTTTGTGAATAACAGAGATTCATAATTTTTAAGTTCACTTGGTCCACACATGGTCACGTACTGCCCTTGCCCTCTTTTTATTGTTGTAACAGAATCATTTTATTTGCTGGCGGATAAAAAGAGTGGCCGTGAGTTTTTCTTGCCAGGTTCTTTCCACACAGGCTCTACCTATTGCCTTGCGAATCTGGCGGTAAATGTAAATGTAGAAGCATTTTCGTTTTTTGACGTTCATAAGTGTTACTTTGTGACCTACATGAATAAAGATATTTTGATTTTGATTTGATTTTTAATGATTTCAGGACTTTATTTTACTGACTTTATTCAGGTTTTTTTTCGGCCTAACGGCTTCAGGCCAAAACGATCAACGGGTGATCTTCTAGCATTCGTAACGCATGTCTGGGGTGAGGCTATGGAAAGGCACGGCGAGTATTTGGCGATTAGTCTGGACATCGCCAAAGCCTTCGATAGAGTCTGGCATGCTTCGCTCCTTTCCAAGCTTCCGGCATATGGTCTACCTCCTCAACTATGCAGCTAGATGGTCAGATTTCTGAACGAACGCCGAATGCGGGTCCTCTGCGATGGCCAGGCTTCTCGCTTTTGCAAGAAAATGCCGGGGTGCCGCAGGGTCCGGGCTGTCACCAACTCTCTTCCTTCTGCATATCAATGATATGCTATTCCTTTGGGAACATTC